>JBBBDQ010000202.1:9615000-10207500 GCA_037127315.1 Ascarosepion bandense | reverse complement strand
GCAATCATGAACCCGTCGGAATGACCCTCAATTTTCTTCATTCTTTCATTGATTAACTGCAGTAGAGGTAATTATTAAATATTTATAAATTCATTTGATGCTCATGTTATTGTGAAGTATTAAAAAAGAATCATTCTATTTTGATTTAGAATTATTCGCAACTAGCACTATATACCGGCGTTGCTCGGATGTAATGAAAGCTTTATGCATAGTACTGGCGCTAAAAAAAAAACAAACTACAAAGGCCTCAAAAACGATAGCCGGCGAAAATGTTTGTTAGATTTTTTGGTCTTAGATGACACTAATTAAGCGACAAGCACGAAAGACTAAAAAGCAAAAGTTGTTTCCAGTTAAAGCAAAACAGTAGACTGAAAGAAAAATGAATGAATGTAAGTCAAATTTTGATTTACTTGTATCGATATCAAATAAGTTTTTTTTCGTCGTAAACTGAATTTTGAAGGCTAAAAAGTCCTCTGAATAAATGGTACCATGGCTGAAACTAAGAACTAAAATTGTACCTACGTAGAGCCAAACACGAAGCAAAAACTAAAATAAAACGGCTGAAAGAAAATAGAGATATACAGGCAGATAAACAGACACACACGCAAACATCTTGCTATTTATATATATATATATATATATATATATATATATATATATAATCGATTTTCTGTACTATTGTAAGAACTGCAACCTTGAAACTTCTGAATATCGTTTCTTATGTTTTGCCTATGAGTGTATCAAATTTGATTAAAATCGGGCCACTCCTTCTATAACACGATTTTTCCGATTATCGATATATATCGGGGGTATCGCGACACAAACCCTAGCTAAGAATACTCGCAGACGCTTATAGTACAACTGAGTAAATTTTCAAGAAAATCGGTTCAGCCGTTTCGGAGTCTATAGGTAACGGACACACGCACGCACAGACACACAGACAAATTTCCATATATAAATAATTTTAGATATGGCAATAAATACTAGAAAATAATTTTAAATATATCATTTTTTTTTAAAACACTGGTTTGGCGTAATAAATATGGCCGGTAGTATATATTACTTTACACTACCGGCCATAATATATATATTACATATATATATGTGTGTGTGTGTTGATTTGGCGATTACACAGTATAATAAGTTCATGTGGATACCGTCTTTGAGAAAAAGAGCACCATCGCATTATTCATTCCGCTATTATTTGGGGAAGGTCATATTCTTATAGTAACATTCTAGAGAGTTTGCATGTCAATCAACGGACTGTATATTAGATCCGGAAGTACAAATCTGTTTTAACTTTTTAATTGTGGTGGCGATTTTATACCTTATTTCATTTTCTTCAGGTTCTAAGACTTAACACATAAACTATATCAGGTGTCATGCGAGGTAATATTGAGACAGTGTCATGAGAGTGGCAACAGTGATCTGAACCATGGCACTCAAGCAGGGAAACTATTCTGTGATGAAAGCACCCCTTTACATATGGCAACATGATGAAGTATATTACATTTACCCGGCAAAAATATGATTGACAAAAACATATATCGGTAGTGGATGGTAACAACTGGGCGCAACAACAACAAAAAAAAACAAAAAAAAAAAAAAACAAGAAACTACAAAGGCCTCAAAAACGATAGCCGGCGAAAAAGTTTTTTTAGATTTTTGGTCATAGATGCTAACAATTAAACGACAAGCCGAAAACGCAAAATGCGTAAGAAACTTGGGTTTATATAATTCTGGCATTTCTGGCAGAAGAGAAAAAAAGACATAGAAGAAGAGAACACAGATAGAGACAGAACACGAAATTTTTGACAGTTAACGACTCCTCCTCGTCTCTCTCGTAAGTGCACGATATTTCTTTAGCTGCTCTTTTTTTTTTCATCAACCCCCCCCCCCCCAAGCAAGGCGGTAAGGCCACTGGTGTATAGAGAGCTACGTAAGGGTGAATAGATTGGAAAATAGAAAGCCGGAGACCATATCCTAAACAGGGAAAAGGGGATGAGCCTCTACACCTGTTCAATAGACGTGGGTGGAGTGTGAACCGGGCGATAGTTCAGTCTATCCACTCCAATTGGAAAAAAAGATTAACAAAAGAGTAAAGTGAAAAGATTGGAAAAGAGAAAGCCGGAAACCACATCCTAAACAGGGAACAAGGGACGACCTCCAACACCTGTTCAACAGTGATGGTGGGTACTATTTACTGCAATAATGAAAAAAAAAGTTTTAACTTTAAGTCGAATCGAGATTTAAACGCAAAAATTATTTACAATAGCAGAATACTACGCCTGTTAAAAAATTCAGACACATTAAAGACAAATTAAAGAGACAAAAATTAAAATAATAAATGAAAAGAAAAGAAAAAATTAAATAAAATGTGGAAATCAACATACCAGTTAGGTAAGACAGACTGAGCTCCTCACCAGTGTCACCGTCGATGATGGCGAGACGATCGTTGGTTTTACAGGCTATATAACATCGACTATCTGATACACAGTTACTGGCTGTATGTTTTAAAGACTGAGATTGGTAACGAACCTGGTTTCCAACTGAGATGACGCCGGTGGGTCTTTCTAACAAACAACATCAAGAAAAATTAAGTGACTCTTCTTTTTCCATTGAGTGTACACTGCTCTAGTGCTTATTTTCAAAGATATTTGCTAGTATGAAAATTAATTTAGAAGTTGCAAGATGAGTTTTTTCAATTTCGTGCAGAGACACACCGTACAGTTAAGAGGTATGGCTTGCTCGAACACATTAAGCACGGTAGTACGATTGGAAGAGAGCGCATTAGTAGGTGAAGGAAATGAAGATGACGAATGAAGTAGTCACTGAACTGCGAAGAGTTATTTTCGAGCTCTACCAATTATTAAAATCATTTTCGACTCTAACCAGTTTTAGACAGGTGAAGCCTTCAGTGACATGACCTCCAGTCAGACAGTCAAGTGCCATATGGTATACAAGTTTGGGCGATCACTTCGCGAAAGAGTAACTGAATGGACAAAAGATTGACCCGCAGTAGGTGGCCATTACTTTCTGCGGTAGACTGGTTCGCAGTAAAGGTCATAGAACCCAATCTGTCTTGTTATTTAACTCATACGTGGAAGGAAAAGCGGATTAATACCTTCCCAACTGTATTTGTGTGTAAGTTAATGCCATGAATTCAACTTGAATTCGAACTCAGCTCTCCGAGCCGATATCCATTGCGCTACAACGCACATGCTTACGTTAGGAATAACATGAGAAGCGAGGAACAGTAGGTAGAGCAGCAGTTTCGTAATTTGGAGCATTTATGAAACCTCCATAAGAAAGGGAAATTGGGCATGTGCTAGCAGATATCCTGTAAAATAAGCTAGAGAAGTAAACTACGGGACAAATGAGGAGCGATTGAGTTCTAGTTAGATAAGTTTTTTTTATAGCAATGCATGCCGATGTTGCAGTCTGTATAAAAAAACATTAAATGAAATGTTATTTAGAGTGGGACGGATCCATTTTATAGACTAAATTAGTTGGAACTCAAGGTAATACGACTAATCTTCCAAGCAAACCGCATGCAAAACAAATACAAACAGGCCCTTTTGTTAGTTTTTTTTAAAAAAAATTGTTTGTCGTTGTTTATATTTCAGTAAGACTTAGACTGCCATGTACTGCATATAATAGCGGATTTCTTTGTTCCAACATAGTATCGTTAAAATGAAGGAAATTAAATGTGTAACGATGAATTCGGGAAGAAACAAGCCTTGTCTTAATCGATGTTGTTAATTTGCAAATTTGGGCGCGTTTACAGACTATGATCTTATGCTTGTATGTAAAGTTGTCTACTGCTATGATACACGCGAAGAAAAGCCAACTTCTGAAACATTACATAACATTCTTCTGACGCGTAGGCCCTTAAAAAAGTAAATCATAAAAACGAACTTTTGAAAAATTATAGAAATCACTTTTGACGTGTGTGTTCTGAAAGAGAAAAAGCAGAAACAAAATGAACAAAATATATAAATAACAAAAAATACTAGGTGGTCTCCCACTTTCCTCTTCCATGCAATGTGCGTTATTTTTAGTTTTTTGTGAAACGATATTATCAGGATATCACAAAGGAGTGAGTTGACTCTGCAATGTCGAAAGAAACTCACTAAAAAAAGGAAACCCTTCCTGGACAATCACTCCTTTAGTTGGCAGATATGGCAGCCAGTATGAGGCTGAGAGGGGTTAAAGTTAACACTCAAATAGACGAATAAAAATTGGACAAAAAAAGGTAAACATGGAAACAATCAAAAACAGATTTAATGTCCAACTTAAAACGAAGAGGATATCGCTGTGGCAAAATGTGCTATGAGACATTTTGGTATATGATTAATGCCTGAGAAATGCTGAAAACATCGGATGTACACAAAAACATGCGCGAAATAAATTCTCTTGTGGTCATAAGTTATGTAGGTACGTCCCTAGTATTTTCGATACCTAACATTTAAATTGATTTTTAAAAATGATATGTTTTCTTGAAAATTTTAGGTTTAATTGAAAGCTTAAATTAAATTTACCTTTTCCATTTACCTTTAAGCAAAATACTTTGGTTCATTTCAAACCGAAATTATATTGATTGGAATATATAAAAGTTTAAGATTTTCTTTCAATTTTGCTACAATTTTTGAATGATCGACGCATTTGTAAACAAGTTATTTTTCGGTTTTTAAAATTCTTGCCAAAGATATACTTCTGTGACTTGTTAATTCTAGAAAAATAGCAAATTGAAACTAAAATTATTGTAATTTAAAACAATTATTACTGGTTTACGGAGAAGAATTAAGAAAAAAATGCATTTCATAGTCACGAAGATAAGATATTTATCAAGTGCTAATTGACGAGTTGACAACCTGCTAACTGACGGGCTAAGTATGGTTCACCAGAAATGATATAATTTGATGAATTTAATTTTTACGGGGGCCAACCATTAAAACACGTGACATTTGAATGATATATACGTACTAATTTAAAAGAACTAATACTTTCAGCAATCTAATATTTTATTGAACTTTATTTGCATTCGCTTGCGTTTGAATATAGTTTCTGAAAAAGTGACTTTGCTTTTAAAATAATATAAACTTTCTTAAATTAATTTAAATGTTTAATATCTTTATATTTAATAAATACTGGAGTAAGTTAGTAATTCCTGAAATGTTATGGTGTTTTATTTCTTATTAATTTATGAGAATTCATTAAATTTTATGATATTAATTTAGTGTTAATTTAAATTTTATAGCATTTTAAATTTGGTTTTATTTTTAATTGTAGAATTGGTATCATGATTGCTATGATAAGTTAAAGTTAACATTTTTATAGTACTTTTCATTATATTAATACTTACACAAACTTTTAAACTTTGTTTTATTTTATTTCATTTTAAGCCAACAACATAAACATAAGAAAATTCTTTAAAAAGATTTATTATTAATTGAATATTTTTTCATCAGGTTTTCCTGTCCTTAATTGTTATCGTTATTCAAGAAAGTAAAATGTTACTGCTTCTTTAATTTTACTATTCGGATCAGATTTTCGGAAACAGAAGCAATTTTTTTTAAAAAATGGATGAATGACAGTATCCAATGAGTCCTGCGTTTAATTGATAAAACTATAGACATGTAAAACATAAAAATTATTAAAATTTCATGAATTTACGTTAAAGTGGGGTAACAGTTTTAAAAAATATTTTTGCCAAGGCTTGTAAATAAGTAATTTCATTTATTTGTGAATGAGTAGTAAAAGTTTCATTAAAATCCGACAATTACTTTATTTTTGCGAGAATTTCCAAATAAAGGTGTTTGTCGCTGGGAAGAAAGTAGGTGATGTAAACGTGTTAGTTATCCGTTATCTCAAATCCAAAAAATAATTTTTGAAACAAATCGAAAATGTTAGATGGGATTCAAAAAATTTAAAAATAATGAAAAACACTTTGATTTTTCCTCTTCAGATATTACAAATTTTTTGATAGAAAAATCTCCTTTTTAAGTTTGGGATTTTTTATTCATACTACGCCTTTTTATTTAGCGATTTCAGGTAGGTACCTAAATTTATGTATCGACATGTATCGGAATGTTGGATTTTTACGTGTAGCATTGATGTAAGATAAGGTCGAAATTATGGAGCACCTAGCGAGTGTCAAAATCTCTAGGCAGCCGTTAATTTTCAAGCGCTAACTAACCTGTCTCAAAATGCGTGAACGAAAGACCTACACAGAGGAGGTTAAAAGAAAAAAATAATTTTCATGTAAATTGCGTTTTAGCTTGATTCACTATTATGCATAACTTAGTGTTTTCATTGATGAAAATGTCTCTTAGCATGGAATTAATAAGGAAGAATCAGTGCGCAATTGCAGAAAAATGGCATGTAAAGGTGTGTGGGGTAAGCTGCGATTACAAAGATTTATTTATATTTTTTATTTAAGTAAGCTATGTATCTTTTTTTATTCTATGGTTCATTTGAACCAGTACTTTTTCAAAGAAATTTCTTTGGACTTTTTAAGCTCCATGTTATTATTTATTCCATTTGTTTGTCTTCATCTTTTTACTAAGCTCTCCGGGCTAGACAGCATTTCCGCTAGCAGCCTCCACACGCATTTTCTGACCAAAATGGCAAAATAAGTTTATTTTGCCAAATAGCATGTAAAGGTGTGTGGGGTAAGCTGGGTTGAAAAGATTTATTTATATTTTTTATTTAAGTAAGTTATGTATTTATTTTTTACTATTTTTTGCTTGATTCTATGGTTCATTTGAACGAGTACTTTTTCAAAGAAATTTTGTTGGACTTTTTAAACCCCATTCCATTAATTATATCATTTTTTTCCAAATTGGAGTAGATAGTACCTACTATCGCACGGTTTCACACTCCACCCCCTACTATTAAACAGGAGTAGAGGTGATCACCTTGTTTCTTGTTTAGCAAGGTGTTCCCGTTCCTTCTATCTCTTCCTTCGTTCTTAGTGGTAGTTCAATTAGAAGCCCTTTGCTGTTATTGAGTGTGGTGGCAATGTCTCTCCATTCTGAGGGTACCGGGTTGGCAGTTTCCTGGTTGATGCTTCCGACTGGTAGTTAGGAGACGAACTCTTGCGTAGCGTCTTGAGAGTTTGCTCTGATCAACAGTTGAATAATATCGGGGTTACTGTAGTGCCATATCGCGCATGGACGGGCGTCCCTTCATGAACCTCCGGCGGGCAACCCCGAGGACACATTATGCTGCAGGCTGCGTCAGTCACTATTCCTCACATGATGCAAATAGTAACCAACTGATTCTGCCCTAGTTCTCTCTCCCCAACCAAAACACCATGAAAAAAAAAACAAACAAAATACCAAAATCAAACCAGCTACTCGGAAAACGCACAAAACTGTCTGTGTCTCTTTCACTAACATACGCGGTATCCGCACTAACTTTTATAGAGTAGAAGCATTCCTCCAAACTAACTCACCTGATATCTTAGCCCTATGTGAAAATAACCTTGACCCGTCTACCCCTCCTCTGAGTTCTATGTTCCTGGTTACCTTCCCCTCTTCAGTAAAGACTCCAACGTCCATATGGATGGGCTTGGTGTATATGTCAGTGAACACCTCCCCCTAGCTAGAGTAACATCTCTCGAATCGCTGGACCAGTCTTTCATGTGCTTCCGTCTCTCACTTCTAAGCTCTGTTAGCTATCTTTTCTTCCTCTACCTCCCCCTTCTCCTCTGACTGCGTCGGACTAATACAGGCGCCTTTTCGTCTCAGCTCGGAACAAGAGAAAAAAAGATACTTAACGAATCTAAGATGCTGTTTGCTGCCAGAATGAAGCAGCGCATAGCATCCTCCAAGTTCGGTACCAAAGACAACTGGCGCCTCTGTAAACGCGTGCTTAGCAAGAGTAAGTCCTCAATAATAAATGAGTTTGAGGTCCTCACCTCCTCAGCGGACAAGGCTGGATGCTTTGCCCGTAGATTCTCGACCAATTCGACTCTGGATTCGTCTGGAATCCATAAACCCGATTTCCCATCTCGAACTGAGGCCCAATTGAATGACGTCCACATCACGCCCTCGCTGATTTCTAACATAATCTCAAAACTGGTCTCTCACAAAGCGTCTAGTGGGGATTGAATCCCAATCATAGTTTTGAAGAATTGTGCCCCTGAATTTTCCTCTATCATTTGTAAGCTCTACAACCTCTGCCTATATTCCTCCTGCTTTCCTGCCTGTTGGAAGTCTTCTTCTGTGGTTCAAATATTTAAGAACACTGGTGAACCATCGAACCCCGCAAATTATCGCCCAATCTGCCTTCTTCCGATCTTCGGCAAAGTGTTCGAAGCCATTATCAATGCCGAGGTCGTTCAGCATCTCACAGCCCACGGGCTCCTCTCTGACAAAAAGTCTGGCTTCCGCTTCACCAGGTCTACTGCTGATATGGTAACGATCATCACCGAGTATGTATACCAGGCTCTCGACAAGCATTCGACAGAATATGGCATGCTGGCCTTCTACGGAAACTTCAAAGCTATGGCATAACTGGACTTTTGTTGGACTTAATTCGGTCATTCCTCTCTAACCGCACATGAAGGTGGTATTAAACGGACATGCCTCCCAGAATTACCCTACAAACGCGGGTGTACCCCAAGGCTATATCCAAGGTCTTACGCTCTTTCTAATCTATATCAATGATCTCCCCGAGCCATAAGATCACAAGTAGACATGTACGCCGATGATACCAGAGTTTATTCTCGCGTCGATCAAATATCTGGTGTTGGTGACAAGGCGAACCACGCTTCCGAGCTTGATAAAGGAGCTCAATCCGTGGTGGATTAGGGTAAGAAATAGCTCGTAAAATTCAATTTTTCCAAAACGAAGCTGCTGTCAATTAACCACCACAGACAACCGCACCTCCCTCCCATTAGCATGGAACAGGCTTGCCTCCCAGAGAGTAAATCACTACGCCTGCTTGGCCTGACACTCTCAGCGGACCTCAAGTGGAATGACTACGTCGAATCCATTGCTAAATCCGCAGCTATGAAAAATCGGCTCACTGTGCAGGGCCCGGAAATTCTTTCCCCTTGATTCTATCCTGCAATTATATAAATTCACCATCCGCCCGTGTATTGATACTGCTGCCACATCTGGTCGGGTGTCCCTTCTATTCTCCTCGGGGTTCTTGACAAAATACAGCGAAGAATCTGTAATGTGATTGATAGCGACTTGGCTGACCGCCTGCAGTATCTCTCGCACGGGCGTGACGTGGCTTCCCTTTTCCTCTTCTATAAATACATTTATGGCTTCTGCTCTGACGAACTTAAATCACTGGTGCCCCGTAGATGTGAATTTTCACGAGATACTAGATTGGCACCCTTTTAAAGTGAAACCGATGAAATGTAACCGCAATTTCTACTCCAACAGCTTCTTTCCTTGCACTTCCCGCCTGTGAAATTCCCTATCGCATGCTTGCTTCCCCGACGGCTACAACCTCCAGGCGTTTAAATGTAAGGTCAATAGACACCTCCTAACACACTAACCCACACCCACTCTCTCCAACTCTCTCCCTATGTACATCCTAAGTCGTCTACAACCCTCCTTCTGACATTTCCCATACCCAATCGTTCTATATAACCCCCTGCGCTATAGTGGCAGTGGAATGCCTTGCTTGGGGTGACACGATTAAAAAAAAAGAAAGGGAAGAGAACTCAGAGAGATAACAGAGGACTCATGGCATCTCTTGCTTATGCGTGATTCTCTCTGGTTATATATTACACACAACCCTCACCGACGAAGGAGAAAAATTCAGTTAATATTTTTGTATTTACGTTTTATCTTTCATCGTTATATTTTAAGATGATCATAGTTCATCGAGATCAAGAACCAAGTGAAATATATCAATATATCAAAAATTCTCTAGATTTCAAGCATTTTGACCATTATGTATGGCATGCAGTTGAGCTACAATAAAATTTTCTTTAGCGCTAATGTATTTAAATAAAGTATTATAGCAGCATTCACCAACTTAACAATGGAGTCAACTGTCTTGGAATTGCAGAAATCCAACATTATTGATCTCTAAGACGCACATATATTTGTTATTTGCATTTTAATTGTTACCTTTATGAAACTACTCTCATGACAAACAACAAATAACCACTCTTTTATTTCCCGTGAAGTCAGATAGAGAATGAAACTTGATGTCTGGCGTGGAGTTAAAGGCAAATATCATTGTGATGACCTTAATCGTATCTGACGTAGATGAAATAAACTCAAGGACATTTATAGTAAAAAGTAATGTTGTTTCTCCACTGAGAATTTTGTTTGTAGTTTTCTGAGTTTTTCGCAGGAGAAAAATAATTTTCTTCAAAATTTTTTCGGAGAACTTTTTAAACAATATATATAAAAAAAACTCTAAAGCGATTTCTTTTTAAAAAAATCGCTTAATACAGTTTTCGAAATGACAAAAATGTTGATTCAAAATAAAGTTATTTGCAAAACAAACTTTTCTGTTATCGAGTTTCCGACGAGTTAGTTATTAGCATGCAGTAGAATTTCATATTCTATGCGAATACGTTAATATATATATATATATATATATATATATATATCAGTGTGTGTGTGTGTGTCGGTGTAAAAGGGAGGAAGATCAAATAAAGAAAATAAAACATACATTATGAGTATTTATATAAAATATGTCATATTGTATTTCTTCACACACACACACACACACACACACACACACACACACACATATATATATATATATATATATATATATATATATATATATATATATATATATACTACCGACCAGTCATAATTATTAGGCCACCGACAGTTATTGAAAGTAATGATGTATTTTTTGCCACGTGGATAATTTTAAATGAAAATAGAAATCTTCTTTTGTTAATATTACATTGCAGAATTTTCCAAGGCAATGAAGAAAAGATGAAATCGTCTGAATCACCCTAAATTTTCTACATTCTTTTATTGATAAAACTGCAATATAGGTAATAATTAAATATTTATAAATTCATTTGATGCACATGTTATTGTACTGTATTAACAAAAATACAATTCTTTCATCATTTACAATTATTTACTAATAATTATTTCCGGTACTGTATATATTGAGCTGTTCATTTTTATGCGTGAATTTATTATGTTCTATTTATTTTTTTCGCTATCTATATATTTACCTATTTCGAACATTGAAGATTTTTTCTATGAACCTCTCTATGTATATTGTAATTACATGCTTCTTATTTAAATAAGTTCTTTACATGAAGAGAATTTTGCAGCGATAATTATAAACGGTGAACTGAAAATGCACAGTAACTTGAATAGTACGTCTGTAGAATGATTTACTAGCTAAGAGAAACATCCTTCCTTTGAATGTGCAAACAATTGTGCAAATAAGTGGGAAGTCAGCTGTTCATCTGGTGCAAGATTAAATATTCTCGTGGTTCATTTCCGGAGAATATCCTTGATTACTGCTTCAAACTGCTTCAAACTGATCGAGCTAGTAATATTATTTCTTTGTAATGAATGATTGATTTTGCTGTGGAAATTAGGCCAATATTAAATTCCCAGCTAAGAAAAAACGGAAAACCGAGTTCCAATTCCAAATGAATTTGCTGCATACAACTACACGCCAATAAACTCGGGAAAGGGAATAATACGTTTCTTCTCCCTCCTGCCGTAGGTTAAAAACTAAGTGTGTTGTTTAGCCTTGGTTAGCAAAAATAATTCTACTGTAGCAAACAATATTAACCTACTCTTGAAATAATCTTTCTTCCAGTCGGTCATGTCTCTTTTGAGACCTAATGGTTATAAAAATCTATAACGTATTACATTTAACTGACTGATTTTATTATTATATTGCTTCTTTGCATACGCTTCTTAGGGTTTCATCTCCTATAATCTTGTTTAAATGTGGGATTATCCTAATCACCTATGTCAATATAAATTTATCGACAGTAGAATAAACCAACAAGTAACTCTACTATAAAATGAAATCGTATCAGTAGCAATTAAGTCAAATAATTAAATCACATATGAATAAACACACACATGCACACACACACACAGACACACACACACACACACACACACATATATATATATATATATATATATATATATATATATATATATATATATGACAAGCTCCAAAGGAGAGTCTGTAATGTGATAGGTACTGATCTGGCGACTCGTCTGCAGCCACTTTCCCATCGTCGAAATGTGGCCTCCCTCTGTCTCTTCTATAAATACTTTCATGGCTTCTGCTCGGATGAGCTTAAGTCACTGATGCCTCCTCAACAGGTGTTTACCCGTGCAACCAGACTGGCAACTGGGTCCCACCAATTCACAGTCAGGTTAGCCAAACGCAGACGACAATTCTACTCCTGCAGCTTCCTCTCTCGCACTTCCCGCCTGTGGAACTCACTCCCGTATTCTTGCTTTCCTGACGGCTACGACCTCCAGCAATTTAAAAGGAAAGTTAACACTCACCTACTAACCACTGGACTCTAGCTCTCTCCCCTCCCCTGTATAATCTTCACGTTCTCTCCGCCCATGTATCTGTCATTGCACCTGCTTTCTCAGCTTTCTATTGTTCCTTTCTAACTAGCTTGTACTCCTCACTCTTTTATAATTAATCTTTCTACATTTATGTAACCCCCTGCACATCAGTGGCATTTCTGCCTTGCTCGGGGTGAAATGATTAATATATATATATATATATATATATATATATATATATATATATATATAGATAGATAGATAGATAGATAGATATAAGTATAAATATTTTTATGTACCTGAAATTTTTGGATAAAATCAAAGAAAAACTAGACAATTTGAAATGGGCTTAGTCCATTTTAGACTTCATCAGGCTAAAGTGATTTTTATAATAATGTAAATAAACGGTGCACCATGTAATAGGGGCACATACATTTTAATCTTGTTTCTTTTTTCATTTAATGTTTAAGAATGTATTCAACGCAATTTTTTTATATTCTTTCTTTATTTTCTTATCAATTTTTTTAGTAATATCGCAAATTATGATAACGTAATCAGAGAAAAACGTTTAAATTTTTAAGAATCTGAAATTAAATTTATGAATTAAATAATTTATATTCATTTTCGCTTTAATTTATTTAAAAAAAAGGATATTTAAATAGAAATTGTGGCGATATATATTGCTGTTAGCAAATAATTTATTGAGCATTTTGTTAAAGTAAACTTCGTTATTTTATTCATATAATATTTATTTAAATTCCTCGTGGTTTCTCTTATGAAATTCTTGTGGCTATTATTTCAGAAATTGTTCCTTCAAGTATTAGTTCATTATTATTTTGTTTTGTATCTATTAAGTTTTTTATTGTTTCAGAAGTAGTTTTAAGAAGTTAAATATCAAGCTTAATAATTAATTCTTTATGTTTCTAATATCGCTAAATTAAAAAAAAGCTATTATAAATTCAAACTAGAATTTTAGAATTACATTAATATATTGAGAAAATTTAGCAATTGCTTGTTGGCCTACTTAATAGAGATGAACAGTATTTGATAAGATGTACTCATGTAAGTTTTATTCTAATGAATGTGAACATTTTTGTAATTGTGTCTGATACACAGAATATAAATTGTCCTTATAAATATTTTTTTCCGACAACGCGTATTTATATTTGTTGTAAAGAAACTAATATTGTGTTGTGGTTTCAGAATCCGAAAAAAAATATGTTCTTAAAAAACCTAGATAAATTATATATATATATATATATATATATATATATATATATATATATATATATATATATATAATTCTTCCAGTCAGCTTTTGCATATATATTTTCTGCTACAAGCTAGGGGTGTAAAACATCGGAATTAGATAATAATGAAAGGGGAATCTTTATGAATTTGATATGATCTTTAACACTAATAAACTGACACATAGAATAATTCGGAGATACTCTTTAGTTTTAGAATTCTATTTTTCTTTTCTTCCTTGCATGTGTAGATTTACCAGTACATCACTGTGTGAAAATATGTACAGATTATTAATTCTATATTTAATTTTGATTGTGTAGACAATTTCAATACACCATTTCTACTATTAAATAATGTAAGTGTGATGATTTGTTTGTTATATACTACATTTTTAATAGGAAGATATTTCTGATTTTTATAATTATATCTTTTTTAAGAATTTATAAGTAGTATGTCTATTAGCACCATTCTTAGAAAACGTGGTTGTTCTAACTCTCATATATCAACAAGATTTTTCTGACAGAATCTTATGTTGAGAACAGAGATAATAGTCTGTTTTCCAGTACATAAGTCTCATCTTTCTTTTAAAGTTGTATTTCTATTTCTTGACCCGCCTCACTTACGCAGACCAGATACTTTTTCACCAAACATTCAGAGACGAAAATCTTCGACATCCGACAGGTGGCCTGCCCAACGCAAATGTGACGTTGTTAGAAACGCTTCAGTGTTTTTGGCACAGGCCGTTTTCAATATGTGCCTGTTCCTAAAAGCACACTAGACGATGTTGAGAACAGTGTGCCAGCGGTAGTAACAGAATGTAATTACACACACACACACACACACACACATATATATATATATGCGATATATGTATATAAAGATTTATATATGAAAATTTTCAAAACAAACGTGAGTTTTAATTCAATAATAGATGAAAAATATGTAAATTCTTTCCTCGCAAATAGATATTAAATATGCTTATACTGTCATACTCTTGTAATTAAACATGCGAAATATATATATATGTGTGTGTGTGTGTGTGTGTGTGTGTGTGTGTGTGTGTGTGTGTGTAATTTTAAACCAAGCTAGGCAGTTTTACTGCCCCTGGTGCAAAGGGGGAAAGTGTTGAGAAAGAGTGGCAGCTTATAAGGGGTATCAGGAAGAGGGAAATAGAAAGATGAGAATAGTGTTGTGATGTGATGTGGAGGAGTGGATGGAGAAAACGAACTTGAGAGAAATGTTGCGAGTCAGTGTGATAGGAGATGACTATTGATCTTACTTATATATATATATATATATATATATATATATATATATATATATATGTGTGTGTGTGCAGGATAGTTTCAGACGAGAAAATTTTCTTCGTCCTACACAGTGAACCGACATTCTTAGCAGCGGATTGCACTATGCATTCGTTATAGTCATTCCATTTGAGCTCTGCTGAGAGAATTAGGACTAGGTGGTACAATGTTTTGGTTTCAGGGACTCTAGCTTGATTCATGCTAGTAGAGGTAGGGAGCAATTGTCAGCGATGGTTAACAGATAGCTGCTTTGTTTAGAAAGCATTAAAATTGCAACCATTTTTAACCCGAGTCCACAACAGATTTGAGATCATTTTCAAGCTTAGGTTTGCTTTATCATCCTCAACAGATTTTTGATTGAGGCAAGAGGAAATGGTGGTGTCGTCAACGTATATGCCTACTTGGGATCTGATTACATCAGAGAGATCGTTAATAATGATCGGGAAAAGCGTAGGACTTAGAATAGAGCCTTGACGGACACACGCGATCGAATGACAGTATCGGCAGGTATGTCCATTCAATACTACCTTCATTGTGCGATTTGAAAGGAATGACTGGATTAGGTCAATTGTCCAGTAATACCATAGCCCCGCAACTCACGAGGAAGGTCAGCATGCCAGACTCTCTAAAACGCTTTGGAAATATACAGGGCAACATTTCTAGCTTCGCGTATCTTGTCGAGAGACTGATATATATACTGAGTGTTGGTCGTTAGCATATCAGCAGTAGACCTGGTGAGGCGGAAACCATACTGTTTGTCATATAGTGATATATAAGTATTCTTATAAATTTATCAGAATAAGTTTATTGAGCTTTATATTTTAGAATTATATAAGATTTCCTACGAAGGTAGCTGAAGGGAGTAACAAGAAAGGAATACAAATAGACTGGAAGAAAACCGAATGCCTTGTCATCAGAAAAAAGCGCTGCCCCAAATGCCAAATACTGGTTGGGGATATTAAAATCAAGCAGGTAAAATAATTTAAATACCTGGGAAGTGTTCTAACAGAAGACGGAAGTGCAACACGGAGATCCGAAGGCGAATTGAAATAGCGAATGAAGCATTCCAGAAGTTGTGTAAAGTATTAAGAACAAGGACAATTTTGCTAGAAAGAAGGAAGAGAGTACTGGTTTGCTTTGTGATATCAGTTCTTCAATATGTCAGCGAATGCTGGACAATATGATCAAAGATGTATGAAAAAATAAAGCAGCTGAAATGTGGTTCTATATAAGGACGCTGCGAATAACATGGATCGAACATGTGAGCAATGATGAGGTATTGAAAAGGATGGAAACGAATAAAAAATTTATATTGAGCATCGGAAAAAGACAGCTAAAGTTCCTGAGACATGCAATGAGGAAGTAGAGCTTGGAGAACCTGATACTAACAGACCATATAGAGGGAAAACAGATGGGAGAAAGCAGCGGATAAAATATTTGAAAGACCTTATCAGGTGGATAACGGAATGAGGGCTGCTTGGATTAACAGGAGAAAGCGTGCTAAGAGTCAGCAGGGTTAGGGAGACGTAGAAAGCCATGATCGCCTACGTCCTGAAAGACAGGCCACATAGATGAAGAAGAAAAAGAAGTAGAAGCAGAAGAAGAAAAATAATTTACTTTTATACCCTTTTTTCCTTGATAAAATGTTCTTTGAAGCTTTAAATTAAATTCATTTAAAATTTAGACACTTTCTTAACATCGTTCTGATTTTTATGCTCGATATTGTATATATATATTTTTCTAAACATGCTGTTAAATATAAGAGACAATGAATGTCTATTATGTTTAATCATGAGCCGTTCTAAACGTTCTATATATATATATATATATATATATATATATATATATATATATGCTAACAGTTTAATAATATTAAATTACACTTAATGGAAAACAAGATGAGATATTGATTAGACAATAATGCCATATGTCAGAGACAATATAACTTAAAATATGCTAGTAAGCCAGGAGTTAGAATGAGCCGAGCTTCATAACATTTTTCTGAGTAATCATCATGCCGTTGACACAATTTCTCTTGACAATATGTATATATATATATTATTAATACAATTGTTTTTTAAAGAATAATATTAGTACACAAAAATATTCATGCATCAGAACAATACTTTTCTTCTTCAAATGATACTTTTAAAATGAATTGTAAAAGTGGATTATTTATGACATATAAGATGAATACAGGCTTATTTTTAAAAGGAATGGGTAGTAGTTGGAAAATAGAACTACATATATATAAATATTTTTCTACCCAAATACATACACAATATATATATATATATATATATATATATATATATATTGTGTATGTATTTGGGTAGAAAAATATTTTCTAATGATTAATCATTTATTCAATGTCTCTTGTGTTCGACTAAGTGTTTTCTTTTCTAGACATAAAATGTATAAAGATTTTCAAAGTTTACTGTATATCTGCTATTCTGCATATTGAGCACTTTCAGTTAGACCCTCTAGCCATGAACAAAGACATGTTTCTACATTTATAGGAAATATTCATTTTCCCAAATCCCTCAGCATGCTATAATGTTTTGTAGTTAATATTATAGCGTGTTGTATTTTCGTTTTTATTATTAATGACGCCATCATTTTCATTTCTTAATGTAAGAATGAAGGTATTATAATTGCATTTTTTACTACTATATTGCGTATGGAATCCTGTACATATTGTGTGTGTTTTAATGAGACCTAAGGTATTACGACTGGGCAGATTCAAGACAATTCCTCTAGGTATTTTTGTTTTATTGATCAATAATCAATTATTTTATAATAACAAAACCAACTTCAAGAAAAACATCTATGCAGAACTTTACCTACGAACTTATTCAAGAAAATATATTCTGATTCTAACACATTGACCACATTATTGTAGAAAGAACCTACTTGCTTAGACTCAGGTCAAATTTATTTTAAGACTGAATACCTTCATAATTATAAAATAGTTATTATAAATATTTCTCATTAATAGGACACCAGAATTCACCTAATCTTCGAAATGTCCTTAAAGAAATCGATAATGGAAAACCGAAACTAGTTATTTTTATTTTTATTTTTATTTTTTGCAAATTACCTTATCGACCATCGGATTAGAGTATTTTTTGTAACGTAATTAATAATGATATTGAGCATTAATTTAAAAACAATAAAATTAACATCTACTACAAAAACTAATACATGCCAAATATAAGCAAATCGAATTTCTCATAAAATATCATAAAGAAATTGAGAATCAGACCACCCAATTCAGCCTGAACAGGGAAACTAAATTTTCTATCATATAAATTGAAAACAGCTAAATATATGATTAAACATAAAAAGACAACAGCTAAATATATGATTAAACATAAAAAGACAACAGCTAAAACAAAACTACAGAAAATAAACATTATATATTAGTTCAAATGCCTCTCATTTACCTGCTTTACAGTTAATGTCAAATGAAATATTTTCGTTGTTCACACTATGACTTACCTATCTAGAAGAGTTACATTACACCTACCCGGCTATAGCTCCATGAGAACTAATTTAAACAGACAAAAATCATACATTTATGCACCTACATATACTAGGAGAAAGAAACATAATATCTACATAAAACATATTAAAATAATTTAGGCAGAAATAATAAAAAGTGAAAAGCCAACACTCAATAATATTACCTACTAACACGAAAAAACGTGCTAACTCTATACTGATAATAAAAATATCCTATTCATTTGAAAATAATCATAAAAACATTAAAACACATTTTAAAAATTAAAATCCTCTAAGATAATGTATAAAAAAATAGACGAAAGCGCTCTGATATGCATAACCTTTGTCCAGTTTTTTTTAAAAAACAGAAAACAAAACACTAGTACGAACAACAAAAAAAATTAAAAAATGCATTTTTATCATTTATTGTCTCTTTGCCTGTTAATGATCTTTGTTTATTAATCCACTAGATCTTTTAGTATATGTTATTTTTTAAAGAGTCTGAACAGTGTTGTTGATAATTTCTTAAAAAAACTTCAATATTTATTCTTTCAATCTTTACGATGTTAGTTGAATATAAAGCTTAGTATTTTCTAATAATTCAATGTGTCAGATAACTTAACACTATACAGATATATAGAATTTTTATTTATTTAATTCTCCACTTACTGTTATATTTTCTTTGTATATCATTTTGTAATATATTATGAATTTATAATTCTGTATCCTTAATATACATTATTGTGTCTTTTCTTATTTGTTATATTACTCAAAATTTTTTCAACGAATAATTTTAACAACATTTGCCTAAAAATTTCTTATTTATAATATTTAAGTAACCTTTTTATTTTACACATGGACATATTTTAACAATTGCGTGTTTTGAGTCTTAAGATTTAATTTATTTGAATGTTAAATTTTAATTTATTTGAATGTTAAAATTCGTAATGTCATAAATAAGTTAATTTAGTATTGCCTTTAAGTATCTTAATATCTGTAAGAACCTTTATTAATTTGGACGGTGATATATTCTAAGTTTAATATATGGGAATGATAAATATTTACTTTAATTAAATTTTAAATTTTGTAGTGTAATAAAAAGTTCACTTTCTTTTAAAAATTAGTTGGGTATATGTTTCTTATATAATATTTGCAAATAACATTTCTAATTTGGGCGAGAACGTATTTTATAATTATTCTAAGTATTTTGAGTGTTAACATTTATTTTGTTTTAATACTACCTTTGTACTTTTTATATGTTAAACTTCGTAGTGTCATTAATATGTTAATTTTGTATTAGATAATCAGTAGAAAATATTCTTTAGATATTTTTAAGATACTTTTGAGTTTTCCAAAGTTTTGCATTATCTGATATTTTTTTGTCACTTACTAACTTAGTAGTGAAGCATACTATGTTTTTCTGTCTCATAATAATTACATCTAGTATTATTGTTTTCAGTTGGAGTAGATATGCTCTCTTATCACCCGATCGTTACTAATAACCATTCCCTTGAACAGGAGTAGAGACTAATCCCTATAATCCTGTTTAGGAAGTGCTTCCCGGTTTCTTCCCTCTCCTCAAATCTTAATAGTGGTACTGTAGTAAGACTGTTATGACTTTTCTGGATGGTAGTAACGTCTCTTTATACGCTAGAGTGTTGGCAGATTTTTGGTTGCTGCTTCTATCTGGCAATTAAGAACTAAAAATCTAGCGTTGAAAAGTTCAATAATATTGGGGTTTAATTTAATGCTATGTTGCGCATGGATAAGTGTCCTTTAACTAGTTCCGGGGGTAACACTGAGGCAATACTGCGTTGTAGTCTGCATCTGTTCCCTTTCTCACAGATTGTATACTTTGAGGAGATATAGGTTCTGTTTGAGTAACTTTTCTTTGTAATCTACTCTCATGAAGATGTTTTCCAGATCAGTACAATTTTAACCTATTAATTTCTACATCTAACTTTTATCTTCCACACATCCGCATTAACAATCTCACATTCGGACACAATTTTTGCAGAGTGAACATCTTTTTAAAATGAAAGAAATAACGTAAAATTTATCTATGTAACATTCGGTAATTTTGTAACATGCAATAAAAAATCTGGTGTCCGACTAGAAGAATACCAAAAAGCTGAAGTTCGTATGATAGATTAGCTGTGGTGTCAAACGTGACTCACATCAAAACCAATATAAATAATTCAGAATAATAGAAATGCTTGACCCGGTGAACGACACTGTAGTCAAATATCTCTTATTTGGATAAAAAAATTAACATATGTTGATATAATGCCAAGACATAATCCTGTGCGGGAATAAAATTAATACAATCTTAGATGTACTACACTTAAAAATTCAAATGATTGAAAAATCCTCTCTTTTGAATATTTCATTCGATATCTCTCGGCATTATGTATGCTATTTCCAACAAACCATAATTTCCAAAATTTCTTCATTCCTTCCCGTAGAATTGAGTTTATATGATAAATAATATACTTGTTAGACATAAAGTTGTACGAGTGCCTCATATTCCCTATTAGTTATTTGTAATATTCTTCTTCGATGACGCCATATTGTATAGCATCTTACGGCAATCTCTCATGATTTTACTTTTCATCCGAGTATAGTTTCAAGACACAGCCCTTGTATAAGTTGCCTATTCAAGTGGCGTTATTTGTTTTATTTCGCTTTGAGTTACTAAGAACTAAATATCATACACTGAAATGTTCATTGGATATGAGAACTTGCAAACTTGAGAGAGGAATTTGGCTGCGAGGAGAAGTAATTTAAATATGGCGTCATTGCCTGTGTATGTTGAATAATATTTATAGTTTAAAAGATTGGCGAGTGTCATGAAGGAAAGAGACATAATACTACAGGTGCAATATGCAGAAATGACTATGAGAACAAAGTAGACAGGTCGAGGCTGTTGAAAAGCACTTACGCGTCTAAATAGAAATGTTGATGACAGAATGAGAGTACGGAATACTGAAATAGATGTTGGCTAATCTAAACATTAGAAAATGGATAAATGTATCTGCCTCGGTAGAAAAAATTAAGAGCACAATATGTATCAAGAAAGGCAATTTGTGGAAATTTTAAATTGTAGCTTATATCATATGCCTATATTAATAATAAGGCAAAACATTATATATGGGTTACGTTATTTGAAAAGTCGTTAAATCACATAGAAAACTCCCATTGTTGATGAAAATATAACATTATTTTTAAAAATACTTAACGTATGTTTAAGGAATTTACTTCACCAATTCAAACAGTTAATAGTACGGAGAACCATGAGATTTCCAACAACTGATTCTGTGATCATCCTTTCTGTATTAAAAATTCAAGTTGCCAGGAAAAAATTGACGTTTCAATTCCATAAAATGAAATATTTCTGACATCTCATTCCAGCAGATATATTTACCAAGATTATGAAGAAATATCATTAAATCTTAAAGAGTAAATTTATTCAATAAACTATCTATTGAATTCAGTCACTACCTACAGACGAATTCGGAGTCTGCGACACCATTTATTGATATTCTGCATGTTTCAGTTAATAAATTCTTCAATAATCCTTGCCTTCGGTTCACCCTTGCTTTTTACAGAGTATTTTGACTGACTCACGACCAACTGGACCCATACACAATAATCAAATGGCTTTAGATCTGCCGAGAGAGGTGACCACATATAGGTAGCGATGTGGTTGTTGTAATTGTCTGAAAACTGTTAATGTGTTTTCTTGATTGTGAGACATGGGGTAGAGTACTTTTGTCAGACATAGAGTCTTCTAATGCCACAATTTCAAAACAGACAAGCACTACCATTAAATCTCATGATGTTGGTTTCCTTGTTTATTCTGTTCCCCAATGAGAAGATGAATGTAGGTAAAATTTGCCATCATTAGTGGTCACTTCAAACATACAATCAAAATAACTGGATATTTGTTTTTTATCACTCTCGCTACATCTGAGGTTTTATTCATGGGTGAAAGCTGGCATTGATGCCTTCATACCTACCGGGAAATATTGTCTAAAACCTCATTCATCTCCGTGGTTCTCTCCTGCCTGTTTGGCCCTCATTGCCCACAGGAACCATTACTTCTGACTATTCAGGAGACACTCATCTGATCACAATAGGCGCCTATTCAAGTCTGCTTGTAATGAGTGCAAGAGAATCCTGAATGAAGCCAAGCGGTTGTTTGCTGCGAGAAAGCGACAGCGCATAGCTGTCCGCAAGTTCGGCTCCAAGGACTATTGTTGGTTATGTAAACGGGTGCTGAACAATAGCAAATCCTCAAAAACTCATTTAATCACTGAATTTGAGATTCTCACGTCATCTGCGGACAAAGCTGAGTGCTTGGCACACAGATTCTCATCCAACTCCACATTTGACTCATCTGGAGTACCCTCACCCTCTTCCCTGTTAGAACTGAGGCCAAACTGTACTGAGGACAGTACTATACCGTGTAATTTCAAAACCTGACCCCCATAAGACGATCGGTGGTGATGGAATCCCGGTGATAGTCCTTAAGAGGTGTGCTCCTGAAGTCTCCACTGTCCTCTTTAAACTGTATAACTCCTGCATTTCTGCTTCCTGTTTTCCTGCATGTTGGAAGTTCACTTCAGTTGTTCCTGTATTTAAGAACTGTGGTGAACCCTCGGACCCATTCAACTATCGCCTTATCAATCTTCTACCAATTTTCGGGAAAGTGTTCGAGGCCATAATTAATGCTGAAATAGTTCAACATCTTACTACTCACAAACTCTACTCTGACAGGCAGTATGGCTTCCGCTTAGCCTGGTCCACGACCGACATGCTAACAACTGTTACGGAGTACATGCTCCAGGCCTTTGATGAGTCAGGCGAGGCTCGTGCTGTTACTCTGGGTATCTCCAAGGCTTTTGACAGGGATTGGTACTCTGGCATTCTATGCAAGCTACGGGGTTACGGTATTACCGGACACTTGCTTGATCTGATCCAATCTTTTATAAATTTATTATTGCCTTTAAGTATCTTAATATCTGTAAGAACCTTTAAAATGAAGCTCGTTTTGAATGGGCATGCCTCTTCATCCTACAGCACAAATGCTGGTGTCCCACAGGGTTCTATTCTGGGCCCGACGCTCTTACTTATTTTCATCAATGACATCCCAGATGAGATCAAGTGCCAAGTAGGCATCTACCCAGATGACACCACAATTTACCCGCATCAGTAAGAAACCCGTCGTGGCGGACAAACATAATCTCGCTGCTGACCTTGAACGGGATCTACACTCTGTGGTGAATTGAGGCAAGAAATGGCTTATCAATTTCAATGTGTCAAAGACCAAGCTGTTGTCTGTCAATCATCACAGGCAACCTCTCCTGCCTCCAATAAGCATGGACCAAGCCATTCTCCCTGAGAGCAATACACTGCGCCTGGTCGGCCTTACTCTCTCTTCTGATCTCTAATGGAGCCACTACATCGGGTCCATAGCTAAATTCACTGCTAAGAAGGTTGGGTCACTATGTCGGTCCAGGATTTTTTTCCGCCTGAATACTTCCTGCATATTCCCTGCATGGAATACTGCTGCCATATATTTTCAGGCGCCCCTGCCGTTAATCTCAGTGTTCTCGACAGGCTCCAAAGTAAAATCAGTAATGTGATAGAAACTGACTTGGCGGTTCGACTACAGCCATTTACCCATCGACGAAATGTGGCCTTCCTTTGTCTGTTCTATAAATACTTTAATGGCTTCTGCTCGAGGGAAATTAAGTCACTGGTGCCTCTTCAACAGGTGTTTACTCGTGCAAGCAGATTCGCAAATGAGTCCCACCCATTCACAGTTAGGCTAACCAAATATAGACGATAATTATACTCCTGCAGCTTCTTTTCTCGGACTTCCCTCCTGCGGAACTCGCTCTCATATTCTTGATTTTGTGACGGCTACAACCTCCAGGAATTTAAATCCACGGTCAATACTCATCTATTAACCACTTGACTTTAGTTCTTTCCCCACCCCGTTAATCCTTTTTTTCCTCTCCACCTTTGAAACTGTCATCGCACCTGTATTCTCATCCTTCTATTGCTCCTTTCTAACTGGTTCGTCTTCCTCTTCACGCTCTTCTAATTAATCTTTTTATACTTATGTAGCCCCATGCACATCAGTGGAATTAGCGCTTCGCTCGGGGTGATACGTTTAAAAAATAGATTATATCAGAATTTAGCGGGAGGCATTGCAAATATAAAGGTGAAGTAGACTATACAAGAAACCCGAAAATTATTTCTAATTATGAAGCAAAATATAGTAACCAGCTAAACCATGTTCCAAAAATCAAAACTAGACGACAGACCATCATTTTCCACGTTATTTAATCACGAATATAGGTTTACATAACTATACATATTTTCTATTCTTGGTCAAAATGTTTTAATGTATGCGAGATTGAACAAGAAATAATTAAGCTAAAGTTTAAATTAATGTAAAACAAAATTCCTTTACTTTCAGGTTGCAAGGGAGTCATGATAACATTAACTCAATGAAAACGTCATCATAGTAATTCAGTAAACATTCTATAGACCTTTATTAAATAAAATATGTTCTATTACAAAATATTTTTAAAGAACGAATCTATAAAACTACTGAAAAATTAAAGAACCATAAAAGTTTAGATTTGAAAACAATATTAGCTAATCAGTTTAAAGGTTTTGTAGAATATCAAGAAAAGCATATTAGCATGAAACAATACGTTTATATTTTATTTAACAGTAATAATTTAATGAGTGTATCCAACGTAAACACCAAAATATTAATTATCAATAACGTAACAGGTTTAGCTGTATAATTATCATACAAATATAAATAATTATAACGTAATTATATATTTTTTTTTGTCTAATACCAGTTATAGATTGAAAAATGACTTCTACTACGCAAACATATCAGTCTATAGTATTTACATTTTACACTCAGTTTTTCTGTTTTTCTTTATCTCTATTTAAAAATGTATTCTTTAATTAGGTTCATCTATCTTCAGTCCTTTGGTAGTAGCATTAAAGAATCACTAAGAACAGTATAAAATAATAGAAACAACATCACTTGAGAACAGCAAACACAACTAAAATGGAACTCGAGAAAAACAAAATGACGTAATAAAATATTTACATTCTACACTAATAACACTAAAGGTCAAATAATACTTGAGAGAGAGATGACATTTACTGATCTTACGAAATCTACTTTCCTAAAAAAATTAAGTTAGTGTTACTCCGTTAAATATATCCCTCTTAAGAAATTTAACATATCTTCCCATGGCGTCGTCCGCATTAAAAGCAATGAAATATTTTCTCACTGTCGAGTGTCGGAATAAACGGATAATCGTTGAATATAAAAATTATTGTTGTTGGTGTTGTTAATAAAACATATACTCAGGTAAGTACATTACCTAAAATTCATCATGCAAGTGAATCGGTAATAAAATTTTTAAGTTTTACATTATTCTGACACTATTTTTTAATCGTTTCGCACCCAGCAATCCAGTACTGTCACCAGTGAACAGGGGGTTACATAAGAGGTGAATGAAAGTTTAGATAAGATGAGAGAGAAGAGCAAGAGGAATCGGTTACAGGGTGCGTTAGAGAATGGTTAAGAGGAAGATGGGAATAGTGGTGTAAAGGGAGTTGCTTGAGAGTTTATGAAAAGGGTGAATAACTAAATACAGGAGTATTGGGGAAAAGATAACACAACGATTGGAGTCAAAGGTATGATAAGTAATTAAAACATAACTGTAAAAATATTTGAAAAAGTATAAAACTCACTATATAACATCCCATGATGTGAAATCTCATATAAGAACTGTGCCAAACCAGAGGAATAACGAAAATCTAAAGTCTTTCTACAGACTCAGGAAAAAAAGTATGATGGTTCAGTGGTGTCAAAAGTAGCTGATATCAAAACCAATAAAAATATTCAGAATAATAGAGGCATACGACTGCTATTTGAACTGGTAAAAAATGGCCAGATATTTCCATTATGGATTAAAACAAATTCAACTCATGGTAATCTATTGCTAAGACTTATTCGCCTGCTGGAACATAAAGGAATCAATGTCAGATGTGTGACACAAAATATTTCATTATGGAAATTATGTTCTGAGGAAAATTTCAGCATCTTGTTACCTCTCTATGATTGAAATTGAAACAAAAATGAATTAAACGGAATAATGCTGATATTTTTTATCGTATGACACAAACGTTTGTCTTATTTTTGTTTATTAAAAAACGGACTTAAAATTTCTTTTTTTATAACTTTTCTGATAGAAATATCCCCACAACCTACCAAATGAAGAAAAAACCCTCGTGATGAAAAATTCACCTCTATACACAATATATACCCTATTCTCGCAATTACTTACATACTTAGAAAGTAGGCAATATTCTTCTAAGTATTGTACTATGTAAGAGGTTTTATCAAGCATATCCACAAAAGCAGCAAACGTAATACAGCATTTTTGGGAGAAACAAAGATCCCAATTGTTGGTTAACGTTTTATATAATTCATGATATATCGCGAAAATATAAAATGATTAAATTATGTACAAAGACATCAATGAAGCAATATAGTAAGCTTGCTAAAATTCTTTAGTTTATACTTGAACAGTGATTTATTTTTGACAGATTTTCGTATACGTTGTTTTGTATTTCAGTGACATGTCAATCTTGCATATAATAATTACTACAATGTATTTATTTATATTTTTGAGTCATTCAGAATAGTGGAGGTTAATCAGTTTCGGTTTCTCAATTTCTTAATCAGTTGTTACTTGCATGAGTTATTTTAATAATTTATCCAAATAAGTATTTATCTATTTCAAAAGAAATTTACTTCCTGAAGAAGCTCAGGATGATCGGTTTACTCACTGTTAATTTTCGTACACTGCAGTCTTTAAGTTTCAAGCTTTTCTTGCGAGATACTTTTTACGTTTATGTATTATGTGATTGCCTTGCTTCACCTTTATCTTATGATAAGATTCGTCCATCTGTTGCTCATCTTTTTTTCGAGTGATGTTTCCATTTCGAGAGAGTTATATCGAACACATATATACCGACACGAAAGAATCACAACCAAAGAACTGCATCAAATAAGAGAACACTATCACTTGAGAACAACGAACACAACTACACGATATGCATTTATCAGGATCATGTAAATATGTTCACATACAGTTATATGTAAATCGGTGTGAACATAATGACATAATCATGTTATATGTAATAATATACACACTCGGCGGACCTCAAATGGAATGACTATATCGAATCCTTTTCTAAATCCGCCGCTATGAAAGTCGGTTCTATGTGCAGCGCCCGGAGGTTTTTTCCGTCTGAATCTATCCAGCACATATATAAATCTACCATCCGCCCGTGTATTGAATACTGCTGCCACATCTGGTCGGGTGCCCCTGCTACTCTCCTCGGGTTTCTTTACAAAATACAACGGAGAATCTGTAACGTGATCGATACTGACTTGGCAGACCGGCTGCAACCAATCTTTCACCGGCGTGACGTAGTTTCCCTGTGCCTCTTCTATAAATACGTTCACAGCTTCTGCTCCACTGAACTTAGATCATTGGTGCCGCCTAGGTACGAATTTACACGAGATACTAGATTAGCAACTAGGTCCCACCCTTTTACAGTGAAACAGATACGATATAACCGTACTTTCTACTCCAACAGCTTCTTTTCTCGCGCTTCCCACTTGTGGAATTTCCTTCCGAATGGCTGCTTTTCCGACAGCTACAATCTCCAAATCTTTCTATCACGAACTTTATTTCATTATATTTTAAATCTAGACAGACGTAAATAATCTGATTGTAGATTTAGGATCAAATATTTAATATTGAATTATTTTAGTATTTTATTAACTCAGATTTTGAGTGTTTGAAAATGAGAAGTACACTGTTCCGCTAATATTTTGTTATTTTTAATTTGTTTGGTACAGACTTTCTGTTTTCATTAAATATTTCTTTCATATTTTCTTGTTTTGACGTTTCTTTCTATTTTAATGTTTGTGATTTTATGTTTAAACACTCCTCTTGATGTGCGTTGCGATGCAGTAAATATAAGCTCGGAAAGAGAAATCGGTGTGCGAGTTCGAATTCCAGTTGGATTTCTTGCATTTACTTACGCACAAATACATTAAGAAATGTATAAATCCGTCCCTATCTTCCAACAATGGATTAAACAAACAAGAAGATACGGTTCTATAGCGTTGGCTGGAAACCAGTCTAGCACAGAATGTACCCTACTGCGGAATAATCATTTGCCCAGTCAGTCACTTTTCATAATAGCCATAACCGCCTAAGAGTGTATCACGTATGGCAATTAACTGAGTCTTATTTGAAAGTTGGTCTATACTAGAATCACATTGTGATAGAAGGAAATCTGCCACTTAAATTTTTAGATTCTTAACCAACTAATAGTTATACCTTCGATTTTTTCAGTTGACAGCAATTGACGAAGCCATGTTTCAGTTCAGCACTCATTAATTTCTTTAACTATAAATCACTTCTATATTTCATCTTGCGCAGAATTTTGTCTGAGAGCTGTCGATTACAAGTAGCTTCCATACGATATTTTGTTAACGACGTGGAATAGAATACCATGAAATTCTTTTAATTTTATTGATAGATGCTACAGGAAATTAATGTCAACGGAAATATTTCTGTTTCATTTACACGATTCGTTAATTTGAAAAAAAGTAAAACTTATATAGATCATATACTGTTTTCTTTCATATATCATGTCGTTTTAGATTTTAAGTGAACACATTTTTTAAAAAAAGTATCTGATTTTTTCTCAGAATAGAATCTCTACTGAATATATGCTCATAAATGTGTCCATAATTTCTGACATATTCTCCAAAATAGATTGTCAAAAGTCATATAGACTTAGTAGCCATGCAGTTGTCGTATGACAATGTGCACCCCTAAAGGCTCGTATTCTCGCCAGATTCTCCAACACATGATTTCCAGCTTCTTGGAAATCATCTTCTGTAGATCTTGTCTTTAAAAGCCCTGGCATATACTGCAATACCAGAAATTTTAGTATTGTTAGTCTTTTATTACTTTGTGATAAACTACTGGATGAACAAGCAATTTTGAATTGATTACGCATAATATTTCACACAGAGCCTTTTAAATTAAATAAAATGTTTCTATATTTATATATCAAGTGTCGATTTGTTAAAGTCTAATTCTGAATTTATCTACCACGTTTAGGTAAAGGCATAGTGTAGCGTTAGATATTACGAATACTGGGTTTGTCATCATGGCTTTTTTGACAAGCTACTGTATCTCCTATGTTTATTCAATCCAGTGATTCTTTAAAGTTCATTAATGAAAGATATTTTGAACAAATACCGTTCTAGACCATTTATATGAATGCAAAAATTACAATAACTCCGTACTTGAACTTTATCTTAACTAACGACTTTACAATTACTATCATTTCCCAAATCGGTATGTATTCAGATAAAAATAAATAGTCCCCATATTTCTACCTGATAAGTCTACAAATACGCAGAAAATAAGTTGGTTGTTAACTGGGTTAAGACACGACTCGCAAATGTTATCGCCTCCAATATGAAATATTTAACTGCTGATCTCTGAGAGAAAAGAACGTATCTTCTATCAGCTTGGCTATTGCTAACCTTGGGGAGAAGAAATAATTGAGCTTTGCGGGTCTCACGTGTATCACTGACATGAAGTGGAGAGATAACGTTGAATCAACTGATAAGTCTGCTGCTAAGGAAGTGGGGTTTACTCGGTCAAGTCAGACAATAGTTCACGTAAGCATCCATCATGCACATTGATAAATCTACTATTTGTCCGTGCATTGAATATTCCTTTAATATTTGGTCTGTGGCTCGTGCAATATTTATGAAGTTTCTCGACATAATCAAAAGAAATGTCAGCAATATGATCGGTTCTGACCACAAATCGTAACCTAAGTCAATTTCGCAGCGACTTGTCCTGGATTTTTTATCTGTTCTTTAAACATTGAGCTGCAGTTTTTCTAAGACGTCCTCCGTGTTTCTACTCTCGACTTACTGAATTGAGTCATACTAATAAATTGACAACAAGGTGTTATTGATTTATTATTCAATTAGATCGATGTAATATTCTCTTCTAGTAATTTTTTTCTAGCAGTTTTCGTGGATGTGCCTTACGATTTGCAACATTCTAAATGCCACATTAATCATTTCAGCTCTCTTCCTGAAAACTGTTCTTCTCTGGACCATTATCATCCCTAATCTTCTCATTCTCTTTTTTCTCAGTAAGACCTGCAGTGTCTTAGTGGCATTATCGCCATGCTTGATATAAGGTTATTAAAATACTTATCTTTTCCCGCTACATTCCTTGATATACCATGAATTCATTTAAAAACTTAATGTAGATTTCAGCTCTTTCCCGTACCCCAATGATAATATTGATTAATGATAAATACTGCAAGTCGTCTTTAACCATAATATAACTACAATGAATCAAGTGTCTCTTTAATATTCTAAATATCTAAATCCCATTGTAATTTGAAACTTCCAGAAAACTTCCTTGTTCAAATATTCTCTCTATGGTGTTCTGAGTATTTTTGTTGCATAATGTTCTTTCTTTATCTTTAAAGAGATTTCCTTTCGTTCAGTGTGCTGTGAAGATAATATATTACCTAGAATTTCTACAATGAGATAAATTCGCCTATCACTTAACATCATACATTGTTTCTCAAAGTAAGCGTTCAATATTTCCGGGAGCTATCCAGTTTTATCTGCCACATTATCTGTTGTCTGTAACTACACTACCCAAAAAATTATCTAACTACTTGATATTGGCGTATTCAATACATTCTTCGTTAAGTGAATTGTCTGTTTTGAACATGTGATCAACGACGATGTTTTGGAGAAAATGTAGATAAAGAGTAAATTTAAGCTCAACATCAGAAAAAGTCAGTTGAAATTTCTGGGGCACGTAACGCTAAGTCATGAAGCATATTGAGAAAAGCAGCGCGTAAATGTGCTTGAGTAAATGGGACAGGAAAATTGTAGGTTTTCATCGCCCACGTCCTGGAGGGGACTAAAAGATAAAAGAAGAAAATAAGAAGTCTTGTATATTTGCTTAAAAAGTTTTCATGTTTTCTTCACCTGTATATAAAATTTAAGTAAAGATGTATTCTTTGCCAATACACTTCGTAGAAAATCGTGTGCTTTTAAGAGCGTCTTGCTTAAATAAATCTAGTGAGAAATTACATCATAACAGTCCTTGTTTCATATTATTTATTCATGGTCGTGTTATCCCCCGATATGATATTAGTTGTTTTTCGGAGACCTTCACAATAATCTATTTTGTGCATTATATCATCTAATATAAAACGTTTGATTTTCTCCTCTTTTTTTTTTACAGATTTTTGCTACATTTTACTCATAGTAAGATTAGCTTTCATGATTTGAATTAATTCCACCTCTTATTGCTTTCTTCTTGTTTTAGTTTTACTAACAGCCCAATTAGTAAGAAACCAAATTTACATACATAAATTATCAAGCTGATTTCCTATAAACTTTGCATACATTTACAACAGTATTCCTTGCTTATCTTCCGAATTCCACAGCTGCAGCATTTTTCAGTCGGTAACATTTTATGTCTAGCAAACGTACATGGTTAACTACGTGTTTTATATGGTTTAGAATAAATTGTTCATCTATTTATTTTAAATAAAAGTAAATAATAATTAAACGTTACGATTAAATCTTAAATTTATATATAATAATTTTATGAATATTCAGATATGCTCGTAAATGAAGTGACATTTTTCATTCACTAACAATATATTCAATAAATCAAAACACAAAAAAAAGCAAAGAGATTTTTAATTCAGGCAGCATTTTAAGAAAAGCCGTTTCATGGAGAGTAAAACTATAGAGTAGTAGTTACAAGTAGGATTAATTTTTTTCCAGTTTTACGGGGAATATTTTGCATCTTACGGCATTTGGTTTATTGATTAAGCATACAGTAATACTCTACGATGATTTTTATTTATTGGAGCATGTTTTGTGTTATTTAATTAATTATGAATTAATATTTATTTCTGCATTACAATTATCTATTAACAACATACGAGAATAGTATTAAAAAAAGAAATAAGAAGTGAGATAGAAAAAATTTAGCATGGAACTTAAGGTTTGATTTAACCATTTTAACTGTAAAATGATGATATTATGCCGCCAGTCTAAGACTGTTCTTAACTTCATTATTCTAGATACCAGGAAAGAAAGTTCATTGGAAAAATTACGATAAAATTATTTAGAGAAAAATCATAGAATATCCACGTGGTGACTGTGGGAAAATGACTGAAGCAGTGATGACAGGTCAGAACCAATAATGCTGCATATTCATATTATGATTTTATCTAGAGTCTGACTATTTATGGAACAGGAGCGTCAGGACATATATGACAACAATATTCAAATAAGGACGAGTTCAGACAATCCTGGCGATAGAAATTATCGAGTACACTACAGGGAATCATTTTTGTAACAGAAGATCTTAATTTTGTATAATCTTAATATGAGCTCAACGAAAGTCGAGTCAGAGAATGAACTAAGAATCAATCTCCTGGATGTTAGAATTAATCATGCTACTAGAACTTAAAAAAATGCTCTTAGACAATGAAAAAATGTAGTTATGTTTTCTATGCGTTAAAATTAACAATCCATCCCTTGTCCCAGTTAACAACATTAACTACGTATTAGACTATATTCTCTGTCAGAGAAAATAAGGTCAATGTGAGCATCGGCAATTTTATACATAAATCTTCGAGGTATAAAAACATAAGGCTTCAATGTGAAATGAATTGAGAAGAGTCCAACATTGAAATAAAAACCGTGGAATGCAAACCAATTTGTAAAAGAACGCAACCAAAATGTTTTGTACTTATAAAAATTATATAGCGGAATACCATTTCTTGAAAGAGAGATAAAGACACTTAAAATATGCGTAAAAAAACAAATAATTGAAATATAACCGGAGAGAAGGTCACGAAAATGTCATTTCTGATTAGAATAATCATTGGAAGGAAGCGATCTAACGGAGTTAAAAAGTCATGCAAATTAAAAGCCAAGAGATTAATGAAAAATATTCGTTTGTTTTGAAAACATGAACGCAAACTTAAATGATTTCACTAGAGAAAAAAAAGCAAGTTTAGAATTCGTAAAGTCAAGCGCCGGAAGGATAAACTAACAATCTGGTGCGCAGGTGTTCATGGAAAATAAAATAATAAATACAATACCTTAATTGCGATGATGCATACATAAGGAAAATATATACAGAAAGAGACAAGAGAAACGCGCATATATATATATATTTTCTAAGAAAAATAATAATAGCCTGTCAAGACATTTTCCGAGGAGCTCAGATCTTAAAACAAAGCATCCAAACTAACAGCAGAAAAGTCTTGAAGACTTGTGCAGAACCGACATTAAATTTGTAAGTGCCAAATACAGAAAATTGGCGCATTCGTGGTACAAAGTTTTCAAATTTGTACTCACTGACTAGTTACAATCCAAGGCTATAGAACCCACTCGTTTAATATATTTACCCTTAAACGTTATGAGATGAGATTATTTCATTAATTCCTCTTTCCAAAGGTTTCTTTGGATATATAATTTATTACGTATTGTCAATATATCAATTTTTTTTAAATTGTTAGTTTCAAGTTCATATGAGTATTCGATACTAGGTTTTATGAGTTTTGTTAATAAGTTTAATTGTTTGTTGTCATGGGGGAGTATAATAGGACGTCATATGTATATTTTAAGTATGTAGTAATGTTAGATATAATATATTTGAAAGAACTGGATTCTAAGAAATCTAGAAATAAGCAAGTGAGAACAACACTAATAGGAGACCCCATGGGTAAGCCAAAGTATTGTTTATAAAATGTTTTGTTGCAACACAGATGATCTTTTCATCTGCATTACAGTCACTAAAAGCACCTTTAAAGAACTACGTATTACTAAAGAAATTTTCCCCAAAATATCCATGACTACCTCCTCACTTATGCGGAGAATCTCAGGCATGAATAAAAACTCTACAAATACCGAGCCACAACTCTTGGAAAAATGATACGTATAAATAACTCTCCACTTTCCAAGTCGAAAATTTCGATGGACAATATTACATGCAAGTAACGAGAAACAAAACCGTTTAAAATATAAACTTCAAAATGTCTGCACCAATAACAGATGAAATGATATCGGTATTCCAAATCTCATCCAAAATACATCCTAATACAAATTCACTAACATTAATACTGAAGCTTTAATTCTAGGCCTAAAATGTGCTACAGGACTAAATAAATGCGATAAAATCATCACCTTAACCAAAAAAAAAATCATTCATATATATTTTTAAATATGAGTCGCTTATGGCATATTAGCAGCAACTCTCACTAGTAACAGTTACGTTACACTATCTGGGAGTTATAAAGATTTAAATAATATTATAACAACATTTGATAATGGAAGAGATACAGATATAGTGAACACAAACGATTACATACTACATACTACTACTACTTAATCCCATTAAGCAAGAGCATCACCTATATACAAATCAATGAACAAACAATGAACACTGAAATTCTAAATTCCAACAAAACAATCAAAATAATATTAAAAATAGAAATAAATCAGGTCCAAATTACTAGAATATCATTCCAATGTAAACACACTATATGGCTCACCCGAAATTCATAAACCAAATATTTTGATTAGCTCTATTATATCTGGTATTGACAGTCCTCTCCATGAATTAGACAGAGCTATCCCTAAAATATTTACGCATTGCCTAGGCACGATTAGCACTACACATATCAGAAACTCAGGTGAATTACTCCATGAAATTGGAAATATTCGTATGACTAACTTAATTATGGCAAGTTTGGATAAAATATTTCTAGATATTTTTAAAAACCTTCCAGAAAATCCAAATCCTAACTATCCTAAAATTCATAAAAATATACGCATTGTTATTTCTGTTTTAATAACACGTTTTATGAATAAATAAATGGCTTACCCATGCGGTCACCTATTAGTGTTGTTACGCTTGCCTTATTCTAAGGTTTTTGGAATCCATTTCTTTCCAATATATTATATCCTAAAGTTATTCTTTTTTAAGATATATAGCTGAAGTCATATTATTTAGTAACAAAACTCAATAAGTTAGAAACTACTATCGAATTTACATATAAACATGAACCTAATAATTCTTTCCATTTCCTTGATATCATGATAATATGTAATATGGAAAAAATGAATTCAAAGTTTAGCGTAAAGATGCCAACAAAAACGATTTTATTAATTTCTATTCATACCACAACCAAAAAATTAAGTCTTGTTTAGTTATAGGTTTTTACATTAGAGCCCTCATAATATGCATCCCTAACTATTTATGTGTAGAAGAGAAATATATTGAACAAACATTTAAACCTCTCCACTACACTATCTATTTCATTATCCACGCCAAAAGACAGGCATGTAAAATACACGCAACCAAAAAAAAATCCCCCCAAATCTAACAAATTAAATATCCTAAGAATCGTTACCACCATCGTCAAGAATATTGGTGAAATAGTCATATTAATAAATACACCAATTTAAATGCCTGTATTTACAAAATGCATTATCAGCAGTGCAATGAAGTATATCTAGGAGAAATATCACAAAAACTAATCTCGCTTATCTACGAACATAAAATAGGCTTACGTTTGGACATATGCTCCAACTCTCTTGCATTGCATTGGAATAAAGTAAGACACAGTTTTGATTTCTCAAATGCTAGTTTAATTAAACATGAACCTATATATATATATATATATATATATATATATATATATATTTCGTGCCCTTAATATTTGTTCTCCTGAATGCTTGGCCAGCGAATTAACACGCTTGCAAGATATTTTTGAAGGGAACGGGTACCCCATTAATTTGGTAAAACGGGTTATTGCTCATAAGATTAAACGGTTTAAAGAACCAAAGGTTGAAGGGCCAAATCGCTGTCCTTTGTATCTCAAATTACCCTGGCTTGGTAGAAAATGTCTTACTGTTAATGACAAAGTTTCGGCTAGTATTTCGTCGGGTTATTTTTCAGTGCAGTTGCGTGTTGTTTTTAAGACAAGGCCTGTGTTTCCATCTTTCGTTAAGGATCAGTTGTCCTATTTTCATAAAAGTTCTGTTGTGTATAAATTTAAGTGCTGTTGCGATGCAGCATATATAGGACGAACCAATCTGAGGTTGGAGACGCGGGTTGCGCAGCATGTCCCCGCGAATATATGTTTAGGCAATTCCCATAGCAATATAAGAACAACTCAAGCTGTGTTGGATTCAGCAATCGGCCAACACCTGCTGGATAATCAAGTTTGTGCCTCCTCTTATGAGGACAATTGGTTTTCTGTCTTGCACAGTGCTCCATGGGCATACCATCTACGTGTTTTGGAGGCCATTTGCCTAAAAATCCAGCAGCCGAGCCTGTGCAGGCAGAAAGAGCAGTTCTTGCGCTCCTTGCAATTACTGGCGAGTTTGTGAGTGTAACATTTTTTCTTTTTTATTTCACTCTTGTGGGATTTATATGTTTACACCCCTCTCACTTCTTAATATTTTTTCAATAAATTTATTTTTAAACGAATTCCATCTTCTTCCCGTATTGCAAATATTCCCTTTTTGTTGTGTCCTCCTCTATACCCTATTTATAATTTTGCCAACGTAACCCTTGACAAGTGTTGGCTGAAAGGTTCCTCGGGTTTGGGTTAAAATGACGTCCACTCTCTTTAAGGATATATATATATATATATATAAGGAGGCTGTGCATTGGAAAATATAAATAACATTAATATCGACCAGAAACACTCGACTAAAACATTACATTACTTTTATACTTTTCATAAATATATAATTAATCAACCGAAAGTAATAATAGATATTATTAAATAAGATAAATATAGTTTCTTGTATTATTAACAATGTAATATTGTTTTCTCTATGTATAGTAGAACAAATAATTATTTTAATTTTGTTTTCTCATAATATTTCCAATTTCCCCTTTTATTATCTAAATTTTTTCACACTATTACTTTATATTTTTATAGTTGTTCATTATTATTATTATTATAAAAAATGATATTATTATAACTATTATTATCAATAATATTACTATTATCATAATTATTATTTTTTATTGCGTCATTTTTCATCAGAATTCGATGTTTGTTATGGTTGCATTAATTTTCAAGACGGCGAAAAGACATAAGGCAGTTGGTCGGGTATTGATATGGCTGAATTTCATAATTTTTTCTATCACCCATAACATACCTATTGTTATAGAGACCAAGTTATCATTAGTGTGTAGGCTGTAAATAAAAACAATTTTTTGTATATCTCTTAATCTGGTTTTAATCTAGGGATTCTTTTAACGTGTTGTTTTGTCACATTAATTCTCATTCGAAATGCCCCTACTATCACTGGTTCTATTCTTGTTTTTAATTTGCACATTTTTCTCTTTCAATTTCCAGGTGTTTTTATGTTTATATATTTTTTTCAATTCCTTGGTTGTTTTGTTAAAATCTGTTGCACAATCCATATCAAATAATATGTAATTTTAAAAACTTTTTGTTTTTTTAATAAAAACGTCAGGCCTACTTGCTTAAATTTTCATGGGTTGATAGTGTAATTCAAATAGAACATTGACATATTCTATATCTGTAAGCAGTGAAACGTGATATTCATACCAATGTTTGTTTACATATTTTCTAAAGTGTTTGCATATAAATAGAATATCAATATTGCTCCACTCCATCGGGATGACTTTTATATTCATTTGCGGCAAGTACATAACATCCTGAGATTAAATGTTTTATTGTTCCTTGCGATTCATAACAGAACCTGCATTTTGGATCAACATTCTTATGTATAGTATTTGCTTGAAAATTTCTAGTGAAAAGGCTTTGCCAAAAATAAAAAACTTCAGTTTCCAATATTAATTCTGATGTTCGTAAATATCGAGGAGTATTAACTTTATCAACATTGGGTTTATTAGCACGTTCTGGATATTGGCCATGCATGGCTTTATCGTTCCAGCGTTCTTTCATTTGTTTATTAGCTTTATCTATGGTTTTCTTTTTCTTATTTTTGCCACATAATTGTTTCTTAGTTTCTCTTTTGCATTTATACAGAATTTAATAAATGTAAATATTTTTGAATTTACTGCCATGTTTCATTATTGAATATTTATCTTTCGGTTTTTTAATGTTGTTTGACTAATCCTTTCATTCCTTCCTTTGTTGTTTACATTTATGTTAGTATGCCAATAGTTGTCTTTTACGACAATTCTGAGTAATTCCTTATCTTCCTTTACGGTGTATGTATAGACGGTCAACATCAGCCTTCGGATGATGTATCTTATGCTTAGAAAAAAACTTTCTTTTCTTAGTATCAATTTTTCTGATGTCATTTGCAGTCCAGTTCAAGATGTTGAAATTATATTGGACCACTGGGATGACAAGGTTATTCAAAGGCATTAATCTGTTCTGAGAATTCAGTTCAGTTTTTAGTCGTACCCTTTTTAGTACCCACTAAGTAATGTTCCGTGTATTTTCTCATGGTTAATTGTTTCATTCACATTTAACCCTATTTATTTATAAGCTTCTTCTTACCTTTAAATCTTTTAATATTTCCGCAGGATCTAAGCTACTAGGAAATGTTTGTTGCAGCGATCCTCTTAAACTCTAGAGTTATTCAAACTGAATTTCATTCCAGTGCCTTCAGTGACGCGTTTTACAGTTTGCAGAAGACCTTCCAGCTCATTGCTATTCTTAGCATACAACTTAAACTCATCCTTGTCATATAGGTGGCTTTTTTCTTTTTCTTCTTCCTTTTCTTCTTCTTTTTATTATTATTTAATATTATTTATTAGAAGTATATAATTTATCTCGCTTCATTGTAATATTGTAAAGAGTTAGCACGGTAATTTTTATGAGTGAATCTTATTTATATATTATTAATTAATTATGGCATTGCAATATATTTAATAAATAGATATTTACTAATTTCTTAATCATTGCAAGATTCAAACCGTTAACTAAATATTTTTCAAAATTTATATATTTGTTAATAATAAGTTCGCTTCTTACATTTATATATTATTTTCATTAGAAATTTAAACGGAAACATACTCAATTTTACGATTCCAGACTCATAAACGGACACATCTATGCATGAATCTCACATGCTCATACATTCATACATGATTCTCTCACGTTATTTAGAATAAAATTTCAATCTATCATTTACACGTGTATAACATATTCCATATATTAACTTTAACGTCTCATAATCGCATGATTTCTCTCATACACATACATACATAAATGATACTCCCATTTATGTAAGAAAATGAAAATCGTTTGATCACTCAAGTCGTGTCTATAATATATGCCAGAAATTTTGAACAATAATGTAATTCATTTCTTTCATTCACACATACTAACCGTACAGACATATACACGCACATAATTTATATATATAGTTTAAATACGCATGACGATCATTATTATGGCTTACATATAATTACATTCAGAATAAATGTCTAATGCTTTATTACTCCTGGCATACACACTTAAACAGACACAAATTATTATATGCATCCATTGCTTTATCACACATTACATGTAACTGACATACATATACATTACTTGTAACTGACAAACACATACACACACACACACACACACATATATATATATATGTGTGTGTATTTCATTTTATTTTGCTTTTATTTTATAATTTTTATCTTTTTTATTGCACATCGATTTATTTTTTATTTTTTTAATATTTTGTATTGTTATTATTAATATTGTTGTTATTATTGTTATTATTATTTATTATAGTTAATTTTACTTTTTAATATTATTATTTTTATAGTTTAAAATTTATCGTTGAATTTTGAAATGATTGTGTTTATTTATTTTATAATTTATATGTTTTACTTTATATAGATTATTTGTCCTCAATTCTTCAGGATATTTTCCTAACATTCACTGCCATCCAGAAGAAAAGACATCATATAGCCAATCCAGCACTCTCTTCATTGTTTTCAGTAAGATTTCCCAGTCTTCTCGTACTCTGGTTATCTTTTAAAATGTATCCTTGGACATGAAAATGTGTCTTTAGATTTCAAGAAGGCCACTTTATGTCCTCTCTCAGTATGATTTCCAGGTATTTAAATATCTTCATTTATTTTATTTTAGTTTTTTCGACCTGTAGTTGATATTTTTGTGTTTCTTTTTGCTGATTACCACACATTCAGTTTTCTTGAAGTTTATACATAAGCCTTTCCTCTAGATTTCTTATGCTACATTTCAGTAGGAAGTCTTGCAATCTCCTTTTTGATCTGCTATTAGTGCTGTGTCTTCCACGTATTTGCTATTGTTAAAACTGTGTTTGCTAATGACGAATACTGGCAAGTGTTTATTTCTCTGTGAATTGTTTCAGTAGGTAACTTGAATTGATTCCGGGACAAAACTTGTCCTTATCTAACACCCCTTTCTAATTTTGTATACCTGATGAATTCACTTCTTTAACATAAGCAAGCAATTGCTCTCAATATATATTACTGATTATCGAAAATATTTTCTAAAATATCGAATTTGTCAGGCACCTCTATCAAGTCCTAGTACCGCACTTTGTCAAATGCATTTTCAAAGTCAATAAATCACAGATATTGTTCCTTCTCTATTCGTAATGATGTTTCATATAGCATTCTTAGTATGAATATCGCTTCCCTGGTTCCGCTATCTTTAAAAAAGCCACACAGTTCTTGTCCTTGCTCTGGGACTACTTCCCTGCTCATCAGAATACGGATGATGAATTTTGTCATGTGGCTCATTAAGCTGATTGTTCAGTGGAGTTCACATATCTATAATTCTACGTAGTTGTAATGTCTGTAGAATATTTTCCTTTTTCTAATTTTTAATAGTTTTTTTTTAAATAGATGTTTTATGATGTTTTTAAAACTTATTTGGAGAGATGTTTAAAGAAAACGAAATGTTTAAAGTGGATCTTTTGAAAATGTTTCTGAAAAGATAGGTTTTATCTTTAAATCTTTTGGTGCAAATTATTATTTATGACTGTAATCTATTTTCGTCTCTTTCTTTCTTTTTTCTTATATTCTCCCTCTACTTGAATGATCTCCTGGTAGTCGTTTATGCCTGTGGACTTAAATGTATAATTATTTCTTTCTCGTTTATCGTGTGTGAGTATATATTCTGTACACCTTTTTATTATTGTGCAGTTTCGTGGTTATAATTCGACTATGTCCCATTTTTCGGTCTGTCTATTCTTAATTTTTTCGTGTATATATAAACTTTTCTCAAAAACTTGTTTTTTGTATGTGCGATTGAATGTATGTATTTCTTTGTCTGTATTAAGTTATAGTGTAATCGGAGTAAACGATTCTCAATTGATTACCGGTTTAAATCATAAAAGCTTCATCTCCAATGTTAAAAACCTTTTGTTTCTTATTCTGTGTGAATGTATGTAATTTTCAACGTTCTGAAAGTGACTATATAAAATTATGTTATTGAAATAAATCTTGATTTATAACCGTTTTAATGTATGTTGAGTTCTGGATACCAAATATATATATAGTAGAACTTGAAATTAAAAACCCCTGTTAAAAGCATTCGTCCGGCCATGTGCCCAAAGACTGCGCTTAGCCTACAAGAGACTCTCGCCACTGAGTGTTTTAATTCAATGCCCACTTTTATATATACATACGTTCCATCCCAGATATTGCGCACTTAAACTCAAAAATATTGCCTACATGAAAATTATATGTTTACATATAAAAAGGTTAGTTCAAAATAGATGGAGAGTAAATTTTAATAAATCTTCTTCTGGAACCACTTTATTTACACACACACACACATATATATATATATATATATATATATATATATATATATCTCAGCAAAATATGACAGTCTGCGTGTGTGTGTGTGTGTGTGTGTGTCTCGGTCTCTTTGTGTGTATGAGTGTGCGCGCGTGTGCGTGTGTTGTATGTGTATGATTTTAAATGTGAGTTTAGTGAATATCCATATTTGAGTTGACACTTTTTTATTTTTAAGAAATTATATTTTTCGTGTACTAGCCGGGGTATACTTGAAAAGAAAATTGCAGTTTCGAAACTGTTTTCCTCTTTGCAGGGGAGGTCCTTGTTTAGATCCGACAGACATAAAATAACTCGGCCAAGAGACGCGCCGCTAACTAAAAAAGGCCCAGTACTTACATCTGTTCTATAAACTTTCAATATCCAGGCATGTAAACGGAAATAAATGTTTCCTTCTAATACGCAAACGTAGCATAATACTCAGTTAGGAGTGTCTGAGTATTAATAAAGCAACGTTTAAGTGGATATATATCTGATTAATAAGTTACACTATTCGTTACTGCATTAAAAATTGCTATATCGAATCTCCGGTATTAATGCTCATATACTGAAATGATCAAACGAAAATAGCGATGATGATTTGCACAAGAAGCTTAATTGCTTTTCTCGTACTTTAGTATAATTAAGACGTCTATTATATATTTAATTTTTAATCTCCCACGTTTTTCTTGTTGCTACAGCATATTTCAAAAATTCATCATAACATTTACATTTGTAACAGTAAACATGTAGCAGATTTTATCTTGAATGACAGGTATTTCTACACTTGTTTAAAGTTAAGAAAATATATCCTTAGTCTTATAAGATCTTTTCAATGACTTGTCATGACATTATCGATATGTATATAAAAATCACAATATTCATATGAAATACTAATTACACAGGTCAACACGATATTTGTGCCAAGGAAAAAATATATTTTACCTAATTTGATGGTACTGATTCCGAAATTAACTTTAGATTTTCATAGATAACTAACATTTTTCTGTACTAAAATTGATCATTTTTAAAGAAATGAAATAAAATTAAAAACCATTTCGTAAAAAGCCAACAATTTCAAAATAGGTGGAATAATTTATGTCAGACATATGAAATAAATTGTTAAAAAAAAAGGTTTTTAACTCTAGAAGTTACAATTATCGCTAAGATTAAAATTAATTGATAAATATATTGAAGGTCCATTTTTCACATATCTAATTTGAAATATTTCCGGATAATTTCGGTGATGTGAGGGTGGAACAAGTGGAACAAATCCATTACAATATAAAAAAAATATGGAAGAGTAACCAGGGACGGTTGGACAATGGAATGATCGTTGACTACTGCAGGATATGAAAATGGCCTTAAATAACATTGAACATGAGAGAAAATTAAATCACCGTAGACCTTTTTTTTATATTTCTGCTGTTGACTTATTACATATTTGAAGAAAATACTTGTTAGGCCTTGTACATTCAATCCTGTAATATTTAATAACATAGGCAATGATTGTTATTGAAAAATAGAATTTCTCAATAATCAGATACACATGTGTTGGTTTAAATCCGAATTTAGGTATTTTTATGATTTTAATTTGAGAAGTGTTTCATAGGTCCAATATCAACATACAAGATACAAATGAATAAATGCTTTTTTCCCAAAAACGAGGAATTTCTGTATTGCAAAAAAAAGAAACATTAAGGCCGGTTTTCAGATTATTCACCTTCAAATTAACTAAAATATACTTGACGTCTTAACATCATGTCAATTTATTTTTTGGTAGCCTGTGTAATATGATCAGATAATTAATCTTCAATGATAGAAAGAATTCTCGTTGTTGTGCGTTTTAAATATGGGAAAAGCTGCTGTTTTATGAGAATCCTTGGAGCCAAACATAATAATCTAATATGTACTCGAAAGAGTGAATAATTTGGATGTGTTCTTTAAATTTTTAATGTAAGTTTGGCTGATCTATCACACATATGAAGAACGCAAAACAATGTATTTCAACCGTAACAGGTCAATACCATAGTAAGTAATAAAAGAAATCTTATTTGTTCAACGAAAGCGTGTTGTGATGTTTGGAAATATTTTCTCAAATTTGTCAATTATAACCTATTGTCTGTTCCTGATATTAAAGAAAATAAAAGTCATAATCTTAAAATTATAAATAGCACAACTGCGATTTTATATAGTTTATTTTTAGTCTATAAACTAAATAATTATCTTCAAATTGCAAATTCATTAAGCAAAGAAATTACACATTAACGCTTATCTATTATTAAGAGAAGATAGCAGTTATCATCATTTTAGAATATTTACTCCCCAAGAATTGGGTAAATATCAGAACAAACACTACTGCTAAAATTGTTTGACTGGCATATTGTTCTAAAAGTTCAAAAATACTACACGGAGAAAAAGCGTAGATGAACAAATCCACTTTTGACAACAATATATTTTCCTATATCTTACGATTTTTTTTCTTATACTTGTGGAAAAAATGTCTCCTACAAAATGAAAAGACATCACACACACACACACACACACACACACACACACACACACACACACACACATATATATATATATATATATATATATATATTGCTATTTACCTTGCATAAAATTGGCGTACTATGTCTCTTAGAAAACATTTTACAAAGGTTTAAACGTGATCCATGACAGTTGGAAGTACTTTGTTATATATCTTTACCTTTTGAGGGATTTATTTTTCTTTTAGATCCAAAATCAGCTTCGTAATCTATTCATTGTTTGCTCTAACATTTTTTAGGAAAAAGATTAAATAATGATGCTCACAAAGCTTGTCATCCAGTTCCAATTCTTTCCTTGTTTTTCGAACAGATTTAGAGGTTTATACTTAATTTCATGATTAGAATGTGCTTTCTAAATTCTTCTCTTTTTTTGTCATTGTCTCCTTTGCGTAGGGTGAAATGACAAAAAGCAAGCGTAAAGTAAACAAGATCAGTTGGAACCTATTTGCTTCATGATCGATACAATGTGTTCCTACGGCATACAAGCCAAATACGTGATAAACATTTGTTAATTTTTTATAAGTATTTGCGTAATTTTTAAAGTCGTAATGGAACCTCTTTAGTCAGGTTAAGTGATACATGAATAACAAACAATACACTTATTTTTCTTCTTCTTCTCTTAAAAAGAAACTCACCAGAAATAGCTACGGAAAGACTAGATTGCAATATGTAAAATGAATTCCCTCTTGAAAAGGGATAAGCAAAAGTCTTATACACTAGGACGACAAAAAATATCAGGATCCATCATAGTGACACAAAAGGGAAAAATTAGTGATTTACTTGGAAATACATGTTGAAACCCACATTAATCATGACGTGGTATTTGCAAGTTTTTTGAACTAAAATATCAATAATATGATAATTCCTAGCATGTGGTGTATTAATTATAAATTGGAAACGTTTTCATTTCGTAGCAGACGTTATTGCATTTTTCTAAATATGTCTGGTTTGTAATGACACTCATTTTGAAAACGACTAAATTCTCTTAAAAGAAATTACCTCAATCTTTTGAAATCTTGTAAAGACCACTTACACCAGATCATCCCTTATGTACATGTTACGTTATTTTAGCAAATGTTTCTGAAACATCCTCAAGGATAGTGCAACTTAGTAGAAAAAACAAAATTGTATACTGTGATTGAATAATTATGTACAAACTATTTCTTACGCATTATTTTCTTTATAGTTTGATAACACACCAGATTTATCTAATGAATAATATAAAAATACGTGACACGGAAAATATTGAAATTCAGAATTGAGAAATGCATTATGCTCAATATCAAATCAACAAGTATAATAAAATACTATGAATAAAAATGTTTCTATGTTCAGGAAATACAAAATGAAATATTAGAAACAAAAGTATAAGGATATAACAGTGCAATATAGATTACACAAACAAAAGAATATTTAAGCAAACAAATACAGATAAATTCAAACAGGCCAATAAAATCCCGGTATCTTCACTAAAACGATTAGAAAACTCTCATAAAAAATAGGAATATATTTTGATAAGAGATTAAGAACATTCACAACTTGTCATCATGCAATAAGTAACAGCGAGATATTTATTTCTGTAATCTTTCCTTACAGGTATTTATAAAATAACTGTTATAACTGCTTCTGAATATTCAAATATTTGGGAAGGCCATTGTAATAATCCAGAACTTAGACTGGGAGGAAAGCCATCCGCTGATGGCTAGAGGATCAAATTAGCAAATATGCAAAAATAGAAAAAGTTTTAACAAGAATGTATCTTCTAATTCGACACACGTAAACTATTAATTTCAACTACCCCGTGATAATTTGAAGTAAGTCCAAAGAGGGTTAATACAACCGTAACAATATTAGATATATAGATCTCCAACAACCTAAAAAATCTATCGAATTTCGTTTAAGTAGCAACTATGGAAATAACAAAATATCTGACAATTCTAATTTAAAATGATAAATGCTTTACAAAAAAGTAAACACAAGACTAATTTGGTATATTCCGTTAAATCAAGGCAGGCTGAAATTAGAAGAAAGCAGTTAAATAAAAAAAAAAAAATTAACTTAAGCCAATCTTCAGTCTTGACGTCCAAAAAAACATTGGTAAACTAATTTTTTACTTAATTGATAAACATTTCTTCCATTCACCCACACTCAAATATCTTAAACAAAAACGATATCTAAAAATATCTTAAACAAAAAAAAAATAATATCTTAAACAAAAAACGATATATAGTTATAGTTGCGTAAAAAACATAGATAAATACATTACACAACATAATGCTATGATAACAAATGATATTTAGCTCACATAAACATCATCTGTTACCCAACTAATATAAAATTTATTACTCTTTTAAAATGATTGTGGCAGCCGATAAAATAAAACCTGTCCCTTTAATGTATGTCCGAAAGTATTGTTTATAGAGCTCGAATTCATTCAAATGATAATGGCGTTAAATTTTACTCTTGAAGCACTTCTAACACGTGGAAAATAAGATTTAACAACCATATGTTGTCTTTAAACAAGAGTAAATCAAGCAAAAATACTGCTTTATCTATACATTTTGGAAATTAAAAATCAGCAGTTAGAATCCAATTAATATCGTAACTAAATCTAAACATTACAAAGAAACAGGAGATAAATATAATCTATGCCTCGAAGAAAAACTTGTCATCTTAAACCATATCAAGAATCTAAATTTACTAATTAAAAAAAAAGTGATATGCTGAACAAGTGCTCTCATGGAAAAAAATATCTAACTTAAATTCTTAGACTTAAATTGATATAGAACACTCTTCACCTTTAAATATTTCTTTCTTTCTTTGTTTCTTTCTTTCATTCTTTTGTAATGATACTTTTAACAATTAATAATTAAACACCTTTCATTTTTGCTTCTTATGTTTTCATTTCTTACTTCTAAATATTACCGCTCAATTTTTTACGTTTCTCTTTTTTTTCATTTTATCTTAATTTTATTTTTATTTTACTCAAAATTTTAACATTTTGTAAATTTAAAAATTAATTTTCTTTACATTTCTATGTACATGTAATATTTGAATAATTGCATTTTGAAGACTCATTATTTACGCTGCATTGATTTTTTTCTCCCTGCACTTTTTAATTTTATAATTATTTTAATTTCATAATTTAAATTGAATTTCAATCTTATTGTCCACATATAAGTTAGAATATCTAACTTTTTATACTTCACTATATAAGATTTAATTATCATGAAAATCAAATTAACTTAAATTCAAATCTATTAAACAGTCATTGTAAAATATGCTCCTGATGATTGCATAACGCATGATACTGGACTCGTGCCATAGACGTAAGATAATATGTATTCTTATTAATATATATATATATATATATATATATATATATATATATATATATAATACGGCTCCGTTCATATGTACACACTCCTCATATGTATATTATTAAATTATATCAATATATATATATATATATATATATATATATATATATATATATATATATATATAGGAAGAAAATAGATTGGTTCTCCCTGAATATAATATAACATTCATAAACTTATGTCTCATAATAATATCAAAAAGTTAACAGTGATTGTATATTTTACTAGTTTAAACTCATAATATTTAACGGCTCTTCTATTTTTAATTTCAGATGAATATTAATATTCTCGTTAATGATTGAACCCGCTCATTGCAAGTTCAGTGTGCAATAAAATATTTTTGAAATTGTTCAATTACGTCATTAAAAATTTTAGCTTAACATCATTAAAATATATTTCAATAACGATCATAATGATCATTTCTCACTGAAACAAAGTAGCGTCGATGATTTACATTTTGTCTTCTCACGGAATCAAAACGGAAGAATCTATTACTTATGATGTATTAGCAAGATAAACACTTTTAAACACTTTTTTATTCATTTGTTTTACTGAAGTCAAGTAGCATCTACTATAGGCTATATATCCATTATTTATTACTTATTGTCAGTGCGTAATATTCTTGAATCTAAGAAGCTAACGAAAGAACGAACAAACAATTCTATATGACTCTGAGAAGGGTAGACTATAAAACTGTCTGCTATTAATAGTTGGTGATTTATTGCTCTCCTAAATATGAATATGTTTACGGTGCACATAGGTCAACTAAATATGTTAGATAAGGAAAATGCAATACTTTTGCGAAATTAACCTGAAATATTCATTGTGTATATGGAACACATTTTTAAGAGAAGGATATTAACTAAAACTTTCGAAAACAAATTTGTGAAGCTGACTTTAGTGCAAGAAATTACCTATGAAAAGTTCATACTTTTTCGATTAACTGTGGTCTTCTTCGCTTGATTTTTCATGATTTATTTTACTACGCTTGGGGAATTATCTGAGAAGCTGATTTCTAGACATTCAGCAATCCATCATCATCTGCAACTTGGAAGTTTGCCGGAACCTGGAAAAGATCTTTGCCGCTGTACTTGACATAAACCAGCCATAAAACTTGCGGGGACGTCTGCAATTCTCCACACTCCACTGAGTCGGTACCATAAGTTTGTGATTTTTTTTAGGTTAATGCCTGTTGATGGAAATATACAGATATTATAAGAATATAAATAGAAGAAGAATATGGCAAATAGCAACTTTGCTATTAGAAATGTCATCGACCGGTAAAAATAATTCTACGAGTATCATTATTTTGAAAACCTCGCCATACTTAACTGCTAAGTGTTCTATCGTTTACAAAATCGTCATAATGTTTTTTGTATGTCTCTTAGACATTCAAGATGCGGGCGATCGTAACTCTCCATCAAATCTTTTGAGTCGTAGCGCCTACAGTTGCTTCTTTTTTACTATCTCGCCACAAACCATCTCCTTCAATTTTCTATATTAAAATGTCCAACTTGCATTCTGTATATCTTGTGAATTATAAATTGTCATGATAAAATATAAGATATGATATAATAAACTTTATCGAAAGTTCGACTATATCTTTCCCATTTTATGGATAATCATTCTTTTTGTTATTTTCAGAAAACTTTCATCATTGATTACATGTTGTTCCTAATATTCTCAGTAACCCGTCTGAAAAATCATATCCCAATTTTTCTTCATCTTTGCGATTTTCACAATTTACTGTCATGATATTACATAAGAAATGAGCACAGTTTCCTTTAATTCTAACACATTTCTTCTGTTTTTAATACATTACTTTGTTTTAAAATGTTGTATATCCAATACCGAAACTAGCAATTTTCCTTTTCTAACGAAAAAGTGTTTTAAAACGATTAGAATTATAATTTACACTTGAAAATATAAGATTAATGATAAAATTTCAATTAGTAATTCGATTATTTTTCAGCATTATTTATTTTAACTATTGTTCTGACATCAAATTTGAACATTAATTATAGCATAGTATGATAAAACTGTCTGAAATCATAAAGAAACTTTTTATATGAATAATGAGAGTAAATCAGTTTAATTACTGGAATACGTGTATTAGCATTGTCTATTTTATTTAATATTTCACACTAATCAAGGCAATGAATTCGCTGACAAACAATATTTGACTTAGTGTGAAACAAGAAGAAAAAGAAAATAATATGAATGATCGAGAATAGTAAATGAAGAGGACTCAGGAAAAATGTAGTTAAACGAATGTGCTGGAAATCAGTGACCCCAAAAGAATGTTCGCAAAACGAAATTGTTAGCATAGATCCTAAAAATACTCCACCTATTTCAAATGTAAAAGGATGATACCTTCTAGCCAATACAGTACTGCTTTACAATCTATATAGTTATACGGTTCACAGAGAAAGTTCATCACAACAAATACCTTTTGATTATTTTCAAAAAAGGATAGAGAAACTAGAATATCGGGGGTTGCAATGATGCATATCAGTAGACATGGGATATAGACCGACAAAAATATACTCCAGTTGATTAAATAAATAAATCAGTTCGAATTTTATAGTTGCTTCAGTCATTCAGTTGAGTGCCATACGTGATACACACTTGAGCGATCTGTCTCGACAGAGACATGACTGACTGTACAGAAGATTATCCCGCAGTAGGTTGCCATTGCTTTCTGCGGTAGACTGGTTGCCGACCAAGGCTAAAGAACGCAATCTGTCCTGTTATTTAACCCATAACTGGAAGGAATAGGCGGATTAATACCTTTCCCAAGGGTATTTGCGCGTAAGTGAATGCAATTAATTCAGCTGGAATTCGAACTCGGCTCCCCGATTTCTTGTTCCGAGCCGATATCTAATCAAGTATAAGCGTATAGTATAATAAGCGAAGATTATTTTTTTTTACAATCGTCTGTAAATACGTGGATCAAACGGCATCAGTTCAAGTATTGAGAACATAACGGCCGAAGTGATGAAAATAAAGAGAACAGGACCTATGTAAATAAAGCAAACAATGAAATCTCTTTATCATAACAATTCAGACAAAATACATTTTTATGGGAAACACATAATGCACAGCTACAAGTATCTTGTTATAATGTCATATTTTCCTTGCAAGATATTTGCAAGGCCTGATCGACTTAGTAAAATCCCATCGTATGATCTATTGGTGTGAAGTTCCTCCTTTTAAAAAGAAATTCCTTGCATTCAGTTACACTTAAATGGCCTTGGAAAAGGTATTAATCCGTCTCTTACCTCCATTTATGAGTTGAATAATAGAACACATTGGGTTCTATAGCCTTGGTTGTCAACCAGTCTACCGCAGAAGCAATGACAAACTACTGCCTAGTCAGTCAATTTTCTGCCCAATCAGTCAGGTTTCATCGAGACATGATCGCCAAAAGAGTGTATCACGTATGACACTTAACTGACTCAGTCAGCGTGGTGTTGATATTAAAATTACATGACTGATTTCGAAAGAGATTTGAAAACATCAGTCATCGTTTTCAAATTCTGTGAAATCAACAGAAACTAATTTATTTTATATGTGGATAAATAATCGTGTCACTTAGGAAATACATCGGGCCAAAACTCGAACACTTGCTACACTGTGTGGAATGCATTTTCATCGTTATTATACTTCACATTCAACGTTTTCATAATGGTTACTTTTTCAGCGTAAAAAGTAAGTAGAGGTAACCTAGAGAAAATCAAACTCTCTAGTCAACCTTAATTGGTTTAGTGAGTTAAGCTTGCTAATTATTGCACCACGACGAGAACACGAGGTACTTATTACGTATCACATATTACTTAGCTAACAAAGTTTATTTTTGATGATTTTTTTTTTTGGAATACAGATGCATTTACTCCGACACACGTTTACATAATTCTGCATAGATATTCATTGAGATCTGTTGTTTTACATTCTTTATGAAGACATGCTCTTTTATTGTTTCAGCATAAAAAAAACACCAAAAATGTATTGTTTTCTATGCTGACATTTCGAAAACCACAAAAATGTCACACCCACGAGCAAACAAATACACACACATACTAACACACACCCACTTATATCATAGGAAAACAGTTAATTCTTACTTATCGACTGGATTTAATAAATATATTTGAAAGAACATCTGCTTATCACAGACACACACACACACCCGCAGGCACACACACACACACACACATATATATATATATATATATATATATACAAATATCTATAAATACTTGTATGTATCTATAGATAAGCTTAAGAATTAATCATAATCCTGCATGTACCTGATAAAATATAACACTGAAAGTAATTTCTTTAAATAAACCTGGAATAGTAAAATTAATGTAAAATTTGTTTTTACTAAAAACACTCAGATTTCCACATTAAAAGTGCGAAATATCTAAAAGAGAAAACAGATTTCAATAGAATAAATTAAACAAGCATAAAATAAATATTATGTTTTAACATATATTTTAAATTAAAATTGCGATCTAATTTAAGTTTGTTCAACTCAGTCAGAACATGTTTTTTTAGAAGGCACATCACTCTAATCTTCGTTTATAAATAGCATTCCATCATATATATTTTAAGATGTTTCTGTAATATTCAATAAATATTGCGTATACCTGAGATATTTTCACTGAGGAAAAACTTTACAAAACAGCTCAACTCGAGCAATTCAGTATTTAATTCTGTCATCACTAAGCCCATGTTCTTTTGATCTTCGCTATCCTACGTTCAGACTATTATAGCTTTCGTATTTTTTAAAAATTTTGCTCGAGGTTATATGAAAGATATTCAAGTTGCGATAGATGAACTGGTGTTTAAATTACGTTAAAATGAAAATACTTTTCACATCTCATTGTAACAGATTTATTTATCAAAATTAACAAAAATACTTTAAACACTAAATAGTAAATTTATTCAATAAAGGAGACTTTCGTTTCAACCATAGTCTCCAGACATCTTCTGAATTCCCTTCATCTATTCAGGATGATCTTCTTTACTTTAGTGAATGCTGCCATAATACTTTTATTCTGATATTCTTTGTTCAGTTTCGTTGTTCTCTTGCTGAACTGTGCCCACACGTAATAATCAAAGGGATTAAAGACTGGAGAGTTATGTGGGTAGATATCAGTGGTTATGTTATCTTAGAAATTTTTCTTAATACATGAGTGGGTTCTATTTAGCATGGTCTAGAGTTAGATTGCAAAATATAAGATCTTCGATCAGCCACCTTTCTGACCCAGAGACAGCACTATCATTTAAAAGCAATTGATATATGCCAAACTGTTTAGTCTGAGGTCTTCTGGGAAGATTAATGAAAACATAACGTCTCCATCATTAGTGTTCCCTCCAAAAACATCCGTAATCACCATTAGACTCATCCAGCTACTTACGATTCCTGTGCAATGTTCCTCAGATTAAAACGCAAAAACTCCCAAATTTCCGTATTACAGCTTCCGGCAGAAATACTAATCAGTACAGCATATGGTTTCCAAATCCCTGGCGGAATAAAAATGCGTCATGTAACTCATATTCTCACAAACGTTGCTCAAGTGATACAAATATCTACTGCCGTCGTTAGAATCAAATCAAACCACGCGCATGCAGGAAATGATAAATATGCAATGGCAACAATCAATACATCACACACTCAGTACATAAATATCTAACATATATTTATCATTTAATATGCTTCGTATAAAATGATGTATATATAGTGTACCGAAGAAACAATCAAATACATAAGACAATAATAATAATAATAATAATAATAATAATAAGTATATCTTAATGTTTACAAATATATCAGAATGATGGATTTTATGTGAAAATCTGAAATATGTGTTACATGGGGAAATCAATATTTGTAGTTTTATTTCGAAAAATTAATTTGATTGGAAAATTTTCCGATACATTTTTTCATCTTTGGTAGCCAAGAAATGTGCACACATGTCCAGCTCATACTTTTCGGTTGGCTTGATTTACGTTATACTGTGTGTGCTCTGAATTTACTCTTTTTCTTCTTATAATGGGGATGTGCGTTGTGGTAGAGTGGATATCGGCTAGGAACGAGAAGCCGGGGAGCCGAGTTCGAATTCCAGTTGAATCCATTTTATTCACTTACGCGCAAATACCCTTGGGAAAGGTATTAATCCATCTATTCCTTCCAGTTATGGGTTAAATAGCAGGGCAGATTGGGTTCTATAGCTTGGCCGGCAACCAATCTACCGCAGAAAGCAATGGAAACCTACTGCGGGATAATCTTCTGGCCAGTCAGTCATGTCACTTTTGAGACATGATCGCCGAAGCGTATATCACGTATGGTACTTAGCTGACTGACTTTTTATAATAAATAAAGATGTCATAATGGCATTTTTGACTTTAGGCCTCTCTTTGCTTTCCAGAAGGAAATAGGTTTATAACAGAATTCATGTCTATATGGAAAACAGCCCTTTACCTCAATCATATAAATGGAACCTATAAGTCTGATGAAATAAAGATCAAAATAGGTATATTTCAAGGTGATTCTTTATCTCGCTTACTATTCTGCATATCATTAATAGCACTAACCAGTCAACTTAATAAGACAGAATGTGGTTATAAAATAGGCCAAAACAAAATAAGCCATCTATTTTACATGGATGACTTAAAGTTATATGCTAAGAATGATAATGAGCTGGAAGGTCTTCTGCAAACTGTAAAATGCTTCAGCGAAGACATTGGAATGAAATTTAATTTGAATAAATGTGCTAACGCTACAGTTTTATGTGTCTCAATAAAAGAAACATCCTCAATTAGCTTAGACCCTGCTGTAACAATAAAAGAATTGAAACCAGAAGAAGCTTATAAATACCTAGGTGTAAATGAGAGCGAAAACATTCACCATAAAAAAAATGAAAGAAATAGTGCGTAAAGAGTACTATAGAAGGCTACGAGTGATATTAAAAACTGAATTAAATTCACAGAACAGAGTTATGGCCATTAATAGCCTTGCAATCCCAGTTGTCCAATATAGCTTTAACATCTTAAACTGGACTCTAAACGACATCAGGCGAATGGATGCTAAAACAAGAAAGCTTCTTTCTAAGCATAAGATGCATCATCCAAAGGTTGATGTAGACCGTCTATATATACCCCGTAAAGAAGGTGGAAGTGGTCTTATTCAGCTGGAATTGTCATACAAGACAACAACTATTGGCTTACTAACATACATAGAAACAACAAAGGATTGGATGATACAATTAGTAAGGCAACATGAAGAAAGAAAGGAAAAATATTCAATAATATATAAGGCAGTAAATACAAACAAGATTTACAGTTAGTAGATTCTGTAGAAAAGCAAAACAGAAGCCAAGAACCAACTATAGCGGCAAAAATATGAAAATGAAACCAAAGATAAATCTCTTGAACAGATGAAACAGCGCTGGCAAGACAAACCTCTGCATGGCCAATATCCAGAACGTGCCAATAAATCCAATGTTGTCAAAGTTAATACTCATCGATGGTTACGTGCATCTGGATTAAAGTCTGAAACTGAAGGCTTTATTCTTGCAGCACAAGATCAAAGTTTTTTCACTAGAAACTTTCAGGAAAATATTATGCATAATAATATGGATCCAAAATGCAGGTTTTGTGATAAACACCAAGAAATAATAGACCACCTAATCTCAGGCTGTTCTGTGCTTGCCCCAAATGAATATAAAAATCGCCACGATAGTGTTGGGCAATATTTACATTGGGCAATGTGCAAACATTATGGAAAAGCTGTAAACAAACACTGGTATGAACATCACCCAGCACCGGTTACAGAAATAGAAGATGTAACCATTCTATGGGATTACACCATCTACACAGACAGAAAAATTGAAGCAAACAGGCCAGACATTAATGTTAAAACCAGAAGGAGAAAACTTGTCTATTGATTGATATGGCTTGTCCAGCGGATTGTAACATAGCAATCAAGGAATTTGAAAAACTGTCAAAATATAAAGACCTGGAAATTGAAATAGAAAAAATGTGGAAATTGAAAACCAGAGTTGTGCCAGTGATAGTAGGTTCACTTGGAATGATAAAAAATGGAACAAAACAACACATTGAAAGAATCCCTTGAAACCCCAGCTTAAGAGATATACAAAATATTGTCTTCTTAAGTACAGCCCACACACTAAGGAAAACTTTATCTATGTAATGCTGGGGATGATAGGGAAGATATAAAAACATGAAATGGAGCCATAACAACACGCCCCTACCTGGCTTAGGTCTCCCCGCAGACTTGGTTGGTAGTGAGACCAAAGCAGAAATCGAAACATGATGAAAAATGACATAATAATAATAATAATAATAATAATAATAATAATAATACTTTAATTATAAACAAGATATCAAACGCCATCTTCAATTTCATCAAACAATATTTGTCAATGTAGAAAACAAACATTTACCTCAATCATATATATGGAACCTATAAGTCTGGTGAAATAAACATCAAAAGAGGTATATTTCAAGGTGACTATTTGTCTCCTTACTATTCTGCACGTCATTAATAGCACTAACCAGTCAACTTAACAAGACAGAATGTGGTTATAATTTAGCCCCCCCCCAAAAAAAAATAATCCATCTATTTTACATAAGTTGTATGCTAAGAATGATAAGAAGCTGTAAATTTTTTGCAATCTGTAAAATACTTCAGCGATATCATTGGAATGAAATTCAATTTGAATAAATGTGCTAAATCTATAGTTTTACGTGGATCGCTACATAAATATCCTAAATTAGCTTAGACCCTGCTGTAACAATAAAAGAATTAAAGCTAGAAGAAGCTTATAAATACCAAGGCGTAAATGTGTGTGAAAGAATTCACTCTAAAAAATTGAAAGAATTAGTGCGTAAAGATTACTATAGAAGGCTACGCCTGATATTAAAAACTGAATTGTATTCTCAGAACAGAATTATAGTTATTAATAGCCTTGTAATCCCAGTTGTCCAATATAGTTTCAACATCTTGAACTGGACTCTAAACGCTATCAGGGGAATAGATTCTAAAACAAGAAAGCTTCTTTCTAAGTATAAGATGGATCATCCAAAGGCTTAGGCAGACCGTATATAAACACCCCGTAAACAAGGTGGAAGAGATGTTGTTCAGCTAGAATTCTCATACAAGACAATAATTATTGGCTTACTAACGTACATAGAAACAACAAAAGACTGGATGATACAATTATTCAAACAACATGAAATCAGAAAGAAAATTATTCAAGAATAAAAGAAGGCAGTAAATACAAACAAGCTTTACATTTAGAAGATTCTGTAGAAAGCAAAACAGAAACCAAGAACCAACTGTTACGGCAAATACATGAAAATGAATACAAAAGATAAAGCTCTTGAACGGATGAAACAACGCTGGCAAGACTAACCTCTGCATGGTCAATATCCAGTACGTGCCAATAAATCCAATATTGATAAAGTTAATATTCATCGATTGTTACGTGCATCTGCATTAAAGTTTAAGTTTGAAGTATTTATTTATTCAGCGCAAGACCAAGTCTTTTCACTAGAAAATTTCGGACAAATATTATACATAATAATGTGGGTCCTAGATGCAGGTTCTGTGATAAACACCAAGAAACAATAGACCATATAATCTCAGGTTGTTCTGTACTTACCACAAATGAATATAAAAAACTTCACGATAGAGTACGGCAATATTTACACTGGTCAATGTGCAAACGCTATGGAAAATCTGTAAACAAACACTGGTATGAATCTCACCCAGCACCGGTTACAGAAATAGAAGATGCCACATTTCTATGGGATTACACGATCTACACAAACAGAAAAATTGATGCTAATCTCCCGGACATTATTGTTAAAAACCAGAAAGAAAAAACTTGCTTATTAATTAATATGGCTTGTCCAGCGGATTGTAACATAGCAACCAAGCATTTCGAAAAACTGTCGAAATATGAAGACCTTGAAATTGAAAGAGAAAAATATGGAAATTGAAAACATTAAAATAATCCCTTGAAACCCTAGCTTAAGAGATATACAAAAATTGTCTTATTAAGTACAAACCACACACCAAGGAGAACTTTGTCTATTTAACACTAGGGATGATACGGGAGATAGAAAAACATGAAATGGAGCCATCACAACACGCCACGTCCTGCCTTATGTCTTCCGGCACACTTGGTTGGTATTGCGACCATGGCAGACATATAAAATATGATGAATAATGACAACATAATAATAATAATAAAATACATTAATTAGCAAAATTTATTCAAAAATTTTACAACGGTTAATAGAAGCGCGCGATTTAACTAAAGAAAACTAAAGAAAAGATGTTTTTTGGCAATATTAACATATGACTTGAAACCCTTATGTTTTCTATCCTAGTAATGAAGGAAATCGAATGATACATATGGAGAATTTAGCATGTCTGAAAAGTTTCCGCGTGTCATCGTGAAACGGTTACAAGATTTTATTCAAGTTATTTTTCGCTGAAAGTAGTGAAAAAGCGAAAAAAAACGGAATAGTTGTTTTATACACTGCACGTGAAATATATGTTCACTTAATGATTGATCTGTCCAAGCCGAAAATATTACATATCAGAAGATGGAAGAAACAATCGATATATTCTAGGTGATCGATTATATATGCTTAGTAATAAAAAGAATAATTAATTATGGTACATTTTAGACGATGATGATAAATGGATGAAATTCCGTTATGTGTATTGAGTAATTTTAGTTTTTGGAATTTGATAATTTGTAAATGTCACTAAGGATAGAATACATGGCTAGCGTAATGATTTACAAGTTATGATCTTTTTATAATTTCTGTTTCACGTTAGTGGTTTTATTGACATCATTTAATTTTCAAAAATATGTAAGAAGTGATGTGCAGTTGCAATATTATATAAGTTTTGAAAATAGTGGCAGTTTTTAAAAGGATTTTTGTCACAACCGATATAATGTTTTATAACTGCGGTATTTTCCATGGCAGAAATAGAGTATAGGGAGACTATAGCGTCATTTCGACATTCCTTTTTTTAAGGACACTTATTAACATTTTCAGGATGTTGTTGATTGTTTAGAATAATGTATCCGCTTAAAATTATATTATTATATTTTTTGATAATCTTCGCAATGTTAATTTTGATTAGGGAGTTATTTTTAGACAAATATAAACACCTATACATAATGCATTCTAACAGAAAAATATTCACTGCCTCAGGAGGTGATAATAAGTTAGTGCTGAATCACAACGGCTCTTCAATTATGTTTTTACGATAAACATATACTGAAAATGTTACTATATATAATTCTCTACTAGGCATCACAAACACTTAATTAACAAATCACTACGCACTGTGGACTGCCAATCCATTCATTTGTAGCCCTTCTAAGATATATATATTTTCTTGAATGCACGATTATGATAATTTAATTCGTCTCCAAGAATAAGGCAACACAATAAAGTATTTCAATCTAATGGCAAAAATAAACAAATAAAAACAATTTGAATTTCAATATATAACAATTAAGCAGACATCCAATCAAGCGTACACTAAAAAAGGCAATAAAAACAAACAAGTGAAAATAATACAACATTAATATGACATCAACTCAACAAAAAACAATAAAGTACAATTAACATCCGTTTCATAACAATAGAGTAAATTACACCCAGCCTAGTATTAATAAATAACTCGGGACACGAGAGTATATCGAAAATCTAGCCCTAACACATGTCGACATTATAAATTCAGCTCGATGCCTTGTTCACTTTTTCAGTATAGCCAAATCTCTTTCCCTGGAGAATTCATTTGAATTATGCAAACAGGCAGTAGTCGCCGAGGGCCAGACCTGGAGAATAAGGTTTAAGTGAAAGCAATTTTAAGTGCAATTCATGTACTTTGAAATCGTTGCTATCAACTTGTGACACGTGCATTGTCTTAGATAAAAACTATTTTCTCTTTTTAACTTGTGGCCGTATTTAGCGATTTATTTCTTTAAAAGCACTTGCAATACTATATATTATTCGGTTTCGATGGTTTTTCATTTCTCAAGTTAATCGATGTAAAATATTTTGCGAATTCTAAATGAAGGAGGCAAAAAGTTTGCTTGTGTATTTTTGCGTCTTTGTTCGTTTGGACGGCTTTTATTTCCTTCAGTACTCAGCTGGCTACTGATCTGACTCCAGATTGAAGTAATCGATCCATGTTTCATCTATTCTCACATATGTACGTAAAACTCATTCTTGTGTTGAAAAATTTGCAAACAACTCTTTAAATCGTCGACGCGTTGTTGGTTTTAATTGACTGTGAGTAAACCCGGTATTCACTTTGAACAAAATAATTTTCTTGATAAATATCTATGCATAATTGTGAATACATTGCCTTCTGATATGTTCAACTCCTCTGCTAGGTTTTGTGATTTCAATTTACAATCGGCCAAAATGAGTTCATTTTTTGTTTTGCCGGACAACTGTCAATTTTTGGGCAACCTTAATGTTTATCATCATTTGTATATTTACGACCGCGTTTAATGTCAGCATTCAACAAATTACACTCATCAATGTATTGCTTTGCTTGGACAGTATATTTTCCCATAAAAAAGCAGTGTTATTCAAAAACGAAATACAGATTTTTCCATTGTTTTGAAAATTTACAACAGTATCTTCACTTAAATAACTGTAATTTGTAGACTAATAATGCGATTGGAGCTAAACTTTTTCTCTTACAATTTGAAGGTTAGTACTTTATAAAAATTAACGAGTTTTTTTAACGTAAATTTTATATGTCACGCCCAAGACTTGAAAGTTATAAGTTATTTTTATCTCTTTCTTATGTGACTTATTCTTTAGTTATTTTAGGTTACATTTTTTTCTTTTACAGTTATTCTATTGTTTCATAAGTCCATTCGTATGCATTTTAATTATATTCTTCTTTCTTTCATGCTTTCTTTATTTTCTACATTTAAGAATTTTACTTATTTTATTCTTCCTTTCGCTAATTTATTTTTTATATTTGCATTTTTCAGGATCATTCTACCTATTTTATTTTTTTTTTCTTTACCTATATTTTTTAACTAATTTCCATAATCTTTTCTTAGGATAATTTTTCTCTATACCTCTTGTTTTTTGTATTTTTTCACCCTTAAGGTTAAATTTTATTTTGTTCTTTATATTCTTATTTCGGTTTTCCCATCCTCCTTTGACTTCATTCATTATTTCTCGTCTTTACCTTAGCTCGTTGCTACCTACTTACTCCGTTGTTGATGTCTTTGCACTTTCCTGATTAGATCTTATGACCTACACCGTTCCGCCAAAACATGCTGCCATTCTTATCTCTTTCCTGACACGATGTTACCTCCAGCTGAAACTTCATTTATTTCGTACGTTAGCGTGCTCAAATTTTTCAGCTCTTGTCAACCAGTTTTACTTGAGGAGAATGGCAGTCAACAGGGTGGAAATCTAATCCGGATAATTAACAGATGCAATCAACACGGCAAATAAGATATTGCTTTTCTATCGAGAGAAACAGGCAGATTGTTTTTCAGTAACGAATTCAATTTATCTAAATCAAAGACATTTAGACAAAATGTTCCTACAGAAAAATTTTAAAAAGTTACGCTGATCGCCAGAAGAAATATTTTTTGTTTATTTTGGATGGAAATGTTTGTTTTTTTTTTATTCTGGCAAAGTTCGTGTTAATTAGGAGAGGTTTTGGCACTGTCGATATTTTAGATTTTACAAGAGCCCGTGTTCTGGAAATAAAATCACCTAAAGAAAATACGTACACATATTGCGTAGAAAGTTAATGTATAGCTACGTTCAATTTGGTCGACTATTTAAATTTTATTATTTAATTGTTAGTATCACGTAGCAATTACTTGCTAAGATAGACAGAACATTATGACTATTAAAGTAGGACAAATATAAGTTATGTTACTGTTATTTTCAAATTTATTTTATATCATTCTTCAGTTAATCAAACAATGACACTTTCAAGTAAATTGCAAATTAACTATTAAATGAAGGATAAAATTCGTATCTTTCAAGATATTATTGCAGTTCCCAGGTAATTGTCACTGAACTTTCAAATATTTTTCGATCAAATGATAAACATAATTATCTTAAAATATACACCGTATATATTTCTGTATCAGGCGAAAATTTGCTATCAGATTTTTATGCAAAAAATTAAAAGCGCACTAGACACAATATTCTTGAAGATGTTAACAATCATAGATTTGCGGTGATTTGTTGCACTATACATTATACATTTTATTAAATATTTTCGATTCAGTTGTGATATCTTTTTTAGTTATATGCTCTTATGAAAATTTCTATTGTGATGTGGTTTTGTTATAGAGAAAATCCCTTTGTGAATAGTTAGCTCAAGACCATAAGTTTCGAGAAAATATAGTTATTACAATGATATGCATGCTTTACTCGCTCAACGTTATCATAATTTTTTTTATCTTAGAAGGAGGTTTGAAACAGTTGACTGTTTAGATATAGATGAACTGAATGAGCGTCAAAAAAAGGTAGTTTAACATTTAAGAGAAAAAATTCAGAATAACTTGCTCACTGGCAAGAAATGTCGAACATCCTTTGGAGATTAACATTATCAATAATTATAAGTGTAACAAATAAACCACTTAAAGGATTATCAGTACTTTTACAGATTTTTCATTGAGGAAGTAGAATGAATATTACAAAATATTCTCAAATATAAGATTTATTAGGGAATTGATTCTATCTATCTATCTATCTATCTATCTATCTATCTATCTATCTATCTATCTATCTATCTTCCTTCCTTCCTTCCTTCCTTCCTTCCTTCCATATCTCTCTTTATACACACAAGTACCCATATATGTTAATATATATAAATACAAATATATATACTCATGGGTATAAATTCAAATAACCGCTTTTATACGAATATGTTTTTTTTATTTGTTTTTTAATAAAACAGTGTTTAACGTAATATAACATTTCTATAAAGTATATATTAATAAATATACATATTTTCCTACGTCTATAGCATGAGTCTGACTTTCACATACTCTGTAAATATCGGGTACATATTATGAAATGGCCTTTCCGGTATTTGAATTTTTTATTCTTGGGTTTTCTGGTAGTTTTATATTATAATGCTACGATGCTAATCTATCATTTTTTTCATTTGAATAATCTATTTTAATTTGGACTAAACATAAATATGAAATAGAAAATGAAAATCACAAAAAGAAAATTCAAATTTAAATTATTTGGCAGAATATTTTTAGGGACGAGTTTATAAGTTGTGTTTTTGGGTCAAGAACGATTGGTTGTTGTAATTTTAGAGGAAGTACAAAAGACATTCATAAAAATATTCAGCAAAAATGAAATTAAAAATAATATAAATTAATGTAAAAAGGTATACATAGAATAATATATGTTAACGTTCCTGAAAGTATCTGCAGAGATATTTATATATAAGTTTGCAAGTAATTATCAATTCACAACTTGGCTTAGTAAAGTAGGGCTGTTTAAGAGTTTTAAGATAACAGTTTTTTTCTAAGTGGACTATGTTACATTTGTTTCTTAATCCATCATAAATATGGGTTTTTAATATGATACTGGTTTTAGTTGTTTTTTTTAATCACCTGAAATATTTTTAAAGAGCCGTGATTTTAATGTGTCTATTATTGCTTGAATTTAATTTATGATTGTAACACCGGTATTCTTATTATTTTTAAGTTATGCACAATTATATTTAAAATATAATCAAACAACATAACCACCAACAACAAAAATAACAATTCTTATAATTATACCGCTCGTTCATTTTTTAACACGACCGTTACTTCCCGTCAGTAACTATTAAGTGCTGGTACAAATAGAAAAACAAACCAAAAGTGCTAACTGGATTCTGAGTGAAAAAACACAATTGATTATTTGATCTATGTTTCATTGAAATGAAAAGAAAATGCCAATTCGAAGTCTTATTATTTGTGCTACAATACTTCTTAAAATAACGATCAGCATCCATATTTATGATTCTTATTACAATATTTTATTAAAGTTGTTAAGCTGGAATATTTAACTATTGCGATAGAGGAATTTTTTATTTTTTGTCACAGAATTTGCCATAAGCATCTTCAATCATTAATTAAAAAATTTAAAATTCTTCAGAAAATTAAAATTTCCCAAGTACTTCTACAAAAAAATATAGCAGTAACAGTGAAAATTTTACTGTTAACTATATTTTCTGAAGAATCTTAATTTTTATTGTGATAATTGAAGAAGCTCCGCATGAGTTTACAACTCATAATACCCGTAAGAATTATGATTTTGCATCACTAAATAGTTGTGCTAAATATCATTATCAACATATGTTAGTAACAATAATAACAAAGTTTGCAAGTCTTCATTCAAATATCAATTGAATCAATATTCATTCACCAACATTGACCAAGAGTTTATGAGTTATTCTTGACAGTAAGAATAATTCATTATTTTACCTTTTCACATTCTTTTAAGAAATGAATATTCTTTTAACAATATAAAATTTATCAATATAAAATGGCAATGATTTATGTGGTTACTAATTTAAATATTTTAATCATAAATTGTTTTCTTAAAGAAATGGTTATTTTATTAACAATATAAAAATTAACAATCTAAAATAACAATGATTTCTTCCCAGTTACTAATCTAAATATTTTAAACCTAACCAGAAATATGTAATGAAATTATACTTTTCCAAATATTATTTTCAACCAAATGTACAAAACTAACATGCATATGAATTCAAAATACCTCACAGATTTTTAATTCCAAGATTCTATCGACAGAGGCAAGAGGTTACAATTCCTACGATCCAAAACTGATGTGATTTCCTATTTTGCTGAAGCAGTCGTTAAAAACATGATAGCTTTATCACCTCCATTACTCATCTTTTTTTCTTCTTTTTAAAACCAATTCGTGTCCTGTTTCTTCCTCTTTTTCACACAATCGGAACAGAACCTTTTATTATTAATTTGAGCCTAATTCATGAGCTGAAAATTTACAAACTATAATAATAATAATAATAATAATAATAATAATAATAATAATAATAGTTATGGCCATTAATAACCTTGCAATCCCAGTTGTCCAATATAGCTTTAACATCTGAAACTGGACTCTAAACGACATCAGGCGAATGGATGCTAAAACAAGAAAGCTTCTTTCTAAGCATAAGATGCATCATCCAAAGGCTGATGTAGATCGTCTATACATACCGCGTAAAGAAGGTGGAAGAGGTCTTATTCAGCTGGAATTGTCATACAAGACAACAACTATTGGCTTACTAACATACATAGAACCGACAAAGGATTGGATGATACAATTAGGAAGGTAACATGAAGAAAGAAAGAAAAAATATTCAATAATAAAAGAAGGCAGTAAATACAAACAAGATTTACAGTTAGTAGATTCTGTAGAAAAGCAAAACAGAAGCCAAGAACCAACTATTGCGGCAAAAAATATGAAAATGAAAGCCAAAGATAACTCTCTTGAACAGATGAAACAGCGCTGGCAAGACAAACCTCTGCATGACCAATATCCAGAACGTGCCAATAAATCCAATGTTGTCAAAGTTAATACTCATCGATGGTTACGTGCATCTGGATTAAAGTCTGAAACTGAAGGCTTTATTCTTGCAGCACAAGACCAAAGTCTTTTCACTAAAAAAATTCAGGAAAATATTATGCATAATAATATGGATCCAAAATGCAGGTTTTGTGATAAACGCCAAGAAACAATAGACCACCTAATCTCAGGCTGTTCTGTGCTTGCTCCAAACGAATATAAAAATCGCCACGATAGAGTTGGGCAAAATTTACATTGGGCAATGTGCAAACATTATGGAAAATCTGTAACCAAACACTGATATGAACATCACCCAGCATCGGTTACAGAAATAGAAGATGTAACCATTCTATGGGATTACACCATCTACACAGACAGAAAAATTGCAGCAAGCAGGCCAGACATTATTGTTAAAAACCAGAAGGAGAAAACTTGTCTATTAATTGATATGGCTTGTCAAGCGGATTGTAGCATAGCAATCAAGGAATTTGAAAAACTGTCAAAATATAAAGATCTGGAAATTGAAATAGAAAAAATGCGGAAATTGAAAACAAGAGTTGTACCAGTGATAGTAGGTGCACTTGGAATGATAACAAATGGAACAAAACAACACATTGAAAGAATCCCTGGAAACACCAGCTTAAGAGATATACAAAAAATGTCTTATTAAGTACAGCCTACACACAAAGTCGCGCTGAGGAGTTTGTTTCAATTATTCAAGCATTTTAAAATGTTTTTAAAATGTTGATCTTTGTCATTTACCATTTCCCTTCTGTCGCAGTTAATCTTTACATGCTGAATGTCACGGTTTGTTCAGCTTAAAGCATATATTTGTTATTTTACAGTTTTATTTCATCTTTAGATTAGTGTCTCTGATTGCAGTACACTTTTATTTTTGCTGATATTACCACACAATCATATAGCAGTATTGCGTTGAAACAGCGGCTCTTTTATTGTCACTGTTTTAACCAACTTTCGCCTCATCTTCGACTACCATTGAAGTTAAGTAACGTTCTGTCTGTTCAATATTTCAATAGGTAAGAGCTTCAGAATGTGAATAGAAATATTGTTATAGATAAAAAAAATCTTTATTTGAAAGGATCATATCAACGCAATAACTTGGAAAACTAGAGAGGGTTTATTTTGTGTATGAACTGCAGTATTAAGAAGGTTGAACGCAAGAAGTGACATAATAGTTAACAACTGACACTATTTCAAATACAGAAATAGGAATAGAAAATTTTAAATCAAGAGGGGCATTAACGGACTCTGGCATTCTAAATTAAAATGTTTTCACAATTGCTCGTCAATATATGATCGACAAAGTTAAAACCAATATAGAATTTGATATTACATTTAGTGCTGGAGTAAAAACAAAAAGACACTTTCAAATTATAATGTTGAATATTTTTAAATATTAAAGAATTAACTAATACGGTTAGCTAGAAAAATGTCAATTATTACTGTGAAATCAAAGAGAGATTTCAGGCGTATTTAAATGAGAAAAAATAATAGATACGAATATCAGTAACTACAATTAAGGAAGTAGAAAAAATAACAGACTGAACGAGTGTAAATAGGAATAAGGTTAGGAAATTTTCACAATGAAATTCACAAATGAAGAAAAATTAAAAAAAATGTCCCGATAACATCAGAGAGAAAATCACCGATTTTCAGACTTTGCAAATACAGCATAAAATTTAGGTTTGCAAATTAACGGCAATAATTGAAACGAAACAAAAAAGATCATCAGATAAAACGTAAATTCTAATAACAAAATGAAAATAATACATATAATCTGATAAGAAAAAAATATGAAAATGAAAGCTAACAGAGATAATACTGAAAATGTTGAATTACAGAAACAAATCAGTAAAAGCTTAAGAGAAAGAAAAAGAATAGCGAGACGATTGTGAGAAAAAATCTATCAGATACAGGAAGAAATTGGAACATTAATTCAGCAGTACACACATCTAAACAGTGCTTGAAACATGGATATTATCAGACATAGAGACACAATGTCGAGGCTAAAAGAATAATAATCTTCCAATATTTAAGCACCAACACTAGAAGCCGTATTTCTATTAGATTCGAAAGATGTTACAAATATAAAGCAAATGAAAATGATATAACAAGAATTTTAAGGAGAAATTTGAAACTTTCTTCAACATATTCGATTCTGTTTGGCTCATCATACGTCAAAGAAACCAGCACAGGGCTAATTAATATCAACTTCTCTCGTCTTGATATATTTAGTTTTAAAGATTGATATTTTGCAGAAGAAGTAAGAATGAAATTGTAGAAAAAGGTATCATAAAATGACATATTTTAGCATTGGCATAAAATCGGCGTATACTTGCTAAAATTATTAGACGAAATAGATAAAATTTTATTCGAAATTTCTAAAATAAACCAGTGCGGAATTACGACTTCACAACCAAACATTATAAATGCCAAATAACTATGTGACAAAGGCATATGATTTACCTTAAATTCTTTTCATTCCTCGAAACTATATTCAACCCTATAAACTCATTATCTATAAATAATTTATTTACCTAATCATTTCATCCAAGCTAGTCGATAATATCTCTAACATACAAGGAATTGCTTGAAGTTGTAAAGAATGAAAACATTTACCGAAGAAGTTAGACAGCAGAGGGACATTTTCCAGGAAAATTTGAAGACAATTCACGTTTTCATTGTGAGAATTGCGAGATAGAGAAAACAGAATAAGATTTCAATTTCATCTAGCTGTTTGAACAGTTAACTTATGAGACATATGCGTCATTGTAGTGGTTAATGCAATCGATATACCAAAAAAGAAAGTATCATTAACTGACATAATAATATTGATAAACAAAAGGGGAAAGTCATGTACCTTCAGCGAAAATGTGGCTGCAGTTGAGATTCCATGACTGATGGCATTTATAGGTACTTTGGATTATGTCAAAAATGTTTGATATATAGAGCGGCAACAGCAGACTTGATTGGGTAGAAATGTTCAGTGATCAGATCAAAGATTGATTTACACATGTGCAATATGAGTTCTTACCTGAAAAAATGTGAATTCTGAAAACCCATCATTCTTTGCAAAAGACCTATCAACTGCATCAATATACTCATTGTACTCTAGTAGAAAACGTGAAACAAAGAAAATTTAATGACGTTTTTCTGCAACGCCCAAATTAGAAGGTATTAGTATATAGAGATATGCCTTTCGAAACAAAGGAACTTTTTAAAAAAGTCTAATTAGATAAAAATAAAATAAGAGTAATAATCTGTTATGTAATATCAGTCCTCCTATATAGCAGTGACACTTGAAATTAATAATCGTCGTTCCATCGATGTGCATACTATATATATATGTCATTTTGGTTGAAACTTAATATTCCTCATGTTGGTATAAATTATACAAGATATTAATCTTCTATGATGTGGTTATAGAGGGGTATCTATCAATCCTATTTAAAGAGAGGTATACAAAAAATGGCCGTTTTCGGTAATGTCCCTCATTACATATCGAGACGATTTTGATCTTTGGCTCTAGGTAATATGACATATTGGTGATTTTCGGGCTCAATAACTAGCTAGCTTTTTTAGAAAAGTGCATAGATTGGAAACGAACCTATGCGGGCACTGTTCCTGTTATTTTTTACAAGAGAATTGCTATGATGAAACAGAAAAGGTTCGCAGTTGTGTGCAGGGTCTGGTCATGCAGATAGTTAGCATTGTTTTCTGGGAAGCCTAAAGTAATATGCTGAGTTTATACGAATGAATTAATGTTGAAAATAAAGATGAAATAATAATCAAAAGAAGAGGTTTTGAAAGAAGTATTAAATTGTTGTAAACCTGAAAACATTTTTCGATCACTTCTAGAGGTTGAATACGGTTTCGGCACCATTTTATAGTAGGCAGGTGAAAGTCATCATTAGAATTACACCCTATCGAAGACTTGTTCAATGATTATCACAAAAGACGCAAACGTTAAGTTCTGTGAGATTAATTGATTGTGTTATAATGAAAAGAAAGTTAGGCATCACTGAAAAGTCTTTAGGAAATTTTCTTTGATTTTTTTCATCTAACATTTTTTATTGTTATCTCTGTTAGACCTAAAATTGTATGTACTGCAATTAATGGCATATTTCCGTGCCCAATTATCGTAGTTTGGAGATATAGGAATTCCCTGTGTAATGGAAACTCGAGCAAGAGTGCACATTTACACAAAGGGAATTTGAAATTTAAGATGCGGTTAACGTCTATAATGTATGGTCGTGTATCAGTTATCTGTGAGTGTGGTACAATTAGAAGGTTTGCATAATGTAGAATATACTGCTGTATGTATCTTTGAATAAAAGGAGAAACGAAAAAGAAGAAAATAAACGATATTTTCAACATTGCAAAAAATTCTATTTACTTGCGTTCTTGAAAATGAAAAAAGAAAAGAAAAGGCGATATTTTCAAACATTACAGAAGTGCTGTCATTGTCCTGAAAAATTGAAGTAAAGAATTGAAAAGTCCGAGAGATGGACATTCAGCTTTTCCAGTTCATTGTCTGTTAATTACTTATATATTTATCTTTTTAAGTTTTCTTTTCAGTGTATCATGAAGGATTTGGCCTGTGCCACTGAATTTAGAATAGACTTATTGAAAGTATAAAAGTATAAAATAAGCGAAACTATCGTTTAGTTAGATAGTGTGTGGGTTGTGATTGACGCTTGAATGAACTAATAAAAAACAAAGGAAAAAGAAAGAGCAAAAGAACAAAATGAAATGAAGGAATGAAAATAGAGTTAATGTTCAGCTGAAAAAGCAAAAGTTATTGCCATAGAAGACGAATGCTTTATATCAGTTATGATGTAGTTATAATTTCTGAAAACGTCACGGAAAACAAATTTTGTAAAGTGTTGCTCACATATTGCTAAGGCATACGTTATAGAGTACCTGGTGAGTTATGGTCACTAGTCAGCCGTAATTCTTCTGGTGCTAACCATTAATTCCACCTCGGGGTGCCAATGTGTCTCAGTATATTTAGATATGCGACATAGTTTGCACCGGTTAAACGAAAAAGTAGGGTAAAAGAAGAAAATAAATTATTTTTTATGCAAATCGCGCTATGGTCTAATTCATTTTTATGCCTAACTGAGGAAACAAATCGGATGGAATATCAAGAGAGAAAAAAACAATTCCCCATGTCAAGAGAATATTTGATTTGAAACCATCGTAGCCAAATTCAGATAATGTTTGCCTTTTATTAGAAATGAATACTGTTCTAATTAATAATGACTAAGACGGAATTATATATATATAAGCACATTTTAAACTGTTCTTATACAAAATTAATTCAGATTAGTATAGAAGTTAGAGGCAAGTTGATATAAGTTTCGAAGTTGAAGACAAAATAAGGAATAGCATCGCAAAAATAACGTTTACACACAATTATATATATATATATATATATATATATGTGTGTGTGTGTGTCTACACACACAAACACACAAACGCACATCTATATATAACTATATATAATTTTAGATATAACAAACAATATATATCTATGATGTTATGAGCCATTCTAAACATCGTACTTTGGCTTTAAATGCAGATGAAAATAAAGGCAGATTCTCCAAGATTTCGATATTTTATTTATTATGCTGGTTATAAGATTTCGGCTCACAAGAGCAGTCTTTACTGTGGTTATTTTTGTAATTGAATTCACCTGAAATTAAAGCGAAAATTCGATGTTAAGAACGGCTCATGATTAAACAAATAAACATTCATTGTCTGTTATATTTTACAGTATACGTTTAGAAAATTATCTGCTGCCTCGATACGCTATATATATATTTAGGTATATATCTAATAAATATCATTCATGCTTTGCGATCAAAGAAACTGTATATCTAAATTTAATAAGCAGCAAAGTTGAACAATTCTGTATGGACGAATATCTACCGATATATTTATTGATTCCTGCTCACACAACACCTACTGTCGTCGATCCAAGAATGGTTGGAAATTGCCGCGAGAGATTTTCCATGGGATTTTCCAAGCCCGGTGAACATCCGGTTAGAGACGGAAACAATTTCAACGCCCAATCGGAAGCGGAAATAGATATAATTGCTGTGTTTACAAAACGTGAATGAAGATCAGCAAGGTAAGCGTCTGACCGGAAATCTTCAAATTGCTTGCCTTTCACCTGCTTTCATTTCCGAGATGCTTATACATCTTGTTGACAGAAATGTCTCTGATCACTTCTTCATTGAAATATGACGGTTTCCCACATCTGCCTGCGCCTTGCTACATTTAACCAAGATTTCTTTCAATGTTATTTTCTGAAGAAATCTGGTTGGCATATGAATGACTCGGAAACAACGTTAGTTACAAATATCAGTAATTCATTGGCAAAAGACCGATAAAAAATGCAAAACACATTTTAATCTCAGTTAAGTACCACACGCGATACACGTTTAGTCGAATATGAAAACATGACCAACATGGCAAAAAATTTTCCTTATTAGATGGCCATTATTTTCTGCTGTAGATTGGTTGCCAACTATCTGTATTTCTATTCAACCCCTAGCTAGAGGGAGTAGCGGCGGTTTAATATCTTTCACAGGCGTATTTGCGAACAAACTGACCTGAATTCGAAATGTTTTGCTGTACGGGAGCAAATCGAAAATTTCGACCAGCATTTTTTTTCAATGCAACTGCAAGTTAATTGTTAGTTTGAAAATTTTTTACTGTCGCATTAAAATGATTTCGATTGGTACTTATCTAAATGATATGTATTTTATACCACATTTTCTTCTTATTTTTGAAGTTATATTATAACCGAAGTTTATAGCAGATTAAAAAGTCAAAACTTAACTTTAACAATTTGTTGTTATGACGACAGATTTAAAAAAAAAAAAACTTTTTATAATCCATGTTCAACTCCACGTCTGTGCATTTATGTTTATTATGATAACATTGTTAGCATATTGTAAGCGTTGCTTTAACATGTAAAATAGGCTCTGAATGAAGTAATGAAGATTTTCTTCGGATAGTGATTATAAATTGCGAGTTGATGTAAAAAGATATTTTCCAGACATTTGCAAATCGTTTCCAAATGTTATGGAAAATATAGATAATGGAGAATTTTCCAAATATCAAATGATTTTAAACTTGTAATTAAAGCTCTTATTAAGCGTGCATATATATAGTCATTATGGAAAATCGCCTTCATACCTTGGAATTATAAGAATGATCGAAATGTACAAACGAAATTAACGGACATAGAAATTAGAAACTACAATATACAATCTCAATTTCAGCTATGTTCCAAATATCGCTGAACATTTTGTTCCATTTCATCATTTCCTTTTGCAGATAATTATCAGCTAACGGAAAAGATAAAATCGATCAAATACATAGATATTGAAGAGGCAGGAAATCGGAAAAAATGGTTATGATGTCGGGCCATACATTCATCTCGATATAAAAACGGAGTTACGGTCATATAGCTCTGAAAGACTAGAGGTTACGATCAGCTAATTCAAGCAAAATTGTGACTCCTCAGTACATAAAATAGTGACGACTTGATAATACCAAATGCTTAAGTTTGGAAGTGCAGGTAATGGATAATGACACTGGAGGTTTTATCAGAAAATCAAATTCAAATTTCACTTCAGTTAGTTATATTCAGTTACGTGCAAAGTCGGAATTGATATAATTTAAATCAATTGTCAGGTTGTCTCAAAATGTTTTCTACCTAGAAATAAAATGTTAGTGCTGATAAATTGTAAAAAATTAGTGAAACGATTATATAAATATCAATCAGCAAAAATTAACGTTCTTTGTGTATTACCTGCCAATTTATCAAAGGAGGTGAAGTATCATTATCTCTCTCTGTCTCTTTCTCTTTATATATATATATATATATATATATATATATCGGCTACTGGCGCGTGTTTACATTGTATAAAACACGCTAAAGTCTGTCTTCCACTACCGAGCGTCCATAGCTCAGAGGTAGACTGATGTCAATTCAGGGCCAAATGATATCAATTCACTCGGGTTTCAGTCATGGTTAGAAGCATTCAGATGTCTAACCGTATTGATGAGCTTTGATAAAGCAAAACAGATCAGAATGCCAAATCTTTCATTATTGAACTATTAGTTTTAAAGTGTACTGTAGACTTACTAGAAACAGTCCAAGTTTCAGGGGCGAATCTTTGATAACAAAGTCAGGTAATATATCCATATAAACATATGTTCACAAAAGATCGGTATAACTTGATGTAGCAACATTATTTTAATCGTATCAACTGGTGCAAGGCGGTAACGCCACTTATGTACAGGGGGCAACATAAGGGTAAATAGATTAGGTGGCTATTTTAAAAGTAAATAGATTAGGGATCTACATAAGAGTAAAAATATTAGATAGGAGAGAGTGAAGAGAAATACGAACCAGATAGAAAGGAGCAAGAGAAGAATGGGAATACAAGTGTGATGACAGTTGGAATGGTGGAGCGAAAGGAAAGGATATACAGTGTGGTGTAGAAACAACTAGAGTCAACTTGTTAAAAGATGAGTATCGACGTAGCATTTAAATTCCTGGAAGAAAGAATATGGAAGTGAGTTTCAAAGGCGGGAAGTGCGAGAAAAGAAGCTGCCGGAGTAGAATTGTCGTCTGCATTTGGTTGATCTATTTGTGAGTGGGTGAGACCCAGTTGCCATTCTGGTTGCACGAGTAAAAACCTGTTACAGAAGTACTAGTGACTTATGTTCGCTGAAGCAGAAACCATGAAAGTATTTATAGTACAGATAGAGGGAAGCTACATCCCGTTGGTGGGGAATTGGCTGGAATCGACCCGCCAAGTCCGTACCAATCACATTACTGATTTTCCATTGGAGCCTGTCAAGAACACTTAAATGAACAGCAAGGGAGGACTGACTATATATGGCAGCGGTACTCCATGCACGGACGAATGGTCGATTTGTATATATGCAGGATAGATTCAGACGGAAAAACATCCTGGCCCGACATAGTGACCCAACCTTCCTACCAGTGGATTATTAGCTATTGACTCAATGTTCCACTTGTGATCAGAAGGGAGAGTAAGGCCGAGGACGCGCAGTGTATTGTTTCCAGGGAGAGTTGCTTGTTCTATGTTTATGGGAGGCAGGGGAGGTTGTCTGTGATGATTGACAGACAGAAGCTTAGTCTTAGACGCATTGAATTTTACAAGTCACTTCTATCCCCAATACATCGCAGAATGTTGATCAATCTTAAGATCAGCAGCGAGGATATGTTTGTCTGCCACGCCAGATTTCTTACTTATGCGGGAATCAATTGTTGTGTCATCTGCGTGGATGCCCACTTGGCACATGATCTCGTCTTGGAGATCAATTATGAAGATAAGGATAGGCGTCGTGCCTAGGATAGAGCCCTGATGGACACCATCGTTTGTACAGTAGGATATGGAGGCATGCCCATTTAAGTCGGCTTTTATTATGCTCTTATATAGAAAAGATTGGATCAAGCAAGCGTCCGGTAATACCGTAACCCCGTAGCTTGCATAGCATGTCGGCCGTGGAACTGGCTAAGCGGAAGCCATACACCCTGTCAGAGTACAGTTTATGGGCAGTAAGATGTTGTCCTATCATAATAAATATTCAAACTGTCCTCCTCTTGTGTCTACAATGTCATTCATCAGTCAGATCATTGAATGTTCGTACCTTTTCAAATAGTCCATCACGGTTTCGAATGGTTTCGCAGTTCTTTGTGACACGTTGGCGAAATGTTTTTAATATATGCTGCATGAACCAATTGTTTTAGGTTATTTCACGGTCAGAAACTCAAAGGATATATTTCCTGAAACGTGAAGGTCATGGAACCGATACTCCCCAACCTTTTCATTTTTCAGGGTAGATGTCAGCTAGTGCATCCTGAAGAATATGAGTAAAATGTGTTTGGGTCTATCGAGTATGAACAAAACGTTTCTTAGAAGTACTATATTTTATTGTGGTTCTGAAAGTGTGTTCGAAATTAAATCTTTATAGATAGCTCCTTATAGATAAGCTGAAAGAACATGTTGACCTACCAGACAATAATTTAAAATTCTAAACTACAGAGTAATCAGAAACTGACGATTGCGTCTAACCTGTATCAATGCATGGGGATTGCAATCAACCCAATTATTGGTAATGTAAATATCTTAGGCTGTCTATTCTGTAAGCAAGCCTAATGAGATAAACAATGGATCTACAGTGTGTGAAATAAAACATCAGCAAAAATACTCTCCAATACCGTCCAATCTTTGAAATTGATATAGATATATGAACTGCAATTGGTGTAACCTCCCTGTGGTACAATTATATTGACGGCATGTCAGGGATACATAGCGTCTGCTGTTTGTCTCTGACGGCCTGTAGAATGTGACCTTCGTTGTCTGACTGGCGAGCAATTATCTTTCTTCTTCGATAATTATTTGTCATTCATACATAGCCTGTCTCAGAAAAGTGACAATAAACAGCTGAAAACGTTGGATGATTAGCCTTCCTATGCTCCCAAAAGAAAACATTAAGCCGCCGTTCATGAAAATCATATATGTATTTATACGATAAGAATAATTTGCGTTTGTTAAAAATGTCTAAGAAATAAAAAACCGATTAGAAATGGAACTGATATTTTCAATTAAATTTCAAATAAATATCACTATTTATCGATAATGACATTGGACTTGAATACTGGTTATTGCTAAATATATACAAAATATCTACAAATTACTTAAACTACTGCTTACTTTCTTTACTTTCACTATACGGTCAAACTTAGACCCATTAGAATGACAGGATGCAATCGATTTCTATTTTTCTTAATATTAAGTCATTAGCAATGATGTGCAGTAATATGAATCTTCTGTCGGTGTGTATAATGAAATTTTTTAGACTTTAAGTATATTGCATCATCTGTGATTGCATCAGAAGTTTAGCACATTCAGACACAATCCAGAATGTAGATTACTTGTCTTACATCCATTTTCTGAAATGGTAGTTTCTCCAAAGAATTAAACGAAAAAAAGTAACACGACATGAACACACTTGAAAGCCTTACAAAGAGCATATTGTAGTTTCCATATTGTAGTTTTCACTATTTCAACATTACTTTGTGGCATCAAGGTAAAGAAAATCTTAATCCATCAATCCAAAACGTAAAGGAACATGTAGTTGGACAAAAAAAAAAACAAAAAAAAAACACCACGACACGGCGCATACGTGATCAGGGAATTGTAAAGAATGCTAGGAAGACGTCATTGGTTTTGTTTCAGTTAATTTGCACAATGGTGTCTGTAACTATGCAGTGGTCACTAAAGATAATACCACCATTGTAACATTCTAGAGTATTTACATAAATGAGTACAGTTTAGTTAAACTTTTAAATCAAGTATTAAAAAATATTTAATATTAATTAAGTAAACAAATAAAAGCTTCAGAACTAAGTAACCATAACTGAGAACGTTAGATGTTACGCCAAGATTCGTCATCGCAGGCCAGTTTGAACAACATAAGATACGCAGATAGTACAGTGCTGATAGCAGACAGGGAAAGAAACTACATGGCCTCCTACAGAAGGTAGCTGAAGATAATGACAAAGAAAACTACAAATAAACTGCAAGAAGGCCGAATACATGGCCATCAGCAAAAGAACACCCCAAAATGCCAAATAAAGGTGGAGGATACTAAAATCAAGCAGGCACAGAAGTTTCAATATCTGGAAGTGTTCTAACAGAAGGGAGAAAGAGCGACACATAGATCCAAAGGTGAATTGCCATTATAGAAACAAAAAAGAAATTAATACTAAGCATCAGGAAAAGACAGCTAATGTTACTGAGACATGCAATGAGGAAGAAAGGCTTAGAAAACCTGATACTAACAGGCCACATAGAGGAAAAAGAGACAGGGTAAAGCAGCTGATAACACGTTTGAATAGCCTAAGCAAGTTGATGACATAATGGTGGTTGTGTGGTGTAGCAGGTAAAGGCGTGCTAAGAGCCACCAGGGATAGGGAGACGTTGCAATTAATGATCGGCTACTTCCTGAAAGGATAAGGCACATTGAAATAAAAGAAAATATAGTTAAATCAAACTTTTAATCGTAATGTTCAAAGGAATATTGGAAGAAATTTATATCAGTAGCAGATTAAATGTTAAAAAAAAAAGTTGATGACATAATGGTGGTTGTGTGGTGTAGCAGGTAAAGGCGTGCTAAGAGCCACCAGGGATAGGGAGACGTTGCAATTAATGATCGGCTACTTCCTGAAAGGATAAGGCACATTGAAATAAAAGAAAATATAGTTAAATCAAACTTTTAATCGTAATGTTCAAAGGAATATTGGAAGAAATTTATATCAGTAGCAGATTAAATGTTAAAAAAAAAAGTAATGTTAAGATCAGCTATAGATTCGCTATTAACATCACTAAATTTATATTCCAGCATAAAAATAGTATGTGTTCAATAGATATATGTCCAAGGTAGTCAATAGTTTTTAATAAATGCAACTGCCGAAATATATGTTTTTCAACGGAAAATATTATGTCTCACAATGTTGTATACCGAGCTAGCAGATATTCCGATATAAAAGAAACTTTCCATTTCTTCTTCGTTAATAATAGGTTCTGTAACAAAATCGACTGATTCCTAGAAGACTTATGTCGTCGATACTGTACGAGAAGGAAAGTCTCGGTTACAAATCGTGGAGGAAGCAATGGAAGGATCCCGAAAATCTTTAGCAAACTTATTTTCATATCATATGCAATAAGGAAATTTGGGAGCAAATGGGATTGCTGTAACAAAAAAAAATTAATATGTTTTAACAATGTATTTAAATGATTTCGCACGGTGTGATTGTTGCCAGCGAGAATATAGGTTAATTTAGTGGAGTTCAAATTAGTTTGTGTTTGCGTATTCTATTCTGGATGCACTAATCTGTATCTAATATGTAAACAGCAATACAAACATTATTATGCGATTTCTGTTGACAGGATGTCTAGAAGTGGAAACAAAAGAATTCAAAAACACTGATTAAACAAACGAATAAACTTCTCCGAAACTATTCGTAATTCTCTTATAAGTGGATATCCATGATAGCAAACTTCCTAAAAATCATGTAACATATAAAATAACAGAAAAAGAAAATGTGTAGGAGAACGTAAGCAACATACAAACAATGAAGTACATTTATCAAAAAGTGTCCAAGGTTTCAAATAATGAAAAGCAATAAAGAGGATAAAATACAGTAAAGACGAAGAAAGTGTGTTATGTTGTTATAATGTCTAGATCTTCATTTGTCAGTGACTACTAAACAAATTAATCTCAAAGCAAGTTAAAAATGTATTTCGACTTACAAGGAAAAAGGGATAATTGAAAAATCAGCGGTAGATATTTGTAATCATAATGAAGGCAGAAATTATGCTAAATTTATCACTCAACGGACATATCAAAAGTGAGAAAATAGTTATCACTCTTTCCAGCATGGATGGAAGGTCTTTTTTCAACATTTTTTTATTTAGTTTTGAACGTTATAGTGCTTATATCATTATGTCCCCTTGTGTTACATACGACATCTATTTTATTTGTTGCTGTTATTGAAGGTCCTCAATTTCTGATTTTTGGTTTAATATTTAAGTTTCTGTCGCAGTCTTTTGAAAAGATCAAAGATGAATGTTATTGGCTATGTTCTTCTGATTATATTCTGCCGAAGACTTTTCAAAGTAGATTAGTTTGGTTATTCATTGGATCAGAAATTGGGAAGTGGGTAACACCGAAATATCTTGAACTCCACCAGTGAAATTTAAGCATCCCGTATAACACATGAATCAAATAATAGAAAAGAAAGAACATGCTTTCAATCCTAAGATTAATATACTATGGAACAGGTATTATGCTGAGGACAAGAATATTAATGGTTGAGGTGAGAATTATCTACAAAATAAAACGTAGAAGATATTAAATTGCATGTGACTTTCTAACAATTATGGATATAAATATTAACGTATAGCTAGAATGAAAATACTTACATATGTGAGTATCTGTGTATATATGTAATATGAATGTAGGTATGTTAAAAGATATAATTTAAATGTGTTATATATTTTGTGTAATGTTCTTATATAACAGAGAGAGAGAGAGAGAAAGAGAGAAAGAGAGAGCGTATAAAATAATAGTTGTGTAAATTACTCAAAGTTAAGGAAGAAGTTATGTGTAAACTAATAAAAGAATACAAAGACTGTTTCCGCAGCCTAAGAAGCCCATATATTTACGAGTTTAGGAAAAAATATAAAATATTCATATTGTCTATAAATGTTAAATTAGATTATATTTTACATCAAAGTAAATACCAAAAATCGCAAATGATATAAAAATGATTAAAACTTGCAGAAATTCACTGTTATTCGATAGCAAACAAAAATAAAAAATTACATTTGGATACTGGATGTGATATTTTTTTATAATCATTTCACCCTGATTTGCAGGGGGGACATAACTGAAAGAAAATTAATTACAAGAGAGAATAGGAGTACAAACCAATTAGAAAAGAGCAAATGCATGTGAGATGACAGTTTCAAGCTAGGAGAGAAAGGGAGGGATACACGGGGTGGGGCAAGGGCTAGAGTCAAGTGGTTAGTAGGTGAGTATTGATATTGCAATTAAACTTCTGGAGGTTGTAGCCGTCAGGAATGCAAGAATATGGGAGCGAGTTCCACAGGCGGGAATTGCGAGAGAAGAAACTGCAGGAGTAGAATTGTCGTCTGCATTTGGCTAATCTAACAGTGAAAGTTTGGGACCCAGTAACCAATCTGGTCGCACGAGCAAACACCTGTTGAGGAGGCACCCGTGACTTGAGATCGTCTGAGCAGAAGCCAGGAAAGTACTTATAGAACAGATAAAGGAAGGCCACATTTCGTCGGTGGGGAAGTAGCTGAAGTCGACCCGCCAAGTCAGTACCTATCACGTTACTGATTCTCCTTTGGAGCCTGTCGAGAACACTGAGGAGAATGGCAGGGGCGCCTGACCATAAATGGCAGCAGTACTCCATGCATGGTGGAATGGTAGACTTGTATATATCCAGGATGGATTCAGGCGGAAAAACATCCTGGATCGGTACAGTGACCTAACATTCTTAGCAGTGGATTTAGCTATGGATTTGATGTAGCGGTTCCATTTGAGATCAGAAGAGAGGGTAAGGCCGAGGAGGCGCAGTGTATTGCACTCATTCTCTTAGACGCGTTGAAATTGAAAATACACTTCTTTCCCCTATTCACCACAGAGTGTAGATCCCGTTCAAGGTCAGCAGCGAGATTATGTCTGTCCCCCAGGCCAGGTTTCTTATTGATGCAGGAGTATATTGTAGTGTCATCTGCGTAGATGCCTACTTGGGACTTGATCTCATCTGGGAGGTCGTTGATGAAAATAAGGAAGAGCGTTGGACCCAGGATAGAGCCCTGGTGGACACCGGCATTCGTGCTGTAGGATGAAGAGGCATGCTCATTCAAAACGACCTTCATTTTGCTGTTGTTTAAAAAAGACTCGATTAGGTCAAGCAGGCGTCCGGTAATAACGTAACCTCGTAGCTTGCAAAGAAGGTCAGTGTGCCAAACCCTGTCAAAAGCCTTGGAGATGTCCAGAGCAACCGCACGAGCCTCGCCGGACTCATCGAGGGTCTGGAGCATGTACTCCGTAAATGTTGTTAGCATATCGGCAGTGGACCTGGCAAAGGAGAAGCCATATTTTCTGTCAGAGAAGAGTTTGCGGGCAGTAAGATGTTGACTTATTTCAACATTGATTATGGCCTCGAACACTTTCCCGAATATCGGTAGAAATCTGATAGGGCGATAGTTGGATCGGTCCAAGGGTTCACCACAATTCTTAAATGCAGGAACGACTGAAGAGAACTTCCAGCATGCAGGAAAACAGGAAGCAGAAAGGCAGTAGTTAAACAGTTTAGAGAGGACAGAGTAGAGTTCAGGAGCGCACCTCTTAAGTACTATCACCGGGATTCCGTCGTTACCGCTCGCCTTATGGGGGTCAAGTTTTGAAATTACTCGGGATACTATCTTCGGGGTAATATATACGTCGTGCAGTTTGACCTCAGTTCTAATGGGGAAGTCGCGTGAGCATACTCCATATGGGTCAAATGTGGAGTTGGATGAGAATCTGCGGGCAAAGCACTCAGCTACTATAATTAATGAAAAGACTTTGAAAAACCTGGGTAGACCTAGTTTATTGACTTAAAAAAAGTTGTTCGTGGTGATTCAGAAGAGAAGTCAATCTTTTAGATGAGTTCACCTGTAATATTCTTTGTTAGAAAAAAAAGAAAAAGAAGCAGTGTTATTCGTGTTTTAAAATACAACAAATTTATTGAAAATGGATAGCATTTACTTATTTAAACTTTAGGACCTTCCAATCCATTTGTTCTGCAACTTAGTCACCACAAGTACAATTACGGCAAAGGAAAATTTCAAAACTGCATTAAAAGTAAAATTCTCTGTAAAAGACGAATTTTAAAGTTGAAGAAAAGGCAGCACCAATATCAGACAGAAAGGAGTGTAACTTTTTAGGCGGAATCAATATGGAATACAAAAGGCTAGAAGAATTAGTGGTCATTTCCAAAATAGACTACTTTGAACGGTCATAACCGATTTTTTACTTACTATAATGAAAAAACAAAACCGCGTATCTGGTCATTTCTCATCGGTGCTTAATGAAAGCTTACAAATTATAATTACCTGTTACCAAGTCAAGAAGAATATTTTCCAGAATAAATGGGAAATTTTTTTTTACTAATTAGTACTAGTCAGCTAGTTGCCTACAAATACAGATTGTGAGAAATATGTTCGAAATTACTAAATATTAACATTCATAAAATTTTATATAGATTCAACCAACTTCCTTTCGGGATGAAACTGCTCCGAGCATTTTCTAACAAATTATCGATTTAATGGTTGCTGAGTTATATTGCGTGCAAGGATCTTGATGACATAAATATTAAACACGAAACCAAACACCAAAATACGGTAGACGTTAACATATCTTTCAAATCACTCTAAGAATACGGGTTCAAAATTAGGGAAAATACTGTAAGCTATTCATGTAGAGAATAAAATATCCGGCCAAAATACTGACCAAAAGATTCGATTACTACCATGTGTATATATCAAATATGCATAAGTTAACAACACCTTTGCTTGCCAAAGTATGTTTCAACAAAACAAAACAAATTTAACATGAATTATCACTAACTCATTTTGATCTTAGATTAAACATTGTTGTTGCATCAGATGCAAGTGATTCGATAATTGGAGTAGTAATACTGGATAACTATAACGACAAAAAAACTAAGTCAATTATTATTGAGAGCATTATTATGTATTATTCGGAAGATTCAATTGCTAGGCTGATTTGACGCGAAGATACTAACTCATATCAACTTTCCTTCATAATAAGTTTAAGATATCTAACGCTATAACGCTATAAAAATATTTAACGCTATCTAACGATATAAAATAATCATACAAATTTTCTAGATATCTCTTTACATAAAAGAAAAACACACCGACAACAAACCAATCTACATACACAAAACTTTCAAACGTATGTCAACAGTTATAATGCAGATCCCACAATCATTTTACCAGACGTATGTGACAAATATTTCAGTTAATCCATCATCAACGAAAATTCCGAAACATGCAAAATGCCTAAAATTGGGTTTATTTTCTATAAAAGTCACACACGCATCACACAATAGAACAATCTAACAGGAAAGGAAGCACCACATGGTTCAAAATACTAGGCAATCAAGACATCAATCAAACGAAGAAAAGTATATATTGAATTCATGCACAAAATAAATCCGACCTCTAAGAAACTAGATGGGATATTCAATAAAAGGATAGTTTAACTAAGAAACAGTTGGATAAATAATATGATACAAATCAGAAAAATGCAAAATAGAAAAATAATCTACAAAAAAACAACACAGATCAAAATTATCATTGCAGAGCAAAAATGAATTCGCCTTAAATGGTAGCTGCATGCGAAAAATTATGATATAATAACCACCTTAAAATCACCATTTATCGTAGATACCATTTTCAGAGGAATATTTGAAGGACACTTGAAAAATCAAAACTACGCAAATAAAAAATATATAAATTTGAAACAGCGAAGTTAATTAAAGATACATTAGACAAAGCTATTACTAAAAACAAGTAATTCAACAAATTTAATTTAAAATCAATAAATAATATCTTCTTTTATGTGATGTGTGTCTTGAAGACATAGGCGACCATGGCCCTTAAATACTTTCTGTAGTTTGTAGATTTTAATAGATTTTGTTAAGTTATTTATCCCAGGACATCAGATTCTTCAGGCCATCTTTCCTTGTTATTTCTATCTATTTCAACATATTTATTCAACATATATCCATCTATCTATGTATCTATATATCTATCTACATATACATATATATATATATGTGTGTGTGTGTGTGTGTGTAAATATGTTATATTAATGTAAGATGTTAGTGTTATTTTTAATTTTTAACGGCATTCAGTATGTGTATGATATATATATATATATATATATATATATATATATATAAGGTTCACAATTTTATTATCGCGTTAAAGACAGGAAAGTTTTTCATTATAATCAGCCATGCCAAATTTAAAACAAAAACACCACTCGTCAGGCTTTTTCTCCTCTCATCAAAAGTGTAATCAGAGAACAATTATGAAAAGAAAATATGTTATGGGTGAAATGAATGAACGAAAGGGGACAATTTTTTTTTTATTTTTTACTAAAAATTATTTTATCTGAAGTGGCTAGAGAGCAAGCCTAACAAACCCTCACTTTGTTTACAAAGAGAGGACTGCCTAGAGCCGAATAACAGCGTCTCCAACACCTTCAGAGGAAATAACGAATGTGGTCTTTCCAAAACAGAAAACAATTCTACAAAAAAATCCGCAGCACAAATGATTTTTCAAATGATCCGCAATGGAAAAACCGTATGTATTTCGAAAGTTATCAACAGACAAAATATTATTATTTAGATTTTTAGCAGGTAGCAGTTTTTTTAATCCTAACATCAAAACGCGTCGCTGTTCTACCTATATAGTTGACTTCACAACTACATTTATGATGCTAAATAAGAGAATTAATAATGTGGGTGTTAGAACGTTTCTACTGATAGAGCAAAAAGAGATCTAGTTTTGAGCAAAATACGTACGTTAGGAATAACCGATTGAACAAAGTCCGATGGGTAAAATTGTTCACAAAGACACTAGTTATGCAACAAATTTCCTTTTTCAAGGAGTCATCTGAAGAAATTATTAATGCCCTATGGGTCAAATCCTTGGTCAAATTAAACTTCGAGCAATGCGGTAACACCACTGATGTGCAGGGGGCTACATAAGAGTAAAAAGTTTAGATAGAGGAGAGTATCGACGAACCAGTTAGAAGGGAGCAAGAGAAAGAAGGGAATACGGGTGTGATGACAGTTGCAGATGTCGAGAGAAAGGAAAGGATATAGAGGGTGGTGAAGAAAGAACTAGGGTCAAGTGGCTAAGAGATGAGTATTGACATTGCATTTAATCGTTGGAAGTTGTAGCCGTCAGGAAAGCAAGAATAAGGAAGCGAGTTCCGCAAGCGGCAACTTCGAGTAAGGAAGCTGCAGGAGTAGTATTGTCGTCTGCATTTGCTTGATTAACTGTGAATGGGTGAAACCCAGTTATCATCCTGTTTGCACAAGTAAACACCTGTTGCAAAGGCAACAGTAACTTAAGTTTGTTGGAGAAGAAGCCATGGAAGTATTTATAGAACAGACAAAGAGAAAGCACATACCGTCGGTGGCAAAATGGCTGTAGTCGAGCCGCCAAGTCGGCGCCTATCACATTAATGTTTCTCATTTGGAGCCTGAAATGAACAGCGGGGTTACCGGATCATATACGTCAACAGTAGTCTATGCACAGACGAATGGTTGATTTGTATATATGCAGGATGGTTTCAGGCGGAGAAAACATCCTGGCCCGTTACAGTGACCCACCCTTCCTAGCAGTAGAGTTAGCTATTGATTCAATGTTGTGGTTTCACTTGAGATCAGAAAACAGAGTAAGGCCGAGGAGGCACAGTTTATTGCTCTCAGGGAGACTCGCTTGGTCGATGCTCATGGGAGGCAGGAGAGCTTCCCTGTGATGATTGACAGCCAGCAGCTTTGACTTAGACGCATTGAAATTTACAAGACATATCTTACCCCAATTCACCACGGAAGGTAGATCCCTCTCAAGATCAGCAGCGAGATTATGTTTGTCCGCCACGCTGTGTTTCTTACTGATGCGAGAGTAAAATGTGGTGTCATCTGCGTAGATGCATACTTGGCTCTTGATCTCGTCTGGGAGGTCATTTATGAAAATAAGGAAGAGCGTCAGGCCTAGGAAAGACCTGAGGAATATCAGCGTTTGTACAGTAGGGTGTGGAATCATGCCCATGCAAGGCGGCCTTCATTATGCTGTTATTCAGAAAAGATTGGATTAGATCATGCAACCGTCCGGTAATAGAAGGCCAGTGTGCCAAACACTGTTAAAAGCCTTGGAGATGTCCAGATCAACAGCACGAGCCTCTCCGGACTCCTTAAAGGCCTGGAACATGTACTCCGTAATCGTTGTTAGCATGTTGGCCGTGAACCTGGCAAAGCGGAAACCATATTGCCTGTCGGAGAAAAGTTTATGGACAGTAAGTTGCTGTTGTTGTTAAGAACAAAAATAATCCCATCGAGTTTAAAAACACGAAAATATATGCTTTCTGTAAACTGAAGTAAATAAAAGAGGAAGGTGCTCTATTAACTACAACACATAAGGAGGGCAATGAAAAATTTACCTCCTTATCTACTGTATATTTAAGTGCAGAATGAACACCATTGTAGAAACCACAAGAAGTTTCATCAAAATAACAAAAGTAGACCGTCAACCTGGAAGAAATTAAAAGTGGGCCCTTCTCGTGAAAGCTCACAAATATATAAGCCAAATCAGGACTCAAAGAAGTACCAATCGCTACACCATTGTAATGTTGTCAAAATTGAAATCAAATGACATCTTGAGAAATTTCAAATGTTCAAAGAAAACAACTGCCTACGATATAAAATATCACAAAAATATTGATAATCTCCGACAAAGGAAAACACATGAAGAGTCTGCAAATATCAAAAAATACATAAATCAATCAGTGGCAACTCAAATCCGAAGAAATTGGGAAAAGGAAATAAAATTAAGTACGAAATGTACTATAAAGCTGCACAATTGGTTGCAACATTAAAGTCAGTCATTTTGCGATTTATGTTGAGACGACCCAATTATAAAATGTATGGGTCTCAACGGGACATCATCATTATGAAGCTTAGGTAATCCATAAAGCCGGAGAGCCAGACGGTATTAATTCCTCATGTTATGTATTTATTCTTGGTATTGTATTTTGCGAGGTTGTTTGATCAACTTGAATTATCTACATTCAGTAAGTAAAATTTGTCACTTATTTCTAAAAGAGCTATGTTGCAATTAATGTTTAAAAAATAGTTACTTTTTTATATTTCGATACTGGATAATTTTTTAAGCCGCCCACCCCATATGAGAAAAAAATGATTTTTCCTTCGGTATATACTCGAATAGATATCGTTTTAAAACATTAAAATTTAGACATGTTGTTTGTACATAACATTAGAATTTTTCAATCTTTGTCTGTCAATAAATTGGCAGAAACCATTTAAAAGTTTTATGGGATTTGTTTAAGGTTATTCTAATATTTCTTACCTTATCATATTCTAGCTTAATTCTTCCGGGTTCAATTATAATTTTTAATGTAATAAAATGTATGTTTCCTATTTATCATATTTCAAATCGTTTTCCTATTTCTTGTTTCTCAATCTATAATTTCAACATTTATGTTATGTTATGTAAAAACTATATATTTTGGCAAAATTGAAAAGCATTGCTGATTTTATATTGATGTGTGTTTATTTGTTTCCAGTAAAAGAAATATATGATTTCATATCAGATTTTTAACCTATATTCCGTGTTATTTTCCTAATGAATTCTGTATATTCCTTTTCTCTAAACCCCATTTATTTTGAGATAATCATCTCTTCTTAGCAAAGTATGTTTCTGGGTTTTATTTTTTTCTGCAGTTTATCCTGGCATTTGTTATACGTTTCTCTTAGTACACACTGGTAGTCACATTTGGTAGTTACATTCATTGTTATGACATTTGTTATAAGTTTTTCTTAGTACACACTGGTAGTTACATTGTGGTAGTTATGATCGTTTTTATGGAAGAGGTATATCAGCTTATGAATTCATAAACATTATTGATAGAGGCGTACACTGAAGGAAATTATGTAATTAATTAAATAAAAGGTCTAGAGACTGTGGGTGCCTACTCAATCAGAAGACTGTAGCATGCAGAGAGATAATAGTTCTTACGTTTACCGTGACATAAGCAAAACAAATTCTAATACAAATCATTAAAAAATATATGAGCGTAAATGTAGAAAAAATTAAGACAAGTTAAGATGTTAATCCTCAAAAAAGTCTGGAGAATCTTGGCAAAATTCCAAAGAATAATTTGCAATGTTATCGGTTTTATTCTAACACCTCTGGTTCAGTAGTTTTCCACTACCGTAATTTATCTTCCATTTCTTTTGTATAAATATGGTCATGATCAAATTTCATAGGATTATTCCGCTTTCTTAACTCCACCTTACAAATGTAATGGCCATTCTCGATTAGAAAATCAGTATAATCTATTAACTGTTGAAATGGCTCGATCTGTACCTAAGTTTATCGCTCGTACTTAGCGGTTGTGGAACTCCTTTTCGGTTTCTTGATTTTCTCTCAGCTACGTTCTTATAAAATTTAAACGACAATCGCCATCTCTTTCTTTGAATCGCATTTTTTCTTCCTTTGCCTCAGTAAGGAATCTTTATTTTTCTTCATATTCAGTAACTCGTTGATTTCTTTAAATCTTTTCATGGTAATTGTTTTGGGGTACTTTCCGCTTTCGCTATCTCGCTTTCACGAGTTTACATGCCGTATTTAGATTGATACCTTACTTGGTTCCAGTAGGTCTAACCTTCATATTTCGGAACCTACCATGCCAATTATCTTTTAGCAAACTTCACACATGTCCTCCGTATTGCATCGGTGAGAAATGTTTCAAGCAAACAATGTCTGTGTTCAGTCTCAATAGATGATGTTTCCCGATCACTACATTCTTCCGCTTCTATCCGTCTAAATTACACCAAAACGTAACCCTTTATGTCGAGAGTCCGCATGACACTCTACAGGGTGTAACTTATTATAAACCAAAAAACAAAACAACAAAAACAAGGAAAACAAATGAACATCCTGTCCTGCTAAACAACTATTATCATTTTTATGAGGTCAAAACAGAGCATTAATCTGGTATGGGGCCCAGAAGTGTCCATTGTAAACTTACTGGGATTGATATGATTCAGTTTCTTTTAGATACTTTTAGTTTGGTTTGATTTGTTGTCGTATTGTTTTCTTTTACGACATATCAATCTCAACGAGTTGTTTAATACCGACAAGATTCTTATAACATATTTTAGGAATATAAAATGTATTACTTATAATAAATCAAATCAGGTTTCATTGATATAATTTTATATAAAGAGGACTCTTGTCAATGATCTGATTTCATTGCTTCTTTATATTCAGACATACAGTTTATAGAGAAATTGATTTTTTGACATTCTCATCTGGGTCATATTTTGTGCTCGAGACCTACTACTTTAAGAAATAATAGGATATCCACTTCTGCTTTCTTGAGGATATCACACATGTTTTATTATAGTATTTTTCTTGAGAGAAAAATATATTAATATTCTAATAAAAATTAATATAAATTAAAATATGTATGCTGCTTGACATGCTAGATGTTGTATTTAATATTCTGTGTTTATCTAGTAAAAGTGGATTATTTCTTGTATGGCTAATGAGCAAGCGGGCAATATTGCTTCATTTCGAGATTTTCTAAAATTGGACTTACAATTTTTTTAGTTAGGGCTGAATTGCGAACAATTTATTATGTGAATTGTCTTTCCAGCACCGCTACCATGCATTTGAATATAAGCGGACAGTAATGCACATGTGTAATTGGCTCAGTGAATGCAATTAAAATAAGATTAGATTGTAAATGCTGTAGGACTTTTATAGACATCGGGGCAGACGTATCTGTTGACAATAACAAAGTATACTAAGTGCTAAACAGAATACCCGAATTAATAAAAAAAAGTGTATTACAGAAGTCTAATGACTCTCTCTCTCTCTCTCTCTCTCTCTCTCTCTCTCTCTCCTCTCTCAAAAATGGGTATACTGGTTAATCTACAATTCAAAATAGATAAACACCTCACTCCACACACGTTTTTATAATAAAAATTTTAAATAGGAACATTATAATAGTTCATGGGCGTTTAATGTAAAATACAATCAGTATTTGGGGGATTTAAGTAGGACTAGAAAAATAAGTACATATCCCATCAATAGTTATATTAAACACAATAATATTGAAACACCAACTTATACACACATGTATAGAGAGGACAAGAATGAGGATGGGGATGGTGGCATCTACCAAACAGAAGCGCTAACTTCAATTTATTTAAATTTATTTTATTCTATGTGGCACATCGCAGTGGTCACGATTGATAAGTCACTAAATGCCCCGATATTAATAATGAACAATATATTTAAAACAGAGATACCCCGTAATTAAACTTAATACAACTGCTAATATAAGCTAAAGTACAGATGTTAGCAAGACAACACACAAAATTACGGAATGAATAATTAGGAATTTAGAATTTAAAGAGGGAGTCATGGCATTATTAAATATGTGGATGCATTTGCTAGTTGTGATAAAGATTTAGAGATGTTAGATATTGTATGAATCAAAATTTATAAGGAGGATCAAAACCCCTAAAAATCAGCCATACCGCACGCTTCTTTGCCAGAGGGAAATAGTGGACGAAGCTCTTAATGTAATGCTCAAACCCGGGATTAGAGAACTATTTAGAAATCTGTTGGTGTTTCCAATCATATTAATGGAGAAACGCGATAATAACAACCTCCCCTGTGTAGATTTTTGAACTCTGAACAACGTTACTATAAATAAAGACCTCTCGCTCCCCGTTATCAATGATATCGTGGCATCTTTGAGTTTAGCAATATATTTGTCGAAATTAGATTTAAAACCCTGTTATTGGCAGATAGAACTGCATGAATGTGATAAGAAAAAGCAGCATTCACATGTCATCGGGGGTTTATTAAGAACAGTTGAACGTGCATCACGTGAATAATTATTTGTACAACACATGGAGTAATGACAAGTTAGAAAATATATATAGAATCACGAACTATATTTTATCCAAGAAAAAAGGGATAATGATTGTTCATGAGATCTGCACATTAATTAGATGCGTGCAGTTCTTTGATTGAACGTGAGTGACTCTATCAAAGTCTCGCCATTATATCGACTGCATGGTAAAGATATTATTCTTTCACTACACAATATATTGAATCTCGTGTGCTATATTATGGAGAAGAGCATCAAGGTAGTCCTTCAAGAGAATCACTGCACATTTACCTTAGTCAGGAATAACCTACAGGCAATGAGTATAACATTATTTCAAGTTTTTTAAATAGGTATTATAAATAGATGCCTCTAAATTTAGGCAAAGTTGTCATATGTCTATACGGGGTTATGCATTTTAAAAACGTTTAAATTGATGTTTGGGTGAAATGTTTTATGAATTCGTACTCACTAACGTCTTGGCACACATCTATACTGTTCACTTTCTTTCAAGACACTTTGTGAGAATAGAAGGTTATGTCTCTCAGCATTTTTATTTAATTGTATGTTTACTTTTTTATTCGCTTTTGTGTGAGATTTTCAAATACTTGACGACCATTCATAGGAGATGCATTTTTTGAGATTGTTTTGCTTATTTGGTCAGCGATGTTCTTTGTGTTGATTATGTTAGTGTTCATTTCGAGATGTTTTACAGTGTTATATAACAAGTAGATCTTGAGTTTGTAGCAGATGTAACTATTTTGGCGTAGTTTTTCTAGTATAAAAACTTATAGCTTGTTAGTTGAATTCTTTCAGAGATGCTATTCATAGACTAACTTATCCTTTACACGTATCACTGAACTAAAATATGTTGCAGATTTCTCATGCTTGATTTTTTTAAAAGAATTTTTGTTATATAGATGAGGTTTTCGTTTTTAAATTCTTGAGGATTTTTTCAGAACATTTGATTTTAAATTCGTCTCCGTTCACTTCGCATAAATTCTAGCATAGAAATTAGCAGTTGAAATGCATTTAAATTGATGGATCAGTTATGACATGGAAACAAATCGATTGCCAAGTAGTTACCATAAATGTATTCATGTAAAATGTTGTTTAATCATTAAAAATCTCAAATTGTTGTTATTAACTATTGTTTCTAAGTTCCTGTACTTTTAATTTGGTGCGTACCACACTATGTTGTTTGTGAGAATTTATGCCCACTAGTATAATAAAAAGAGCTGAGTTGCCTTATGATTACGTGATTTTCACTTTTATCTTTTCTTTCATTTGGTGGAATACATATTGAACAGATACTTATTGGCCGGGGTTAGATCACTTTAACTGAAGTCCCCTGTAAAGATGTTGTTAAATTTATTTTAATTTGAGGTACAACCTTTTTATGATGTATATATCACTCCAATGCTCGAAGCCTAATGACATGTGTGTATTTGTATTGATGGTATTATTTTATATTCATTTTGTGATTTTGGTTTAGAGATGTATAATGAAGGCAAGAAACTGCCAGCGAAATGTTCTTTATTATTAGAAGCATTTCATTTATATTCGCATTTATTTACGGCGATTCTATTTCATTATTTGATACATGTTTAATAAATGTTTTCAGGATTTAATCTATTATTATGTTCTGATTTGATTTTCTTAAATTTTGATTTGAAATTTTTGTCTATTTGTTTGTTATGTTTTTCCATCTGTATTTCTTCAGGTTTGTCAAATCAATTTTGGCTAGGTATTTGGCCAGTGAATTCCTAGGCTTGTTTGGCATTTTTTAAAAGATAATTCCTTAAGTCTGTTTTTAATGTTTTTTGTTGTCTGGATAGGATGTGACCTTTGCCTTGTAAGAGATTTTTATATTTTTAGAGGACAGTTTTGTGTTAGGGCAGGGTATTATTTTCTTTTTTTCCTCTATTGATTACTTTAATAATTTAATTGGATTTTTTGTGGTTAAGTTTTTACAGTTTTCTTCTAGCTTATTTATTTTAGGTAGTTTTGAAATTTCGGCCAATAATTTGGTCTTCAGTGTAAGAGATTCTCAATAAAAGCTCCGTAACTGTTAGTTAGATATTTATTCCTTGTGGTCAATTTTAAGTTATTTTTTCATAGAAAGTACCTTGCATATATCTTTTTACGATGTTCCTTGCGTTCTACTCTTTCTCCTGCTTCTGAGATATTAAATTTATATTTCCCCTCCACTATCCTTTTTCCAATTTTCAGATGTCTCATGATTTTAAATATGCTGGATTGTTACGTGACAGATGCTATCTCATAGTGACGTTCTTCTTGTTAGTCTGAATTTCTTTGTCTACATTTTACTCATATTCGAAAAGTCATAAATAGGAAAGGGTTTTATTTTGATGTTAAAAAAGTTACCATCTTCACTAATCTTTTAGTGTGTTTCCATATTTTCTGCGTCTACGTGCGAATAGCTGTTTCTCTATTTACTTCATTCTGTTATTCCTACTGGATAACACTTTTTTAGTTTTTCTAGATGAGCTTTATCAAGTGATGCGAGCACGAGAAAACTTGGAAAGTTATTACTCATAGTTTTTTCTGAATCAGAGAACTTTTGTTAATTTTTTGTGGGAGTATTCATAATTTGATTTACTAGAATTCACTGCCTGTAGTTTGCACGCCCCACGGAGCCCGGCATTGTGATGTATCAAGGGGCAAACCCAGTCAGAACAACGAAGACCAGCATACTCGTATTCGTTAAAACATTTGTTTCACTTCTTAAATCACAAGTGTTAAAACTGGTATGTTTACACACATGACTAATTCTAGATCGAACTGATTGATCATCAGCCATCACATTTTACCGCCAATATGTTGGATGGAAATGGTATTTTATACCGGTCTATATTTGCTTTTTTATTATTTTGTTAGGAATTACTTCCGAAATCGATATAGTTACAAGCACTATGCTTTGAATGTATGATATCGGGCATATTCGACCGCAAGTTCACGGAAGAGTCAATTTAATGTTTTCGGTATCGACAGTATCTAATTATAAATTCTTAAGCCCTGAACCACCAGGAAACCATTTCTTGATAGGACAGATTGCCAGCCACGGGAAAGATATGGCTTCGTTGAGTTGGGGTTAGCCATCTGTAGAGGAGACTTCAGTATATACTTAGGTTGCATTCAATCACTCGAAAATTAAACTAGTTACATTTCATAATTTTCAATAAGAACCCTGAAATATTACTCATCAGGATAGATAGGTATTTCCTCAATATTTTTGGATGTGCCTTGAGCGACTATTAAACATTAACCTCAAACCAGATGACAAGTGAATCTTTGATATCGGAAAAATCTTATAAAGGATCAGAAAATGTGTTAGGGTCACTGAATAAATATTTGGTTTCTTGTACATCTACATTAAAATCATGGTTATTACAGATATCTTCCACTTTTACAAGAGCGATTTAGGAGCAAAAATGTATTATTCGTTTACATATTATTTCGTACTAAATAGGTGACTGCGTAGGAATATCATGTACTTCACGTTTCTCTCCACAGCTACAGGTTAATTTGTAAAAAGCGTATCAGTATTTTTATTCCCAAAACAGTTCTTACAATGTAATGTTCTGAATATAAGTATTATTTGATATGTTGATAAGTCTTAAAATAATTCGAACAATCTGTTGTGGGATCTCCACTTTTTCTATGATAATGAACTCCACTTGAGTATACATGTACTCCTGCCATAATGATATCCGAGAGTTACAGTACGAGTACCGTAAAGGTCCGTGGGTTAGCGAGAGATACTGAAGTTACACAGTGAATGCCGCGTCAGTAGTCATAGTACCTCTGAGCTCCACACAGCCAGAATAATATTACACGGATATACTATTTCCAGCACGGCTTCACTTCAAATATATATATATATATATATATATATATTCCTTACTATTCGTATTCCTGGATTACTACCTTGCGCTCACGTTGTCAATTTACGTTTAATATGATCTATTTTTTTATCTAAAATATCTGTTTCCTCGCCCTGAATCCACAATACAACCCTTCTAAGTTTACGGCAGTGAGATTGTAAATGGAGCAATCTGCTTCAAAATTTCCTACTTTTGCAACTCACATATAGAGGATAATATAGCATGTGTTTCTGATTTGTTTTCTTTTTATTTAAAACATTCTATTTCTTTCAAAGCGATCGTCAGGCTGTAATTCAGATCAGATTTCATGTTCTTTAGAAAACGAATCTGTTCACAAATAAAAATATAGTGAATCTTACAAATATCATAATGAATCGATTATATATTTAATCGTGTCTTAGTAATAAAAGTAAAAGACACACTTTATTTATAAGGCTATGGGAAATACGTCACATAAAATAATTCAAATATTAAAAGTCAATATAACTGTGTTTTTTTAAAAGGGTTACGTATCATGGATAACCGGTTTACTTTTATTAATGTCTATACAACTATTTCTGGGAAGTAGAAAGACACAAATCACAATGAAAACATATATATATATATATATATATATATATATATATATATTAGGTCCTTGAAAAATAACCCGCTATTTTCAAACAGATGGCATTCCCAGAACGGTGTGCTTGTAGCTAACGCATCTATAAGCATATAGTAAAAGTGAGCTTGTAATTCAGTGTATGTCATTTCAGCCGAAAAGGGAACAAAATAGTTTTCTTGGCGTTAAACGAGTCTGATTTTGTGCGAAAATTATTTTGTTTACGGGAAGATTTATTGCAGTAGCTTATTCAAAAGAACTTTGCCACAGAAGCACACAAAATTCTTGTAGACACTTACGCCGAGCATGCTCTGTCAGAAACAACATAGCAGAGATTGGTTTAGGCGTTTAAAAATAATGATTACGATGTTGAAGATAAAGAACGTTCTACCTCAACAAAATTTGAGAGGAATATTTGGAGGCATTAATTCATGAAGACACATGTCAAGCGCAACTAAAAATTGCAGAATCATTACGAGTTCATCATACAACAGTTCAGGACAGTCAGTAAAGTGCAATACGTGATACACGTTTAGGCGATCATATCTCGAATTAGGTGTAACTGACTGGACAGATGATTATCCTACAGTAGTTTGCCATTGCTTTCTGCCATAGTCTGATTGCCAGCCAAGGCTATAGAACCCAATCTGCCCTGTTATTTAATCCATAACTATAGGGAATAGACTTGTTAATCTCTTTCCCAACATTATTTGAGAGTAAGTGAATGCAGGGAATTCAACTGGAATTCGAACTCGGCTCTCTGATTTCAAGTTCCGAGCCGATATCCCCTTCACCACAACGCACAACAGTTTCAAATTGTTTAAAAGTATTAGCAATGATTTAAAATCAAAGACGGTGGGTGCCGTTAGAGGTGAAGTCAAAGAGAAGTCGAATGGTGTCTTGCATTGTCGTTTGATGAGCTGCATCAACGGAAGAAATGGTAAGAAACTTTGCACCATATTGTGACCAGTGATGAAAAGTGGGTACAATCCGATAAACCTAAGTGTCAAAGGTCGTGGAGTAAGTCTGGCCATGCAGAAACACAAAGCCGAATAGCCATAGTTCAAAGGATATGTTCTGCATTTGATGAGATCCGCTTAGTGTAAATTGTTATAAGCTGCTCAAACCGACCGGAACCATCACGGGAGATTGCTATTGACTACACTTGAAGTGTTTTAGCCAAGCATTGAAGATAAAAGATCGCTATACGTGCAAAGACATGACAACCTAATTTTTCAACTCGACAACGCTAAGCGACATCTTGGAAATCGGGTGAAATGCTAATCACAAATGCCTAAATAAAAAATACTGCCCCACCCACCGTATTCGCCAGATATATTCCAGTTCGATTACTGATTGTTTTGATCGATAGTACATAGCCTGGTTAAGAAGCGCTTTCACTCTTATGAAGATGCCAAAAAAACTGATCCACTCGGGGTTAGCTTCGAAAAACGTATCGTTTTTCCGACGTGGAATTCTAATGATGCCATTAATAATATAAAATATAGTGGCTAGAGATGGGCAAAAAATCCAGTGACATGTTTCTGATTATTTTCTCTAAAAGAAATAAGAAACAACATTATTTTTCATGAAAAATCGGCGACAATATTTAAAGTACGTGATATATATATTCAAATGAGTTATTTCCGCAACCTATGTTTCAAGCTTTTAGCTTCTTTGGGTGATTTATAATGACTAATTTTGAAACGTTTTTCAAACGAGAATCGATACGAACAGACTCTTGGATATTTTAAACATGTTTTAACGTTCACATGATATATCTATACGTCTGATTTCATCTAGACATTTCTTCCGATCTTTCATTTAGCAAATCCATTTTGATCTGGAAATAAAATATTGGCTAATTTTAGTCTTGACCCAATCTGCAGACATCAGTATCGTTGTAAGTTTTGGCTGTTTTACACTGCTCTTTTTATAAACAAGATCGTTTTCATTTCTCTTTTTTTAATTTCCACACGGTCTAGCCCGTTTGGTACATTTTTTAAGGTTTCGAGCTTGAAATTAGATTTGTGATTAATCCATCTGTTTTCAAAATTTCATTTTGTAGACAACAAACCTGTTTTATTTGTATCATGTACTACTGCTTTGTAGAAACCTCCTCTGTTTTACAAAGTCCGTCAAGCAAGCATTTGTTTTTGTCTTTGTCACTACAGTAATATCCTTCATCATGTTTGTTATTTTGCACGTTTTTATTTAGGTTTCTGTCGTTTTGTTTTATGAAACTTTCTAAATTAGTACCACTTAATTTGACTGGATTTTTATTGAATATATTATTTAATTCAGAATTTTTGAAGGTATTTATTAATTAATTAAAATGTTTCTGTCGTATTTTCACAATGAAAACTTATATATATATATATATATATATATATATATTAGGACCTTGAATAAGAATTGGATATTTTCAGACAGATGCCGTTGCTAGAACTGTGTGAGTTTAGTTTCAGATACTAACAAATGTATGAGCTTGTCTTGAAACGCTGATTTGAACTATATAATGTTTCGAGGTAAATTATTATTTTTCGTTTGCTCCTTGTTGTGTATTTTCTATTCTAATCTGCTTTAAAGCTAGTTTCACTTAAAGAAGTTTAATAAATTATTGTTTTTAATCAAAAATTTCTTTTTGAGAAGAATGTTTAGATAGTCTATATTCAAATTTTGATGCGTTTGATAATGCTGGTCTGATGGTTAGATCTAATCTTTACGTAAGAATATCTAAACTATAACTCAGAACTTCAAAGTGTGTTTTTTGTTTTATATATTGAAAGACACTGCAAGATTTTAGATTAAAATCTACATCCAAATTTTCGAAAGACTTTTTATTTGTTTTCATTATAACTTCAAATCTGGGCTTTTGTATAATTTGAAAATAATTTTTCTTATTTTGTCAAATTCTCTTTTACGTCGGGTGCTCTCGTTAATCTGTCGTGTCTGTATAATCCCTGGTTGGCTATGTTGATTTATCATTAATGTTATTTAGAAAGACTTGTCCTATTATTTCGGATATTTCGGCATAATCTTGCGAGTTTTGCGCTATATCAAATTTGCCTTTCTATGTGTTAACCCATGCTTCGCCATTGCAGAGTAGTATGGGTTTCCGCAATATAGTATTTCATATATATATATATTTTTTTTTTCTTATAACTCTAGATTATATTCACCATTTTTCCTGATATTTTTACGTAATATCTCGTAAAGTTGTTTTCCTTGTATGCGGGAGGAACATTAATAACTCATGGTTGAATCAATTATTTTTTATCAAATTTCAAAATTATCCTATGCAAAAGTACTGGATACATCAATTTCATTACGTAGCTACTGTTTTGCTTCATTGCTTCTAGTCGCTTTTAAAGTTGGCCACAATTTTATACACTGATCCACTGTTAATTTACACGATTGTTCCTTGCATAATTCCTCTAATTGCTTGATATTTTGTGGATTCCGCTTATGACTGACTTGGACAATTGAGAGTACTAATACCATTATTTTTAAACCATTCCTTTGTAAATTTTGCGGTAGGTTTGGGATCATTGTCGTGTTGAAGCACGAAATGTCCTAAAGTATTTGCAGATTTGTGAAGTTTCTGCTCTAGAATCTCCCTATACGTGCTATCATTCATTCTAACATAGATAACTTGTAACTCACCAGTGCCCTTGAATGAAAAGCATCCCCATATCATAATGGAACCACCCCCAAACTTAAATGTGCAGATGGCATTGTGCTTGTGGAGAGCAGTGCCATTTTTTCGCCAAACACTTGTCGCTGTGTTCCTTCCGAATAGTTTAACTTTCGTTTCATCCGACCAGATAACATTTTCCCAAAAATGCATAACCTTTTTTCATGAGTCATGAAAAAACCTTAATCGGTTTTTGACATTGTTTTTCAGTAAAGTCACTTTTCTTTGTGATCTTGAATGAAAGCCTGTACGATATAAATTTCTGCTAATGGTATACTTACTTACACTAATTACAGTACTCTCAGGATCACTTTTAATTTCAGACCGACTAATGCAGGGTTTTTTAGGCACATTTCTACTGATCCACCTTGATGTCCTCTCATTTATTTTTCTCGGTCTTCCATTTTTTGGAAGTTTTGCTGTACCGTCGCCATACTTCTTATACTTTCTGATGGTATTTCCTAATGCACTTAGTGCTAGATTCATTTCTTTGCAATTTTTTCGGTGACCTTGTCCTTCTTTGTTACGTTCAATGATTATATCTCTCATATCTCTGGACAATTCTTTTGTTTTTGTAATTTTTAATCCTTGAATTACAGAATGAACATTAAAAAGACAGATGATTAGTAGCACTATTTTTTAAGCAATTGTATGCTTCCCTGATTGGTCAGAGATAACACTTAAATACTATTGAAACTTGAATATTTTATGTCTTTTAAAATACAAAGTTTCGATTGGAAATTTGAAAAAGGTGTCATGTGTCTAATAATCTTGCATAAGATAACTTTTAAATTTGATAAAAATGGATTAAAACATGAGTTTTCAATTTTCATTCCACATACAACTTTACGTGATATTACTTAAAAATATGAGGCAAAATGGCAAACATAAACTAGAGTTATGAGAGAAAAAACATGTATCCAATACTTATGTGTCTCACTATATATATATATATATATATATATATATAAAGACTAATGCAACCATTTAAAATTTAGTTAGGATTTTTTTGCGGAATTTGAAAATATAATTTACAATAGCTAAAAACTATATATTCACTATGCCGCTTGAAATTAATAAATTTTTATGGCAAGATGCCTACAAAAGAACTGGAATTGAATAGACAAAAGATAACAAGTGATGACAGCGATGACATTTAAATTTTGGGATATAAGTTTACTTGAAATATCCCGTCTATTTTGTTGTATTGACTTGGGAGATTGCATGTATACTGAAGAGAGTTTTGGAATTAAAATAAATGTGAACTAATATTTATGATTATATATCATATTGCGTGACATAACACACATAACTTTAGCGATAACAGAAATCTAACAAGCTCACGCAGAGATGAAAAACATTAATTATAGTACTTTTTTGCCTTTTCAAGAGAAGATATGTAAAATCGTTTTTTCATATGGTTTGTCAAAGTACTTTTAAACTATTGACAAAATCTTATGAATTTTCAACATAACCATATATTACTATTCAGTCTGATATATATATATATATATATATATATATATATATATATATATATATATATTTGTGGTGTGGGTGTGTGTGTGTGTAATAAAGAACTGACTGACGATAAAATAAAAAAACAAACATCTATCAGTCAAACATATTTCACTTTTCTGAATTCTTTGAAATTGGAAAAAATAACAGCTGTTTATTTTAATCACACGCATATACACAGACATATACATAGAGTTAAAAATCAGGGATTTTTTTGAGTGCAAGTTTAAATATTTTTATGAATCAAATCAATATATATATATATATATATATATATATATATTGTTTAGTATTTGTTCTTACATATTGAATTTTGAAGGATCCATGAGTTTTTTATTTGGAATTCTTGAAAACGTTGTAAATATTTTCATTTTTTTTTTGCGCTCATTACTATACCAATTCTTATTTTCTGCATAGACATTTAATCATTTTCTGTTTTCGCGGAAGAAAACTTTGATTTCATTGTGATGTTCGCAATAGTGCATAACATAACGAAGGAAGGTGGACCACAATCTACCACAAGAAATGTGATATAACTATTTTCTTAAAAATGTAAGGTTTATCAGCCACATTCTTTTCATAGGATGCTGGTTTGATAAAACGAAAAGAATTTTGGATTAAATATTCGGAAGAATACTAAAAAATTATTTATTATTCTGTTGTTTTATTTTGTTTAATATGAATTATAAAAAATATATATATTCCTTGCTTTTCTAAAATTGATTTGTTGTGCTCTTGTAATTTTGCGACCGGTTATCTCTAATAGTTGGGTTATAATGTCTATTTTTGTATTAATATCAAAATAAACAATTATTTAATTGCATATTGCTATGCCCAGTACATCCATTGTCTCTGATACGCGATAGGCCGAATGTTATCTCTTGGCGCAGGACGAGGAAATTAGGCTCACGTGACCAAACGTTGCTGTCCCTCCGGTAAACGCCGATAGCATTAATTGTTGCAGCAACGGTGGCTAGTCAAACCATGATTTAACATGGGCATGATATGGGTCAGTCATGCAGTAAATTTTTGGTCAGTTTCCAGGTATTGTTCTGGGGCGCAGAAACGACATGCCGACTGATAAGCCTTTTCGCACACTGGTCGTTGCTGATAAAAATTAAGCTCCTGGCACATGGGAATCAATATACAGCAATGTCTGCCAGCAGAATATCAGCAATTTCTTTTGAGAATTTTTGTATTCTTTTACACATTTCTTGTGGCCTACATAAATTGAAAATTAGGTAATAGGTAGCAAATATATAAAGTTTACTAATGTAATAATATAAAGGTCAAGGATTATGAGTAAAAATAATAATCAAAATTTAAAATATTATATCCAATGGCAATATTTCATTATCAGAAATAGATTCTTATGAGTAAGCATTACTTTGCACAATGTTGCTATCATTATATGTGTAGAATGTATAACAACAGACCTGAACTATGTTAATTCAAGATCGTGAAAAGTTTTTTCTCCTATTACACGTGAATAATTATGCAGCGAAGTAGAGAGTGTCGAAATATAAGGAAAAGAAATAATAAGAAAGAATAATGATGAAGAACAAATAAGAAACTTTTTTAGATAAATATTTCGTTTTAATTAAACATTAAAAAGAGACTGATATATAGAAGAGAAAAGAGAAGTCCAACATCTTCTACTTTTATTTCTTTCGTGTTTAATTGTATTTTTTGGTTTTACTTTAAATCCCAATTGATGCTTCACTACATTATTTTGTTGTTATGTATTAATAAACATAAAATAATACAACTATACCAACTATTCACAAACCACTGTTTTCTCTAACAAGGAAAATAATTGAAACAGCAATTCATGTTACCTAAAGAAACACGTATAATAGGAGCTATTGCTTGATTGTTCTTTGAATTTTTAAAGTTAGTTCTATTTTAAAACGTCATACATATAAATCAACTTACTACAGGAACAAAGATATCGTTATTCTAATATCTCTTTACAAAGAAAATCAGAAAGATATCATAAAGACAATTTATAACGTAGAATCTACAATCAAGTTCGCAGGTGAACAAGCACGAAATAAACAAATCTATATATATCCTTCACATCTTCTTGAAACGTAATAATCACTAATTAGATTTTAACTTTAAAGAAAATAAATTAACAAACTTCTACGTACACCATATCCAACAAATTAAAACCATGATTACCATAAGATTTTACGTCGAAACTCTAAAATATGTAGTCCAGAAACCTGACTGAAGAAACAATATTCATGAAAGAACATTTTCAATGCCCAGATAATTTCATCCCCTACGGTAGAAAACCAGTATATAAAGTCCACATGTTAAAGAATAGATAAATGTGAGAGATAATTTAGGGATCTGGGTTTGTTTCTAAATCCAGAAGTACGTAATCGGATATATATACATATATGTGTTTAGGTCTGAGTGCACGCACGTGTGTGTGTGTGTGTGTGTGTGTGTGTGGTGCGTGTGTGTGTGTGTGTGTGTGTGTGTGTGTGTGTGTGTGGTGCGTGTGTGTGTGTGTGTGTGTGTGTGTGTGTGTGTGTGTGTTAACAACATATCGTTTTATATATCAAGAACAGTATTTTGGAAATTATAAGACAACTTGGAAAATGTTTAGATATTACAGGTTTTCCTCATCATCGGACTAAATTATAAAATTGCTAAGTTTGTACAAATATACATGCTCAGGGATTCATTTAGAGTCCTTTTGTTTTTGTTTTCAACATTTTTTTTAATATTCTGCCACATTGTCCTATTAGAATATCTGCGAGGAATGATGAGGAATGATGAAATGTAAAAACCATGGAGCAATTGCACTGTGATTATGTCAACATTTAGATATTTACGTCGTTATCAATTTTCTCTATTGATTAGAGTAGCATTTGCTATGGCAAAATAGTGATCATATATTTTACGATGTGTAACCAAGGCATTTGATTTATCATTTTGTATGATGTTTTTTACATTCATATATATATATTTTTTATTTAAAATTATTATGGCTTTTGCTATGACATTTTGTTACTAATTATAACAGGCCATGGAGTAAACTCATTCTTCATGTTCAAACTTATTGTTTTGTTTAGTATTGACTTAGAATGTTATTGTTTTGGATCATGAAATAACAAATGTTCTGTTGTTTTGGATAGATTATTTTTAATTGTAAATGTAAGAGATAATTTATTTTTATTCATTTGGGTTTTTCAGGAGAAACCGCTTTTTTGATTGGGAATAGTTTATGAGCTTTTTGTTTTGCATTGAATATAATATAATTATTGAACTGAAAAATATAAAACTGTTTTCAATATATTTCTCCTCTTTGTGTGCATAATTTGTGCTGCATAGTCTTAATATTTGTAAGTATATTTCGATAATTATGCTGGATTTTATTTTATTGTTATAATGAGAAGATACATTTATTAGTTCGATTTTGTTGGTTGATTTCTGGATGACACCAAGTTTTATAATGTTTTAACGCGGTGAAGTTTGTTATCTAAAAAAAGTTAGGAAATGTGTTTATCCATTTCATATTTAAGTTCTATTGTGTATTCAACGGTCTTTCATTGCTCTTGTAGGTCAGATAAATCAGTGTCACGAAAATGTATAAGTATAATATCATCAATATAATGGATGCATTTTGATTGTTCGGGTAAAATATTTAAAAAAGTTCTAAATTCAAGAAATTTTGTATATATGTATGCTATCAATTTCACAGTTTTACTCTCAGATCTGTGTTTGTAACGATAATTATTAATGTGAAGTATCGATTATCGGTGAGGAAACGACAGAATTTTAAAAAATCATTTCAGCTGTTATTATTGAAAATGTATCTATGAGTTTACCTGGAATACTGTTGCCACATCTGGTCGGGTACTCCTACTATTTTTGTCGAGTAAATCCAATGAAGGATCTACAATGTAATCAATTCTGATTTGGCAGCACGACTTCAGTGACTTTTTCACCGATGCGAAGTAGTTTCCATATTTTTCTACAGATAATTTCACGACTTTTGCTCTGACAATCTTCTTTCTCGAGCGCACCTAGGACATTTTACACGTGCTACTATTCTGGCAATTGGGTTCAACGTTTTAACCATCAAAATTGTGAAATATTACCGCCACTTCTACTCTATCAGTTTGTCTCGCACTTCTTGCCCATGGATCTTTCTTCCGTATACTTGCTTCCTTAATAGCCAAAATCTGTAAAAAGTTAGGTGCAGTGGCCACCCTCTATTTCCTTGATTCCCATGTTTCTGTTATCTAATTATCGACATCCCCTAGAACTTGTTTTTCTTTTTCCACCTTTTCCACACACTGTAGCCCGCTGCAAAACAGTGGCGGTAGGCCTAATTTAAGGTAAAATATTATAAAAAATACTTTTAATTTAATTTCCCTTACTTTTTCAACAATTCTACCTGTCTTCTTTATATGAGATTAAATGATTATACCAAGAAAAGGGTTTAGATAATTTCTGATTACTTTCCCTGTTTATGAGATCGCTATATATATAGTATGAGGCATGGGTATACCAGTTTTGTTACTTTTTAGGGAGGACGTGATGTTTGGGTGAACTAGAGGGATGTTCTGCGAATCTATATCGCATTTTATTTTTAATTTAAAATAAGTTTTCTGATTTCCTTGTTCAATATTTGTGTTTTTTGTTAGTATATTTAAGTAGTAAGTTAATTTGTCTATGCATGTATTACTGTTAATGCTCATAATTCTGCTTTCTTGTCATAAAAAAATCCACATCACTTCCTTATAATCTGGTAAAAGACATAATAAAAACTGAAGGAGATGAACATAGCCCACGAACGCATGTCTTCTTTACATATAAAATCTGTGTGCACTAACATTCTAGTTGCAATCAGTCAATGGTAACTTACCAGGTTAATGATTTTTGTTAACAAAACAACGATTGACTTCATTCATCAAACGGGGCCTAGAATAAAATCTAACGAAATATAAAAGCAAATTATTCACAATAATTTCTATAATAATATGGAAAATGTCTGGCACAACACTACAAATGCATGGATCATTGCCAATCAATTATTTAAAAATGTCTTTCATAAAATACATCGAATAGTTTCTTTATTATGTACATGTGATATAAGTCTAAGTTTTCACAAGATCACAGAATAAGCGATAGCGAGACTGTGGAAACATATTTTCAGACAATTTTGTAACTCTGCATTTGTCATGCATAAACACACTTATTCAATATCACGCAAAAATAGGTGACTGTAAATAAAAATAACAGACGCACTCATACACAAAATACATTCAAACACATAAACACCCATTATTGTACAACTTCTAAGAGAACTAATAAGGTAGCTTGCAATACAACAAAATATGGAACTACGTTTTACAACAGTTAATTAGTTTGTTTTTTTATCAGATAAACCTTCTGAGACAATGTCATATTCTAATATGACGATTTGTTACATGCATTAAATGAACTGGTTTGCATCTTATACAAATATTATAATTGTTTTTTCTTATAGTTGTATTATTTGTTTTTCTTCATTAAAAATATTATTGATATATATTAATTTTATATTTTATTTATTAATTTTTTAATATATTCCTGGAAGACTCAGACGTCATGACCCTCCCCAGATGCATTTCTTTCAATATCTTTGGATTCTATAATGTAGGTTGAAATGTAGTTGGTTGGTTTTCTGTTGCTACTTCCACACTTTCCATTCTATCTAGACAGGCTGCCTTTCAAGTGCACCTAAATCTTGCATGCATTTTTGTTTATTACTTTTCATTTCTCACTTCCTGGCAATGTTCCTGTTTACAACGCTTATCACGCAAGAATCTCTTGAGTCTCTGTTTACTTTTTTGTCTTGCTAGGGTGGAGAGGATTAAAATAAAAACAGGTATTGTAACTGCCTCTGCTACTCTAACAATTTCTGTTCTAACTTGTAAAACTCCCTTTCGTTTACCTGCATCCCAGATACATTCATCAAATATTTAAATGAAACGTCATTCACCAAAATAAATCTTCCTCAATCCTGTCGATCTTGTCATTTCCTCAATCCTCATTATTCTTAGTATTCTCCCTTGCTTATATTCTTTGTAACGTCCTGCGTACTTGTAGCATTCCCGCCTTGACTAGAAGGTAATTATTAAAAAGAGAAACCGTTACAGATATTGAATCAAATAAGACAGTTTACAAGAAATAGAAACTAAAACTATATTTATACTTAAAATGAGAAAAACTAATTGAGATTTTTCAGGCGAAAAATAAAGAAAAAGAGTTTGGAAAATGTAACAATCACAGTATATTTTGAAGGTATGAGAAACAGAGAAAAGCAGAAAATAATCTATGTAACAAGCTTGTGTAAATGGTTTGTAGATTAGCCATTATGTTATGTAGCTAAAATGCCTATGCTGCTAAAGACAACAAAGATCAGGAACTTGTGGAAAACCGTTTTCAGGAAAAATGCATATAGAACAAGATGACTCTTACTCTGCTTTTTATCGTAATATAATGGTGTAAGTTGTATTCACATGATATATGGTTATTTTCAGCTCGGACTAAATGCTCTTATCAGGGTCACCAACGTTACGAAAATTCGTACAAATTTGTATCAGTTCTAGTATATCAACGAAAACAGCTTATTCCAGCGGGATAATTCTCGATACCATCGGGTCTAGAAAAATACATATTTGAGATATATTTGATCCAAAAGTTCCGTGGTTATTTCGTTCGTACTAAATCAGCCCAACAGTTTATTCATGTGACGTGGTAAAGAGGACTATTGGTTTAGGAATCGCTACAAATATGAGGGGTTTTCATTTGCTGTGCTGAGGATACAGTACCTGTCATTCAAAAGCTTTTTCTATGCTCGTGGAATTTAATCGATGACACATCAGGTTGTTTCATTTCATAAAACTGGAGGGGAGATATATTCCCCCAAAATCTCACCGATTTTTAACGGTTATAATTATGGAAGTGGTAGCTACAATCTTCACAAGAAACACGAAAATTTAGATTGATTCCCCTATTAAATTTCAAATACTAATAAAAATTGAAAGCGTAACGTGAAATAAATTCAAAGCAAATATAGTGAAATACATGACTTTTAATCATGAAATATGTGACCTTTGAGATGTATTTCAAAAATCTATAATTATCACGGAGTTATGGCAAATTATAAAGATCCCAGAGCACAACTACTTACGATGACTTGTTAAAACAATTCTTTATCTTGCTGCTCAGAAGCAGTAAGCTAGATAATTTTTCCACAACTGAAAAATGTCCGTCGTCAAGCATTACATGACCCTGTGAATTCTAGAGATTGACTAAGACTCAAAGGGATATGTGTAATTTTGCCGAGTCACCATATCTAAAATGGTTACCAATAGAGACTCTGAAACCGAGTATGGTTTGCAATTTAATTCATCAATATGGGGAAATAGATATGAATCTACACCTTTTACAAGGTTAAATGAATGTATCGAACACGAGTGGAATTCGTTCTTATTGTTTTGAATTATAATTCCAAGAGACAATCCATGCAAAACATTCGCATTTTTTACGTCATGATTTTTGAGCAGTTAGTGTATTTACAGAAGCAAAGACTAAACTTTTAAAAGAAACTTGAAAAATAAGAGATATAATGTTTTTGTATTGAACTTGCCATTATTTAAAAAGTATAAAAACTTTTTATAAGATAAAACCAATAGATAATGAGATAAAATAGCTTAAATCGAAGGATGCTCAACAAATTTTCATAGTATATTATATTTGGTTAGGCGTAAACACTGCTCATATAGCAGTATTTGACGCACAAACATTTATATGCATATGTAAGTATATACACATACAAATATATGCACGTAATTTTTTTCAATGTGTTTGTATCATCATCTACTTGAACAAAATTTAAAGTGAGGAATATTGATCGAATATTTTTTTCATTATTTATTTCGGTGAGGAACATACATGTATCACCTAATGTGAATGTGTATAAACATGTTACATATTTAAATATTTACTTACGTGTTAACATTCAAAATTAAATGTATTTTAATTTACTTTATCCGTTTCATGTACATACGTTCATCGAAATTTCGTACTTAATTGATTTTTAGGGGCTGCCATTTCATGAAGAAAATATTGATTTTAACTACAACATCGTCACGATTTTGCTGCAAAAAATAGCATTTAAAATATACACTTAGTTAAGTTAACTCTTAGATGATGATCAATAATAAATATCACTGGAATTAAAAAAAATAAATGATATGCTTTAGCGAGGATAATTCAAATATAAGAAAAGTATTCCACTGATAAAATCGTCAATGTTTATCACGATTTCCTTCTATGAATGGCGGATAAAGAAAGAAAAATATTAATGTTTTCATTAAGTCCTCAACTCAACGTCTTCTTGAAAAAAGATCTTTCTTCTTATCCATCAAAATATAGGCAGCTGTGCGGTGAATGTTGGTGACAGCGACAGCGGAGATGATGTTTATGACGGCATGATTGGTGACAAACATCACAGTAAAAGAAACCTGCTTGTAAATATTATAGAAATTATGCAGTTTAAGATGAAGTGAATGCACTCAATATGAAAATAATACCTGCACATTAATTAGTACTTACTTTAATCATATTCTGAAATATGATTTCTGAAAACAGATAAAATAAAAAAATGTTAATCGGATAATTTGTAATTCCATGAGTAAAAACAAAATTAAAGTCAATATTTATGGAGAATATTTTAATAATTCCACAGAGATATAAGCATTTCGCTATATTATTATTGATTAACTGAGCAATAGGCGATTGTAACAGCAAGTGTGTTAGATTCACAGGCACACAGCCGGTCGTAAAATGGATTTGAGGTCTCTAGATAATTTTCAGCTAAATTACGGAATATAATATTAACTGTGCGAAAAAGATATATATCAATATATACCCACGTCCAAATTTTAAGAATGTTGTGTAAAGATTTAAAACCTGCTTCAAAGTGATGAATTAAATTCAAATTACTAAATTTTCTAAATTAAACGTATTAAGTAAACGTGTAACGTAGCAATCTGGTAAAGGCCGTGTGTCATAGATGACCGAACTCCCTACAGCTTAGAAGTGTTATGCAGAATTCATTATCAGAAGGTTTTCATCAGAAGGTTGGTTGTCGGCAGTTTGGAATGTATGGATTAGTGTAGAAGAGTGGAAAAATAGGATATACATTCTGTATGTTGAATTAGAAATTTATTAAAATGAAGGAATAACAATAATTCGTAGAAATTAATGTTCAATGAAAAAGTTAAGATATCAAGTGTTTGTACAAAATGTTCGTATTAGTAATTCTTGAAAGATATAAGAAGAAAGAGAAAAAGGACAAGGTCCGTGTCGCTTAAAGTTGAAGATAAATTTTTAGTTGTTTCGTCTCGCTACTCTCATCTCTCTGTGTCTGACTGACGTTGATGACGACCTTTTATTGTAGTATAGACATTTCGCACATACTCGCGAAGTCCTTTTTGATCTTGCAAGTCACTCCCATTCTTCCAAAAATCATTGTAACCCCTATTTGCGAAATCTGGTTTCGCCCTTTTCGTTAAGCATATGGTCAATTCTTTTTCTATTTGGGACAATCAGTATTTCACACGTCATTGTGAATTTTGTAATAGAGAGGAAGAAGGTTTATTTTAATTAATTTCATATCTGCCTCAAACTAAGCAAATAACTTCCATCTATGATCGTATATATTATAATCTTTAGTATAGTTTATTTTTTCACTATAATATAAATACGTTTCATAATCTATAATCTGCCCCCTCGAATAAATATATTTATTCTGACATGTTCTCATTATTAATTTGTTTCGGTTAATAGATATATCACCTACTAGTCCTACTACATATGTTTAATGTACATTATATTTTAACGTTTTTTCCGTTCTTATACTAATTCCACCAATTTAAATGATAATAAAGTTTTTAAAAAACTCTAAAGGTTTCATGTACACATTCGACACTATTGTAAATATACTAAGATAAAATGTAGTTTTCTTAATGTTTTATAACTAATACTAAAGAGCTAATATTTTATAACTGACATTAAATGATCTGATTTTAAATGTCATCTTAATTATCTACCTTTCTACCCAATAATCTCTTTCTCCCTATCCATCATGAGCTTGAATTTTATTACTTTATCGCGACAAAACCTCGAAATTATATGAACGCCATTTATTGACTAGACATCGCAGCAATTTTAGGTAGATGTCTGTCAAAGAAAATACTATTCCTATTTCAAAACTGTTGTGAATACAACGGAGAATCACCTAACCGTTTCATTAGCAATCTATGTAATTCGCAAATATATAAGAATATGTGAAGTTTCATGACTACCAAAGGCTTAAAGTAACATGTGATTAGATGAACAAATCAATTAAGTCATATTTAATTTACTAATTTTTCATCTAAAAAATATTGCTAAAATTATTACTATATGCCAATATAAATGGAAGAACATTGATGGTTAAACAATTTCTTTATTCATTTTACATGCACGATTAGTGTAAACAGTTGCTGTTCGGAATGAGATATTAGAAAATTGTGTTCGAATTCCTGTCGTCATCGATACATTCACACACAGACAGTTATTAATAAACAGATAGGAATCAATTCATATTAACCCGACTAAATATTAGAATTTGCATCAAGGAACAGCATTGATATTCTCAAAAAATATTAATGCAATAATCCCTCGCAAAAAGTATATAATTGATCTTAGATTAAAAACACACTTCGATACTCCAGCGATGAGAAGAGGATATAAAGGATCTTTTTTGAGACAGGAGAGAACAACCGAGAATACACAAGAAGGAGGATGGACCCGAAATATTATAATCCGAATTGGAAGCTGCAATGGCCAAACTGAACAGAACCAAAGCAGCTGGTCGAGACAGTGTCGTAAAAAGCTGCTGATAGCCCTGGACGTATATGGCATAGAAAAAGATTACCGACATAATAAACGAAATCTTTAATAGTGCAAAAATACCAGACAACCTATGCAAGTCGATATTTATAACACTGTTAAGGAAACCAGGTGTAAACGATTGCGAACTTCACAGATCTATCAGTTTAATGAGTCACATTACAAAACTGCCAGAATAATGATGAATAGACCAAGAAGCAGAATAAGGCCAGAGACAAGACAGAAACAGTGTGGGTTCGTCAGAGACACTGAAACAAGGAACGTCATATTATGATTAGGATGCTCTCCGAAATGGCAATACCAATGAAGAAAGACCTGTACCTCAAACAGAATGTATCGGTGGGGAGTGATAAAAATGACTTCAAATAAACTTAAAAAAACGGAATACATGGTCATCAGCAAAAGGTGCAGCCCTGAATGCCAAATAGAGGAGGTGGAATACCAGAATCAAGCAAGTACAAAAAATTAAATACATAGGAAGTGTTCTAACAGAAGATAGCAAGTGAGACACAGAGATCCGAAGGCGAATTGGCATGGCAAAGGACGCGTTCCAGAAGCTGAGTAAAGTACTCACAAACAGGAGAATTTCAATAGAAACAAAGAAAAGAGTGCTGGATTACTATGTGATGGCAGTTCTTCAATAGGGCAGTGAATGCTGGAAAATGTCATCAAAAGTAGGACAAAACTTGAAGCAGCGTAAATGTCGTTCTACAGAAGGATGCTGCGGATATCATGGACTGAGCATGCAAGCAACGATGAGGTGTTGGAAAGGACAAAAAGGAAATTAATACTGAGCATCAGCAAGAAGCAACTGAAGTTCCTGGGACACGCAGTGGGGAAGGATGCCTGGAGAACCTGATGCTGACTGGCCAGATATAAGGAAACATATACAGAGGAAAGTAGCGGATAACATATTTGCAGGGACTGATCAGGTGGTTTACGGAATGGGGGTTGCGAGGTGTAACAGGTGCAAACATGCTAAGAGCCGCAAGGGATAGGGCAATGTCGTGAACCATAATCGCCTATGTCCTGAAGGGACAGGGAACATAGAAGTTATATATATATATATATATATATATATATATATATATATATAATAAAATGAACGAAAACATATTCAACTGTTCAACCATTTATTTTTATAAAGAGTGCTCAATACAGAGTTGAACATAATATTGTATTTTTTTATTACAACTGTTTATAATCCTATTATATCACTATACAAAATGATCAGGTTTTAGGATAATACTGTTCTTCTGCAGGTGATATGTTAAAGTAAATTGTGAAAATGATTTATTTTGAAAACATAAGATGAATAATTGGTCATTCAAAATATGAGAGTGTGCCAGGTGGAAAAAATGCTTTAAGGTGTGTCAATATTGTTCTATCAATTATTAGAATTTAATGACGATTGATTTTGAAAATCTGAGTCGCGAAAGAAAGCAGGATGGCCTGGCGTCTAGACATGTCAACTTTTAATTTTGTCTAGATGATATACATAGTAGGACCATAGACAATTTGGATGGGAATAAAATCATTTCTAACAACCGGTTAAATTATAGTTTATTTTAATAAGATTTTGAACTACCTTAGGTGTAGAGTGCTTGGAATGTTTAGTTTAGAATTAGTATTAAACATTTATGGTATATCAAATCATGCTCTAGTAAAGAAAACAAATTAACTAATTTATTTTAGATGAATATTTTTTTAATTATAATTTATATTAGAGCATTTGTTATAAATTATAAATTGTAATTTCTTAAACCATAAAGTAAATTATTTTGTTTGGGATAGATACATTGTTGGACCAAATATTACGTAAATGTCTAGACAAGATGATTCAATAACAACTTGGATATTAAGTATTTTTATTAGGTTTTGATCTGAAATGTTTAGTTTAGAAAGAGGATTGAATAATTATGGTATACAAATGTATATTGTAGTTTACAAATCCAATTAAATATTATTTGGGTCATTTATTTTGGTAAAATAACTTTTAATTTTTAAGTTATATCAGAGCATATATTATAAAAGCCATATTGAAATAAATTAAATTTCAAATAAGTGTTTCTTATTAGATTTCGAACAATGTTATGGCTACAGGAGATGGAATGATTTAGGTTAGAATTTTTAAGAAATAATTATATTCACCAATATATATTGTAGTAAAAAAAGCGAACAAATATTTTGTGGTTCATTATTTTAGTAAAACATTTTTTAAATTTTAGGATATATTACAGCATATGTTATAAATGAAACATTATAATTTATGAAATTTTTACGAGAACTTTTTTCCATATTTACATCAAATGATCAATTCATCTCTTTGTTTCAGTAATTCTTTATTTTTAGGGAACCTTAATTTTCGCAGCTTTCCACTCACTCACAGATGGCAGATATCGGAGATTGACTTGCTGATTTGTTTTCAGAATATTTCATTTTAATATGGGGATTTTGTTTGTATTCTTTAACTACCAAAAATAGGCAGAAAGTTTTTTGTTCGGTACGTGTTGCTTTTGAAGGAATTTAAATGCATATAACAACGCAGTTTAAAAGCATTTCTAGTAAATCCAATGTAAACCTTTTACTAGTTAGGTTTTTATTTAATGCAATATTATTTTGGTACACAATAGCATTTATTAGTAACATATTTTCCAGTAGGCAATTTTTGGGATATCGACAATTACATAAGTTTGTATTATTTTTATCATTATTATTTAGATATTTATTGTTAGTCTGGTATACGTGCTGAATTAATATTTATTATTATGATTGTAATTATTTTTCTCGAAATAATTTGTACAACTAAAACTTAATTTAAATGTGCTTCTATTAAAAATTTGCGTAAATATTATTATTATGGCAATGTTTCTTATTTCAAATTGCTTAAGCATCACTTTTTGCAAAATGTTCTTTCCCTCAAAATATGGTTTTCGCTTATCTAGATAGAGAACCATTGCGTTGTTATGTATTGATGAAAGAGTATTCACCCTTCAAGTTGAAATGATAAAGAATACTTCTGTTCGGTTGCTTGAAGCGTTCTGTTTTAGCTGTGTGCTTATTGTTTGGCATTCACTGTCATTATAGTTTGTCAGCAAATGAGCATAGTGATACATGCGTAGTGGATCATCTCTTAAAAGATGCAGGAGGTTTCTTGCAGTAGATTACCATTATTTTCTGTGTAAAACTAGTTACCAACCGATGCTAAAGAACTCAGTCTGTCCTAATATTCAGCTTATAGGTGTATGTTGAAGAGTTATTTGTGATTAGTAAATGAAATGAATTCGGTTGGAGCTCGAAATAGACCTCGGTATAGCTTGTTTATCCGCTGTGAAAATCCCTTTTTGTTACTTATTTACTTGTACTTTCCTTATTTTTGAATTTCTGCTTTATCGTATGTATGCTATGCTAAGCTCTTCCTTTATCTGAAAACCCATATTGAATATATAATTAACGTAAGACATAATCTTTTTTCCACAAGCAAATATTTATTTCAGTATTAAATTTACTTTATTACTGCACTTGATTCCTTATGGAATAGCAAAATCAGTTTTTCAACATTAAACAATAAAAGATTCCGATCGAATTACAGCTATCTATCTTTATAGGCTGCAAAGTTAATGATCTACATTCGTTCTCTTTTGTCTGCCAATATATTTTTTAAAAAGAACATACATTTTCTGCATTCTTTCAACTTTTGACATTTAATGTAAAATCTCAATGCAATCGACTGAACTCTATTTTACTCTTGAAGAACTTAGCATGATATACATTAATGTAATTACTTTTCTCTCATTCTTACTCAGATACTTTACATAGCAAGAAAAATAAACTTTTATCGATATTGCTTCTGTCTATGTGAACATCTATCACATATGTGAATTCAATAATATCTATCAAATTTAACACTGACACGACGTTAAATAAAACATCGAACTCTGTTCTTATTACTGCTAGTCTTACAATATTCAGAAATGTTTTTCAGAAAATCATCTGTATTAAATTATAAATGACATTCTGGCAGGAACTTCATCAGAAATGCATGGGAAAAATCTAAACGTCTCCGTGATATTTATATGTCTATTTTAAAGACGGAAGACTAGCGTTCACCAATCCATATATTGGATTTTTTTCTTTTTGATGTAGCGCGTATGGACAACAAGCGTCAGATGACCATTCTGAAATTCAAGCCGGATGAGCAAGCTTTTAAATATTGAAACGAATGGACTCTTTTCAATCTAATTCATTCACCGCTCCTTATCTTTCTACGACGAATTTAAACTTTTGTTGGTTGCAAAGTTTTCAGCGAAGTGATATTTAAGTGCGATGAAACGAATAAGTTGCAACGGTCTCCTGGCACTTCGTGACACACCTTTCATGATTTCTCGCAGCGGCAGTCGTTTTATTCCACTTAAGAAGACTGTAATTGTTAGCAGACAATAAAACGTTTTGTGAAGGGAAATCTTTCCTCATCATGTTTCTCCCTTAAGATATGATTTTCCCGCTCAAATCCCCGGGCGTAAAGTTTTCACGGCACAATCTAATTTTAGTACAATGGAAAAATTTGAAAAGATCTTGTATTTGAATAAATCCAGAAACTCCCGAGTATCAGGGATATTTTTATGTTTTAAAACGTTCGAAGAATAACATGAAAGATAACGTCCAGCAAACAAGACAAGAAAATAGAAAGGAAATCAAACACACCTGTGGTTTAAAATAGACACTATATGAAACAAAGATGCAATATCTTACGTATAATCTATTTTTGAAATTGCAGCCTTACAAAAGAATGAGCACTGTGTCTGGTGAAAGTTTGGAAAGCATAGAAATAGATTCCATTTTAGAAATATGACAAAAAATACAAACTTTGCAAATGGTGGAGTCAATTCAAGATCTAAAATAAAAAGAATGCGATAAGTTTTAATTTGCAAATATATTCTCTGGTGATATTTTCAAAAGATTTAATAGATTTTTTAATCGGATATATTTATTGCATAACATCTTATTTCCAAGAGATACCCATATTTAAATCAAATTCACTATTTTTCAATTTTATTCAGTAATTTGTTTTCTTTTATTTTCCACATGGAAATCTTCATTCTGTTTCCATACGTCTCTGTTAAAGATTGTTGTTTAAAAATGTAAATGAAACATCGATCTCCATTTTCTGAATTCATCTCCCACATTTGTTAAATCCACCCTATTCTCAGTGTTCTCTGTCACTTTCAATCCCGGCAATTCCCTACGTAATAGTGTTAATACCAACTTCCTTTTGGTAAATTGATAATCTTTTTAAATAGATTTTTTCTCTTATAAGATATAAAGCTTACAAAATTGTATTGGCATTTACAAAAGTGTGAGGTTTACAGCAAGACTGTTTCTCTGAATCACTAAAGTTAAGCAGCGTTGGCCTCGGTCAGTAACTAAATGGTTGACCGCTTGAGAATACCAGATGCTGCGAGCTTGGATGTGTGGTACCTGTAATAGATAACAGCTAGAAAATAGAATTCGAAGATTTGAGTTTTACTTCCAGTAAATTGCATTATATCCACTTTCTAGTAAATATCTTTATGAATGCTATGTCTTCATCTCTAATAATCCATCTATTTATTAATTAATAGCTCTTTATCAATGAATCTGTTTCATCTAAAGAATATTTGGATCATCTCACCAAAATTATTGCTTAAAATAACCTGCGAATGTTTTAATGGACCGTAAAAAAAAATGATTATTCAACAAACAGCGTGAATAGACTAGAAATATGTTTTAATTATTATTATTATGTCATTTTTCATCATATTTCTATTTCTGCTTTGGTCTCACTATCAACCAAGTCTGCGGGGAGACCTAAGGCAGGTCGTGGCGTGTTGTTATGATTCCATTTCATGTTTTTCTATCTTCCCTATCATCCCTAGCACTACATAGATAAAGTTTTCCTTAGTGTGTGGGCTGTACTTAATAAGACAATTTTTTTTGTATATCTCTTAAGCTGGGGTTTCCAGGGATTCTTTCAATACAATAGATGAACCCAAACTTTGAACATACTGTATATATATATATATATATATATATATATATATATATAATTCTAGGTGAAGAAAACGTAAGGTTTTATTATTGTGTGTGCACTGACATTTATTTTATTATGGACATTGCTCGATATAATGAGTATTATAGAGCCTAATATAATTATATAGTTATGAATTAATTGTACATTGCGACACGGAAATTTCTATGTTTCGAGATAGATTCTTATCATCAAGCAATATTGCTGTTCGTTGTGCAGATGATTTACATTAAAAAAAATTAAATGTATATCATCTGCACAACAAAATTGCCTGATGATGAGAATCTATCTTGAAATATAAAATTTACCGAGTCCCAATGTATAATTAATTCATAACTTTATAATTATATATATATATATATATATATATATATATATATATATATATATATATAATCCATTAAAAATATCAAAATGCTATTAACATTAATCATTCATGTTCCCTCATTACTTGTTTTTTTTTTTTTTACGGAACTAAAATTATATAGTGTTCAAAGATTTCTATTTAGGGCGCTTTCATATATTCTTTTACGTAATATCAAGAAAAAATGGTTTACTTGCAAATAAATTTGTGTAAAATTTTTGTATATACATCTGCTTGTTAAGTTCCGGACACGCTAAGCACATTGTTACTGCGTTCAAAATTGATGTCATTACCTGTAAGTTTCATTTTTTTTATTAATGATATCTCCATTAATTTTAATCCTCTTTCGCATGTGGAATTATACTATTATGTATGTATATCATGGGTAGTTTCTGGAAGATCTCGATGTACGTTTAATTGGAATCAGATGGATTTGGGAAAGCTATTATATATATATATATATATGTGTGTGTGTGTGTGTGTGTGTGTGTGTGTGTGTGTGTAACTTTTTTCTACAGGTGTAATTGAAGATACCTGAGTGCACAGCTATTAAGCTTTTTAATATATATTTATTTTTGAGGCTGGGAGTGTTCAATTTATATACGTTCCAGGCACCATCTTGTAATCTATTAGCCATTATTTAGTTTATTTTGGTTTTATTACCATGCAAAAGCTTTTGTATATTTAGTTTTAGAAATAACTTAATCAGAATTGAATGCAGCGCATTGCCACCTTTTGATGAATTATATTGTTTTCGATTATTTTATTTTTGATTATTCATTCATTTGTTACCTGAGAACGCAAGAGTGATATCAGGGCGATTGCTATCAAAGCTAATGTCAATCAATGTAATCCAGTCCAATTTAGGTGTGGTAACAATTGCGAAGTTGGAGTGAGAAAGGAAAAGCACAAGATACACGGGGTGATGTGGAAAGGACCACTAAATGACTTCTGTCAAGTGGATAAGAGATGTGAATTGACATTTAATTTCCTAGAGAATGTAGCCGTAAGGGAAGCAAATATAAAGAGGGAGTTCTACAGAGAGAAACTGCGGTAAAATAAGTTGTGGAGTAGAAGTAGAGGCTGCATTTTGTAGATTTAACTGTAAAAGTGTGCGACCAAGTTGCCAGTCTGTTTTCTAGATAAAATCTTTGTGGAGTCAGCATCAGTGAGCTAAGAACTTCAGAGCAGAACAATGAAACTATTTGTCGAAGAGACAGAGGGAAGCCACATAGAGAAAGTGGCAGGAGTCAATCTACCAGGTCTTGTTCGATCACATTAGAAATTCTCTTTTGGAGCCTGTCGAGAACCCTGAGAGGAATAGTAGTGGTGCCCGACCAGATCTGACAATATTTTATGCACAGTAGGTATATGTATATGTGCATAATAGACTCAAGCAATAAACATTTCCTGGCCCGACCCAGTAACCCAACACACCTAGCAGTTTATTTTGCTATTGATTCATTGTAACGGTTCCAATTGAGGTCGGAATTGAGAGTGAGGCCGATAAGACGCAATGCATTGCTTTCAGAGAAACTCGCTTGGTCCATGCTCATGACGAGTAGAAGGGACTGTTTGTGGGGTCTGACAGATAGCAGCTTCGTTTTTGAAGCATTGAAATTTACAAGCCATTTTTATCCCCAGTCTACCACAGTTGGAGATCCTTCTTAAAATCAGCAGAAAGATTATGTTTGTCCGAAACGCCATATTTCTTACTTATACGAGAGGAAGTGGTGCTGTGATGTGTAGATGCATACTTGGGATTTGATTACATCAGGGTGATCCTTTATAAAGATAAAATATGCGTCGAGCCTAGGATATGGCCCTTGAGGGCACCAGCCTTCGTGTGGTAGAATGTGGATGTATGCCCATTCAAGAGATCTTCATTATGTTAGATATGAAAGATTGGCTCAAACTAAGCAATGATTCCGTGATACCATAACTCCGTAGCCTTCGCAGAAAAACAACATGTCAGACCATTTCAAATGCTTTGTGGATATCCAGGGCAATAGCTTGAACTTCACCGGATTTAATGAGGGGCTGGTATATGTATTCAGTGATGGTCATTAGGATATCGACACTGGCAAAGCGGAAGCCGTATTGTCTGTTTCAGAATAGGTCATGGATGCTGAGATGTTGAAATACATCAGCTTTGATGATAACCTGCAACATCTTGCCGAAAATTGGTAGGAGTCTTATAGGACGATAATTGGTTGTGTTCAATTGTTTCCCTGAGTTTTTAAATAACTAAACAACAAAAGAAGACCTCCAGTAGGCGATAAAAAGAGAAAGAAGTGAGGCATTAACTATAGAGTTTAGAGACGACAGACAAGTGTTTAGGGGCCCATTTCTTCAAGACAATAACCGGGATTACGTCGCTTCATCTCGCCTTATTGGGGTCAAGTTTTGAAACTATGTTGGATACCAGAGAGAGGGTGTTATGTGAAGACAGATGCGGATGTTTCAGTCGAGTCAAATGTTGAACTAGAAGAAACTCTGCGAGCCAATCTTTCGTCTTTTCAACAGATGCCGTGAGGACCTCAAATTTATTGATTAAGGAAGGGATAGATGATTGACTGTTGTACAGCACACTTTTCAGGGACACCTATAGTGTTTGGAGACGAACTTGCGAACAGCTATACGCTGCCTCATTCTCTCAGTAAACAACAGCTTAGCCTCATTCACGATCCTCTTATACTTCTTACGAGTAGTGGCAAATAGGGGTTTATTATGGTTTGACAAGTGGTTTCGAAATAGGCGGAAGAAACTGCGCCTGTGGGCAATATGTTCCGAGTAGAGGAGAGATCCGGTGGGACGAATTAAATTTTGAACAGAATTTCTTGATTGCTATGGAAGCATCGATGTCAGCTTTCGCCCTGGAAGAGATTTCTTCCCAAAGGACATCGCATAGAAAGTCGCGGAACCAATCCCATTCTGCTCTTTGGTAGAAGTAGGAAATACTGTTGGTAGGAGATTCCTGTGGGCAGTGAAGTGAGATATTAAAAGAATCGACAGCATGGTCAGATTTACTAAGAGGGCAAAGCTGCGGGGTTTGGTAGGATGCAGGGAGAGAGTTGAAGCATAGATCTACTAAAGAAGTCTGTTCTGAAGTGATATTGGGGAAGCGCGTGGGGAAATCATCCACTTGCGCTAGGAGATTGAGAAATAGCAAAATTCATGGCATGCATGCCAGCAGAATCGATGACAGAGATTTCTAATCACATAGCATATTGGGCTTTAAAATCTCAGAATTCAACTATGTTGGCCTTCTCATGAGTTTGTGTGAATGGAATAGAAAACAAAGACTCAGCTTTATTTTCTCTTTGTCGAAAACGAAGACCAGAATCAAGTGTTGGCCAATAACAATATGTCTCAAAATATTGTAATGTTTCGCTTTTGCTTAATAATCTATACTAAATCCCAATCATTAAAAATAAAAGGATGCACTATTTGGAGACAGATGAAATGTTCCTTGTTCTACATAAGCGTAGAAGTTGGTTGTTCCTTGCCAGTTGTGGATACTGATTTTGAAAAAACTCCGATTTATACCCTCTCTGACTCTTCGCAGTTTATGACGTAGGTCTTGCGATATTGTTTTATGATCTTCAACATCTGACTTTTCAATTTTGGGATACGATTACCATTCCTTTCTTCTTTTTTTTTTCACAAAGTATCTAAGAATATTTATATTAAATCTTGTTTTCTAAGATTAATCGATGCACTACTAACTCACCAAACAAACTGTCTCAGTTGTTGTAATCCTACTACAGTTAATAATTTGCTCGCCTTATTTTCTTTATATACAGTATTTACAGTTTGTTTAGAAAAGCAATATACACTAGCAGATGAGGGGGATATAGTTTGCAGCAGAAATATATCTCATATTTTAAACCTCGACAAGTAAATCAAGTTAACTCTTAAAAGGTATGTTTTACTCTTGTTTCAAACATGGATAAATATTTAGCCATTTTGTTTTAAAAACGACACTATCGACATGTTTCCTGTATTAGCCATATACTTTTGTAGACGATTTCTAACGTTTTTACCAATCAAACTGTCACTTCTGGCGGTAGAATACCTACCTAATACCGAATAGGATCCATTAGTTATTAAATGATTTTTGTCGATATTTCTTCAACGAAGCATTTAAGTTACCCAAGAGAAAATATTCGGAGCAGGCAATATCGGGAAGGTGGAATTTCAGGAAGGTATGATTTCTGGTGGGTCGATGTTCCGGCGGACATTCAATCCAACGTCACCAGGTAAAGAAACGAAATTAGCTAGAATATCTCTTGCAAAGCTTATTGCCGTCTGAGCGGATGCTTCATCCTGTTAAATCACACTATCTGAGTTTTTATTCCAGCATGGCGCATCATACTCGTTTTTGGTGTGGAACTTTTCTGTGAAGTTGCCTAGCCGTATTTACCACTCAGTAGCAACATCACTGTTTACTTACGCAGTCAGACAGACGAAAGTGAGCTTTACTATTTGTCTATAGAACAACATTTGCAGGTACATATATAGAATAACGTGAGAACATGGTGTGTGATTTTCCCAGGCTTGTTCTTGCAGTTCCGGAACAACCATTAATTTTTATTCATGGAACACAAAGAGGTGTGTAAAATATTTCTGACTGCTCCATCCGACAATCACAAATCAGAAGAACGGTTACGTGCTGAAAGAGTGGGGGACTTGCTGAACATACTGTTTCACATCCTGGGTATTTTGTTATGAGAGCGCTTTAAATTCTTTCAGGTGACCTTCTTTTAAGCGCTGAACTTCTGACCCTGATATTTTCAAACCACAGCAGTAGAGATTTTATATCACGGACGGGATCATTCCAACTTAATATGAAATGAGTACCAAAAGCAATGAGTTGTAATTATAGATTCCACTGTTGAAAATTGAAAAGCAATATCAATTGTACTAATCCTAGTGGTTATGATAACTGATGTTATCGAATAAAATTCTAAAATATTAACTAGTTAAAGACATCAAAGATCCTTACCTAAATTCATTCGCATCATACTGATGAGTGTTTCAAATGTAGGAGATTTTTTTTCTGTCGCACATTCTAATTCTTTTGGTCACCGGAAACCGACGCCATTTCTCTTGCATTTAAAAAAAATTATGGCATGTTTTCTGTTACCAGGTACTATAATCATTACTATAAACATTATTTTTTTATATTTAAAAGAACACATAACAATATTAGTAGTGTTAGTAATATTACTATCAACAATTGGAACAATAATAAGATATACTAGTAGTGATTTTATATTTCTTAGGCAGCAGTTCAACTAATATTCTTAATATTAATATTTTTTTACTTTCGATAGCTTTATTTAGAAAATCACAGAAGCAATAAAATTAAACTTAATTAAGCTGAATGAAATATTTTTAAAAATTACAAGACTTTTCTAAAATAAAGCTGTTAGCGTTTTTTAAACGAAATTAATTTTTCAAATAGATATTTAACGATGCATAATGGTCTCTAATATCACCTCTAAGCTATCAGAATAGCACTCAAAAATCTCGACCAGTCTAAAGTGAGACGATCATTTGCTAATATTTTTTTGTGTTTTTAAATGTTTCTCTACCTGTACGATAAACTATGAAATAATGATGAATGAATAAATTCGAAAATAATGCATAGCATTTTAATTTGAAGTGTCTTTTAGAATAATGAGAAATGCAGAAAAATTATATTACAACATGAAACCATTGAACCATTCACATGTGATTTCCACTGAGACATGTTCGGCTTAGTTGCTTCAAGCAAAAATATGATCTTTTTCTGACAGGATGAATATAGAAACGATATGATATTCGTAATACATGTGTCACAACTCGTTCTATAAGTTGATAATATTTGGATTGTAAATATGCACGTAATACAGTATATTCCATTTGGATATTATAGTCACATATTTAGGTAACTAAGTTCCTAAACCAATTCAGAGTTAGCTATTACTTTTCAAAACAAAAACAAAAATCTTGAATTAGACTGAGTAAGGCCATCTACTCGGAATCTATCATAAAAAAATATTGAATTATCAATTACTAAACGTTTCACATTCCTCAGTGTATAGATCAGTTTAACCAAATTTCTTGTCATAATTGAATATGCTGTGTCCAAGGTATTTCACCAAACGTTACAAAAATTCTACAAAACTATGTTTTAAATTGCAATGTCAAGTCAAGATTTTATATAAATATTGTGTATAGAGCCAAACCCGTTTAGAAATAACTAAACTGACAACTTCACAAAACTATTTTCTCAAACCAATACGTAAATTGGAGTAGATAGACTCAACTATCGCCTGGTTCACACTCCACCCACATCTATTGAACAGGTGAAGAGGCTCATCCCTTGTTTCCTGTTTTAGACGCGGTTTCCGGTTTTCTCTTTTCTAATCTTTTCACTTTGTTTTTTTTTCAATTGGATTAGATAGACTAAACTATCGCCCGGTTCTCACTCCACCCACATCTATTGAACAGGTGAAGAGGCTTATCCCTTGTTTCCTGTTTAGGACGCGGTTTCCGGTTTTCTCTTTTCTAATCTTACTTTGTTTTTTTCTTTCAATTGGTGTAGATAGAATAAACTATCGCCCGGTTCCAAACTTCTCCCTTTATTTTCAATTGGAGTAGATAGACTCAACTATCGCCTGGTTCACACTCCACCTACATCTATTGAACAGGTGAAGAGACTCATCCCTTGTTCCCTGTTTAGAATGCGGTTTCCGGTTTTCTCTTTTCCAATCTCTTCACTTTTATGTAGCCCCCTGCACATCAGTGGCGTTACCGCCTTGCTCGCTGTGATATGATTAAAAAGAAAAAGAAAAAAAATTGTTTCGGAAAAAATATTTAAATAGCACATAGCAGAAGCTATATTTCTTTGGTCTATTTTGACCGATTATACAAAACCCCGCACATTAAACAAAACAAAATATAAGTCTTTACTTGAAAAATTTTAAACACAACAACAACTAAAATGGATAGCACTAGTAACGCAAAGTGGAAAAATGATAAACTCAGTGTGTTGACGTTCTACATTATTTCAAAGAAAACTCTATGAAGAAATGCCATCAATACTGTCAAACGCAAAAACAGTTACATATCCTGGGACGTATACTTCTTAAAAAAAATGGTTCTGTAGATTTCAAACGAACATGGCACGGCTGAATAATACCTGACAACGAAGCTGCAAATATTACCAGTTCTATTAAAATCAATCTATAATCTCTCCATTAGAAAATGTCATTGTTCTATTCTTAGAGACTAGTCAAATTTGTTTAAAGAGGAAATATATATATATTATTGCAAAATGAATAAATACTAGAAAGAACTTGTTTAAAGAAAATTTTCTAAGCAGTAGACAGTGTTCACAGTAAGTGGCAGTCATAAAAACATTTATAAAATCAAGCTTAAAATCTATACTATGTGCAATGAAAAACGCCGTAGCACGAAATCGACATATCTTCATCGGTATTAATCAAGTACTATAAGGCAGCCAATATATATTTCAGGAAAAAAAAAATTCGAGGCTAGTTTCTGTTACAAATATCCCCATATCTTTATAAAAGCTTGGTCAGTTAAGTGTCACACGTGATACACGATTTGGACGATCATGTCACCAAAGACACATGAGTGGCTGGGCAGGAGATTATCCCGCAGTAGGTTCCATTGCTTTCTGAGGTAGACTAGTTGCCAGCCAAGGCTAAAGAACCCAATCTGTTCTATCATTTGACCCTTAACTTGAGGAAAGAGACACATTAATACCTTTTCTAAGGGTATTTGTTAGTAAGTGAATGCCATGAATTCCACTGGAATTCGAAAGTGGCTATCCGATGTGTTGTTCCGAGTTTATATCCACTGCATCACACCTCACATCCGCAAACTTAGTACATCTTATGAACACACACCCACACACACACAGAGACTCACACAATATCTACAAACACACACTCATATATATATATATATATATATATATATATATATATATAATAATAATAATAATAATAGAAATAAATAAATAGTGTCAAAAATACATTTTTAAACTAACAACTTTTTAGTAGTTTTTCCGATATATATATATATATATATATATATATATATATATATATATGTGTGTGTGTGTGTGTGTGTGTGTGTGTTTATACAGTGTCACATTTCATGTCTTATAAAACATAAGAATAATATCAAAATATGATAGGACAAACTAAAGATATGCATTGAAATTGAATGGGGAATAATCAGAGAGAAAACATAAAAAATAAAAAAAAGTTACAAAGAATTACAAAATAGATAGAAAGTCATGGGACGCTATTCAAAATACGAACTTAAAGTAATGCCACACTGAAGATGTGAAATTAAAATAAACAACTATTTCTTCCTTTCCAAGCTGAAGACAAATCTGCCATGCCCTCATAACACAATATTGCATTGGATGACATCTGTCAATAAATAATTGATCTCTTGAACACTATTTATTAAAAAAGATGATTTAAAAGACATTTAAGGAATTAATCTATAAGATAAGATATATCAATAGAAAGCTTTTTTCAAGACAGGCTTATTCTATGAAAAAAGAAGCAGATATTTGAGGTAATCAATAGACAGAAAGCAATTGATACTCAGCTTAGATTTCAGTGTGAAGTATAATCGTTATAAATATTTACCATATTTCTATTTTCTATCTATTTTACTACGAGCAGTCTCTGATCAATTTTCCACATCACCTGTTGCTTTTTTCTGTCACTGCCTTGCTTGAGGTGAAATGAATATTAAAAAAAATACAATAAAGTTTCAAGTTCCAAATCTTAAGTCACATGGATCGAAGACATAACAATTACAACCACAGGTATCTTAATAAACAGGGTTTGATCAAAAACTATCCTGAGTAGGGCTACAAAGATAAACCTACAACACATATCTATTTATTATTTAAGCAAATTCAAAATAGACTCTATTTGAAAGCACGCACATTATTTTCCATTTATGGATATGTTCCCGGAGATTCATTTTCTAGGAAAGCAAGCTGCTGACTCTTTTCAATCTCTTAGATTTCGTCGATGTTTTAAACAGTTTTCTGTCAAGTTTGATTCGATCTTTGAAGAATAAAAGATACAGGAATAATGATCTGGGGAATATCTTTTTTGTTGGACGTGGGGAATCTTTTCATGGCAAAAACATGCTACACAATACTAGGTCACTAATGCAAACCCTGTGGAATATTGGGACAACACACAACACAATATGATTCCAATAAACTGCGTCTAGAGATTATATGCAAGTTATGAATAGGTATAAAGTGTTGCGTTGAATGTCCTATTATGATGTCGTTTAGATTCTACTCAATATTATTAACATAGATATATACTGATAGGGAAAACTATTGTCTTATTTGAAAAAAAATTACTGAGTTTGCTAAACTTATTAATTTGGCTGTCAGTAGTTTATTTGCAACTATTTATTTTGATACATTTACATAATTATACCTTGTAAAACTAATGTTAAAAAAATAATATGAAATAATTTAGAACAAATTCGTCCATTTCCTAAAAGAAAAACATAAACAGAAAACATTATATTTTAAAAATAAAAAGATATGTTAACAAAAAAGCTTTTTTACCTCCAAAAATGTATTGCACAAATGATTCTTTCTTTTCAATAACACTTAGCAGCCTAATATCAATTTATGATTTTGGATTTGCAATTTAACGGCTGATAAGTTGTTTGCCACAACATTAACCGCCTCCCAGACTTCACACTTGCCTTCTGTTAGAATAAGAATATCACTTTAGGATGCTCCACAGGTTCGCAATGGCATTTAAGTCACAGTTATTTGAAGGCCATTCCATAAAAGAATCTTCAACAAATCCCTTTTCTCTCAACCAGTATTTAGTAAACTCTGATGAATGAGTTGATGCGTTGTCTTGCATAAAGATCATAGACTAAAGACTGGCTATCAAGCGATTTAAAGAAATATTACTCTAGAAAAGCACAGTAAAAATAGACCCACGGGCTCATTACAAATAATATCAGCCTATATCATGATCCCACCGCCGCCTTGTTTGCGTTTAAATTTTTTTCTTGAGTCATGTTACTTGCAAACTTATCTTCGAGCCCATCCATCGGGCCCATGGAGGGTGATCCTTGATTCGTCTGTAAAAAGCACTTTAGTTAAATCCGTTTTCATGTATTTTTTACCCACTACAATCATCTATTTTTGTTATAATGGGTTCCTTTATTTGATTTTTACATCAACAAATTTCCTTTATGCTTTACACCTTGTTTCCTTTTACACCATATGAGCTCTAGCGGCCTCAAATATGAACCAACTTGACGCATTTGGTTTTGATATTAATTCTTTTCGGATACGTGATAGATCTCATTTTGTTACATTTCTGAATTCAGCCTGAGACTTCATTTTTCTTGTTTGAATTCACATTAGACATAATTTTTTTTATTTTTTGATGATCCTTTTTCAAATACTTAAAAATTTGAAGCTATGACTTGCCTTTTCTAATTACTTTGATTATATAATTCTTTTCATTAATTGTTTCATTTTTACGAGCCTTAATGCTAAATTTTAATTCTTGTAAATAATGTATTCACACTGCAAATTGTTATAAATACTGAAAAATATTAAATATCAATCTGAAATTGAAAATTGGGACTTAATAGCTTACATGATTACTCGCTATACATAATATTACAATTTATTTTATTTGATAACACATATCTATGAATTTTACATGAAATAATTGACAATAGTTCTTTTGCATATAATCTTTAGACGCAGTTTAGAAGTGACTGGGAACGTTATAACATAGTGTTTATACAAGGAAAGAGAGCATCAAGTCGTATTTACACTAAGCGGTTTCACTCTACATACATTAACTTTGTTACCGTTACCATATTCCTGATACTCTATGATCATACCACGTACATCGATCTATGTCTGGAAGATGCAAGCACATTTCTCTAAACACTATATAATTTTAAAGCCTGATATTTTTCTTAAACAGATACGGATTTGATTTTTGTTTATATAGCAAAAAGAAAATCACATATTATATGAACTCTTCTATCGACCTGTAATATAGTCTATAATTCACTGGGTGACTTTGATATTAGTAACCAGTAAAAAATTAATAACTTTGATATTAGTAACCAGTAAAAAATCAGAAATATTTTTTTCATTCCACTTATGAAAAAAATAAAATGTTGATAGCTTGGAGCGCAAACAGTCAACTTCAGAATTCAATAAGTTATACTTGCTTCGAGTGTTTAGACATTGATATTAGACATAAAATGTTTATTTTTTTTAGACTATGGGCTGGATATATGCAAGCACGGATGAAACGTGACATCTGATAACTTATGCATGACATCTGTTTTTTTCTCTCTAGTTGGAAGAACACTTCCGAGATAACTTCCACCGTTTCCTTTCCATCGCAAGGTGTGGTTTCTGTCATTTCATTGGATGTGCCGTACTTGCCACGCTTGGAAATGCGGTTTAGCGAAGATTATTTAAGACATAGCTGGTTGATTTCTAGATGGCCGTTGGCTCATAAGAGTTCTTCCGCCCTTTCACAGGTCTTTATATTTTTGGTTTAGCAGGCTAAAAAATAAAAAAAATAAATCTAAAAACGAGTCATATAGTTAAATAATATCGTCAGGTTAATAACTTTAGTATGGATGTCATATAATTTCAAATAAATTCAGAAATATGTAAACTGTCGAATGAATATAACCGCGCTCCAAGATGGATGATAAAAATAGCTTTGAGCAAATAAACACCGTACGGAGTATGAAAATATATTACGTCTTAAGGATTAGTGTTAGTGAATCACCAATAAGCATATAACTATAACTTGTGGGTCTTCAGCTGTGGCAGCCAAAAAAAAATCGTAGCATATGTACGTCAACAAGAATAAAATGCTATAATGACAATTTTGATTTTCCACATTGTTCCAAATAAAGTTTTTGGAAGGAAACCACCATGAATTCATAGAAGAGCAATAAATGTTATTGCCTCTGAGTATCTAATTAAGCTGAAAAAAATATTTCCATAGATACATTTTATATATTTCAAGATAAAGTAACAGTTACTTTTTGGTCAATTCCGTTTAAAGTGACGCCTAATCTTCTCATTAACATTTCAGATTTGCACTACAGACTTCTTCAATTAAACACTTCTTTGTTACAAACCTGAAAACTTTAATATAAGTCTGTGTCTACAGACAATCAGTATGAATATAAAAATCTGCTTTCTTTTGTCAATTCACAAAGCACAGTCATACACAAAGTCGGTATTTTTATTCAAAATCTCATTACTCGTTAAGTAAGTTAATGCTATCGACGAACGATATACTTCTTTGCCAATCTCTTTAGAATAAAGATAAAAGTATTTAAGAGGATTGTTATTCTTAGGGGGTTTAATGTCTTTTGGTTAAGCTGACATCGGATATGTTATACATATTGCCATAATATATCTATAACATTAAGAAATGAATATTCTTCCGTTTTTATAAGAGATAATATATTAAGTGGATTGCGTTTCTCATTGAAACCTCCGCAGAATTAATCAGAAATACACAATATATCTGACTCGTTTTTAAAATAATATTATTTATTTAATATTTAGTGCTAGGATGGCGAATTTTCAATAACATGATGTTATTTCAGACTATTATTCTAATCTTGATATAGATGTTATTAGAGACAAAACGTTTCAACCATGTACCGTTTGTTCATCATCATGAGTCAATTGATTGACTGATATATATTATCTGTTGATTATCTTAAATCAAGTGAAATTTGTAATTTTTCATTATTTGCAGGTAATGCCTCAATATGAGATCCAAAATTTGGGATCATGAACACTAGATGATAGTAACATGTATAACCAACTGGTATATCCGCTGCGAAGGACATTAGTGGTGTATTATGTAGCCTGTATATTCAGTGTCATATGGTATTAACAACTGGATTTCTTAGTGGGTTTGTACTACATTTTCATGATGATGACTAGATGATAATTGGTCGAAACTTTATATCTAGAATAACATTTATAACGAGCAAAATGAGAATTATAGTTTAAAATAAAACCAAAATACTGAAAATTACTAATATCAGAAATAAATACTAAAAATTATAAGACAAATAATAGTGGTACAAGCACACATTTCGGTCGTTATATTTATAAAGTTCTTTATTCTTTAAAATGGAATCGTTAATTCAGTTAATAGATGCAGACTGTTCTAATTTAACCTTTGTAAATCGGATTCAAACATTTATGTTTCTACATCTCTGAAAGTGATTAGATTAATTTTTTTTCAATAAATTAAACAGTCCCAGAATTTCCCTTCGCAGTTGCTACTGTATGATATAGGTTATATGATATGTAAATATATATATTGTGGATCCCGGTAATAGGACACGCACAAATAAATGAACAACGACCAGAAAGGGAGATAGAAAAATAAGTGTATTAACATAAGAATACAGATTTGAATGAAGATTAGTAGTCCAGGAATATGGGTTGGTAAAAAGTATATATACAAGTCTCTGAATTGAATCCGTAGTATATTGAGTATGTCAACGTCGGAAGCTGACGGGTACTGCGTAATAATCTTGTTAATTGTGTGGAGCACAGAGCTATTATGAACTTCTGACTACTAGTCTCTCTCCGGACTCTCGTTTTCTCCGGTTAAGATTCTGTGAAGTGTATTCTCCCATCTCTCTTTTATAGCAGTAGTATAAGCATACTATGGACGAGTTCATCTTTATGAAAATGGAGAACCCTACATCACCCCCTCCCTAGCTTCATTTTTTAGGGTGGAGTCAATATTTTTTTGCTTATGGTCGAATATTAGCAAATTTGTGAATATCCTTTTGTTGTTCTAATCTCCGTGGTTATGTGCGGTCTTTGAATTTCAAATGCTTCAAAAAACGCCTCCTATAAGTCTTCATTTTTCTAGGGTGACGAGCTTGTCTCCACTACTCGTCTTTTTTGTATCTTATTGATATATCTCCTGTGAGTGAAGTTTTCGCCTTGGATCGTGTACAGAACATTCCCCAGTCTGCTTAGTATCTTACCTGTTTCCCAGTATGTGATTATGCGATATGCTTTCTGAACATTCTGAAATAAAGCCATTCGCCTGGTTTAAAGGACCTTTTAGGCACTATAAGTATATGCAAAAAAACATATTTTACGGGCAAACATCACTTCAGCCTGCGAAAGGCCAGATGGTATGTTTCCCGTTCCGGTGTGATTCTGTAGACATGTAGATACTGTTGTATAGCTCTTTCTGTTGGCACGTCCTCTGTATTTTTTCAGGCTCTCTTAAAAGTGTCCACAAATTTCTGGCTTGACCGTTAGATCGTGGAAGATATGGTGTGTTTTTATCTGTTTGAAGTGAGTAACATTATCACTTACAAGGTAATCTACTATGCCAAATCTTTTGAAAATCTCGTGTAGACAATTTATAGTGTTTTACGACGTAAGGTTTTTGTATCTGAATACTTCTGGCCACTTCCTAAAGCTGTCTAACGTTATAAAAAAGTAATATCCATCTATATGTCCTGCATAGTCCAGGTGGACTCTAGACCATGGTCTGTTCAACTTACGCTATGGTTTTTGTACAGTTGATGGTACCTTTGCTGCCGCAGCGCAGCCTCTACATTTTTCTACCATATGAGTAATGTTGTTATCCATATTAGGCCAGCAAACGAAACTTCTCATTGACGCTTTCATATGGTATTTCCTTGGGTTTCCTCGATGAAAGTTCTTCAGATTTGGGTATTACCAATCTTTCATTATAAATTCATACGTGATCACAAATTGAAAAGCTCTCTACTAAATTCTTTCTTTTTCTGCTATATTTCTCTTTGTACTTCGTATGAATTCATACATTTCAGCCTCTCTTCTGATTTCTAACAATGTCACTGGTAACTCCTTTACTGTATTGCTTAAAACTCTACTAATTTCGTCTTCGGCATACAAAGCCTGTATTACAAAGTCTTTAAGTGGTTCACATTTCAATAATCTAGATAAGCCATCCACATGACCAATTTACTTCCACGGTAGGAACTCTTGTTTGAAATTATGATTCAATAATATAGTTTCCCTATCTCAGATGTCTGTTGGCTGTGTAAATCGGTAGTACTTTTTTCGAATATAGTGAGAAAAGGTTTATGGTAAGTTTGTAGATTAAACTCTTATTATGTTTAACACTTTTTCGATTTGCGAGTAATTCCTCTGTTGATAATAACGATCTAGATGCGTGAGCTATAGGTTTCCTTGTGCCATCCTGCATCTTGTCTGATATACAAGCTCCTACTTTGTGTAAGCTTTCGTCACTAGCAATGGGGATTTCCAGTTTGGGATCAAAATGCGTCAGTGCTAGATGAGATTTTAATTTTCTATGTTTACCTTACAAACTTTCTGACAATCTTCCGTCCAATTCCATTGATTTTTTAATAGTTTACTGAGGGGAGCACTCAATTTTTGCATGTTTTCAATGAAACCACCGTTCGCTAGATCAAGACATCTTTGCAAAATTGTGACATCTTCAGGCATATCTTTTATTGTTAATGCCCTATATGGATGTGGTTTTCTGCCACTTTCATTAATTATATGGCCTAAATACTTGATTTCTTTTTTTAAATCTCATTTTTTTCTCCTTCACTTTAAAACCAAAATCCTGAATACTTTTAAAGACTTCTACACTATCGCTTTTGATTAAAATATCTTCTAAGTAAACAGTAGCAAAGTCCTGTTCCATGCGCATGGTACCCATTATTCTACAAGCTAAAGAGTTTTTGTATTTAAATCGACAGTATCTATTCCACTGGAATGCACTAAATCTGTAACGTGCAGATGGGTGGGTGTTATTTTTAATTTGATCTCTGTCATTCATCACGTTATATCTTGTACTTTTTTATTTATAATTATTTTTTTGTTTTTCTTTCGGGGAGGGTGAAAATGGTAAATTTTTATTCAACTTACGTATGTGTGCCACTCACGATTCCTCGCTATCATTAGTTTTCTTTCTGCTCAAGCATTTGTGACAGTTTTCTGACAATTTTCTACTGTTAATACAGGTTCGTTTTGAGGCTTCATGATCATTCTTTTGCCTATTTTGCTGCCCTTGGCCGAGACTAAGCCCTGTACGAATATAAGACAGTTAAAATTCTCCGGAGTCAATTCTGCTAATTGAAAATTATAACAATGTATGTTAACTATTGCGGCGAACGTCGTGTAGTCCACATTATCGCTTCTTACGAGGTAGAATCATTTCCCCCTTTTGTCACAGAGTGAAGTCTTTGGACTGAAGAGCTCCATAAGGCATGTAACTCCCTCGTGAAATGTCAAACCGTTTATTTTTTCGGTAAAATATAGTCCACAAATTGTGTGCACGCCTCTGTTCCCAATTCCATGAGTAATAAACGTAGTTTTTTCGTTTCTGTCCTATTTTGCCAATCTATATTAAAATTGTCTTCATGGCGTCTGAAATAGTTCCCGAAATTTTTATCGTCTCCTAGAGAGTAATTAAATATTTCTATAGGGTTCCAAATTGCGTCTTGGGAAAAAGTCGCTATTTATCAATATATTTTTCTTTGAGATAAATGACACTTTTAATAATAATTCCTAGTGTTGTATTTGTCAAACTTCATTTATTCTTTGTGCTTCCATCAGTTTTTCCTCTAATTTTAACACACTCTTCACTTTTTTTCTGTGATTCTCTCTCTTTTCACATTTTTGTGCTTCAATTAAATAGTCCACAAATTTTAGCTGTCTCTTCTCACTTCTTATAATCTCAAGTCTTGCTTTTAGAATATCCTCTATGTTTTGCTTTGTTTCAGTGGGATGTTTCACATTTTTACCGCTGATTTTTTATTAAATTTGTAAAAGATTTTCCTGTTTTGATTACTTTGAAATATTTATTCTTATTTTATCACCAATTAATATTGGTGACTTGCGCATGGAGAACAAAAAAATGACTTTCAAATACATTTTGTTGGGAGTGACGAGTTTTTCTTTCTATCTCTTATGTAATTTTTTTCTTCGTACGTTCTTTTACGTTCGTCGTTAATTGTTGTGACGAGTTGTTCTTTATTAATCCCTGTGTCGTAGCCTAAGTGTTCTACAACGTAGATTGCCAATTTTTATGGCATAAGGTCGTTCTTTTTGTTCCTTCCGTTCTTTTAATTTCTGTTAGAGTTCTTTCGAATTGTTGTGTCGCCCAGTTGTTGTGGTCGACGTGAAACTCGAGTTTTCGTCACCAATTTTTGAATCCCGGGAATGGGCCCGCACAAATAAATGAAAAACGACCAGCAATGGTGATAGAACAATAAGTGTATTAACGTAAGAATACAGACTTGAATGAAGATTAGTAGTCCAGAAATACGGGTTAGTAAAAGGTATATGTACAATTCGCCGAAGTGAAGCCGCATATTGAGTATGTCCACGTCAGAAGCTGACGGGTACAGCTAAATAATCTTCTTGGTGTGTGGAGCACAGAGCTACTATGCATTACTATCAACTGACTGCTAGTGTGAAAACGCGTTATTCTTTCATTACGCTTCTATAGCAGTAGTATAAATATACTCTGGACGCATCCATCTTTATGAAAAGAGAGAGTCCTACAACAATAACACACACACACACACACACACATATATATATATATATATATATATATATATATATATTCTGCACTGTTTGACGTTATAATTATTGCAGAAATGTAAAATAATACGACACTATTCAAGAGTGAACAGCGAGAAAGATTTTCATGTATTGACAATAAACTGGAAGTAATGAGCTGACGCACCCCAGTTATTGCCTTTCTAATGAAAGGTGACGACACAGGCTCGCTATTTTCCTTCCTTCTATCAATGTGACTTGAAAATATATACAACGTGAACTATGCAATATGCATTTAACGTGCCAACTATACAAACAAATAGTAAACAGGTCAGTACGAATATAAATGAATAGAGAAATAACAACTATATAACCAAATGAACTAACTAAATAATAATATAATTAACACATTACGCTATGAAACATAAATATAATTGAATAATAATAATAATAATAATAAACACTTTTGAAAATATGTAGACAAAAACTGGTGTAACCATCACCAAGCAACCGTTATAGAAATCGTATATGGTAATATTAAAACAAATACCAAGATTTTGAAAATAACTAATATCAGAAATAAATTCTGCAAATTATTAGAAAAAATAGTGGTACGAACACACATTTTAGTCGCTATATCTACGGCCTTCTTATAGAGTTTATCTTATATTGCGCCTGGTTACAATCAAAATTGTGATTTCATTTAATGGATGTAGACTGTTCTAACTTAACCTTTGTAAACCTGAGTCACACTTTTATCTCTTGTTCCTGTCTGAAAAGTTTTTCATGTCGTCTTTTTCTCCTAACTACATGTCGCAGAGTTTCTAGTTGCATTTACAACTGAATGATATAGGTTGAAGCTCTAGGGAGATGGTTAATGCTTATTAATTCGGCCTGGTGTCATTTAAAAGCGAACTCCCTAAAACGTAGGATTTTATTCGTAATCACCATTTGAAGAATAGCAGCAGAAGGTTGTAGATTAGTTGGTTGGATTTATGTGATTATGTGCAAAATTAGGGAATACATTTTGAATATTTGAATAGAAGTTTTTTTAAAGTGATGAAGAACAAGAATTTATAGAAATTAATGTACAATTAGGAAGATAAGGGTATCAAGAGTTGTAGACATTTTCGTAGTAGTAACTTGTTGGAAAAAGTTTATGCGTACGTATGTTTGTTTGTATGTATGTATGTATGAGAGTTTGTTTAATAGGAATGTCTTTGAATGGAGTAGAATAAGCAAAGATATCAGCTCATGAGAAAGAAGGAGAAAGAGAACGAATGTGCGATGTGAGCTTACGTCCGGTTCGATTTGAAATTTCTCCCGTTTTATTTTAGTTTGTTGTCTTGCTACTTCCATCTGACTATTTGACTGGACTTCTTCTCGCCTTTTATAACATTTTTTTTTCGCACTGGATCGACATTTTATTCAGTCTTACAAATCGCTACCATTGGTCAAAAATCAATTGAACATCTACTCGTCTTTTTCTTTTAGCAGAGGATCAGTCCTTTTTCTATTCTGCAAAAAACAGAATTTCAAACGTCATTGAGAATTTTTGCAAAGTGAAGAAAAGGTTGCTTTTAATACTTGACTTTCTATTTACGACAAAGCTATAATGAATGCATTAACATCTTAAGTTGTATAAGTATTAGATTAATGTTAATGACACGAGTACGATTATCTTTTTTTTATTTACACGTACACATTCAGGATACGTTCATTGTACAGTAGTGTTACTTTCGACTAAAATTGATAAAACATTTTAAATGTTTTTTTCTGAAAAATATTTTCTCATGTTGCAAAAGTCCTTTATCTCTCTGTTAATTTATTGTAGATTTTGACATCAATAGAACTATATAATTTCTCCCTGTCAATAAGTTTCCAACTTAGGTTGAAATAACCGTCAAGATAAAAAAAAAGTAATATCTAACCGTATTATTCTTAATTTCTCACTTGCAAAACATATATAAATAGTCGACCCCAAAAATTGAGGCTTTAGATTTAGTTTAAGAATGAAATAGATTGTCACATATGTGGGTCGACACTTAAATTTATACAGACTCAAATCCTGATGTCCAGTCTTTTGCCCATAATCATACCATGCAATAAAACAGATTCCTGAAAGGTGCATATATATATATATATATATATATATATATATCCCAAACTAAATTAGGTTGTAAGTAAAATCCGGAAATTAGTTTCTGTTAATATTAAGTATATTAATATTAGAAATATTCCAGTGAATCACTCGATGTGAATAGTATTATCTATTTACAGATTCAAATAAGCTTATCTTTTTAGTTTATGTAGTTTATTTTTATTCTTCATGTGACACCGTCCTCGGATCTCTAGTTGTCTGATAGCCTCGACACAACAGCTTGTCTTCAGAATGTCTATTAAAACGACGGCCCTATTGCCTACGCTATGAATTTTGATCCAAGGAAGGCACGCCGAAATCTTGTCAACTATATCTTTACCACGTCGAATCAGACCGTATGAGTGCATATATGTGGTTAGCAAAACCAAATACGGCCCAAAAAAGAGTAAATAATTTCGAAGACCCCTGGGTAATATGCGGAAAATGGTCTGTATATATATAAAAATAAAAATAAATAAGTAGCGACAGAAGCAGATTATACAGAATTGAATTCAATTTTCAAAACGGAGCGAAAGTTTTCGTTTAAGAATAATCAAAACTTTCAATTTTACAAATAGAAAATGTCTTTTCAGGGCTGTTTACCGAAGCTTTATGAAAACGACCGAAGTAGAGTGGCGATTGGCCAGAGTGGCAGTTAATTCGTTATGAATCTTTTGCTCTGCAGCTCTAGTAATTTTGCTCGCCGGGGTCTCGATTTTTATACTTCTCCCAAATTTTCTTGTGAGGTGCTGGTTGAAGCCTTGGTATCTAATCTTTGACCAATGAGATTACTTCCACCTCCACATTTCAAAGCAAATATCGTTGCCTCATTGGTTGAGCAAAACGCTCAACCAATGAGGCATCAATATTTCCTCTGACGTAATTTCTCTTCATCTTCTTGATTCAACTGATTATGTCAGCAAATCTAGCCTTTAGCTTTGAAAATTTAATGCGAGTGAGATTTATTATTCGTTTTTATTTCCATAGTGAAAACGTTAACCTTCTTAACCTCATCAAAATCTTTTGACAATCTTGTTGTGATAACCGCTATTTTTCACTACCACCGGCCAAAAACCCCAAAACCTCTTATAAAGTTTTGAATAAACAATGCAAAATCATTGTCCGTCCATTCTCTTTAATTTCCAAATAGTTTTTCTGTTTTTCATATTTTATTTTGGTAATAATTATATCTTCTGTTTTCTTTAACTCGACTCATACTGCGATTTACAATAAACTCCAAAACCAATAATACCACTAGTAATAATTACTTTCGCTCTTTCGTATCAAACTTAAGATTAGATTTTTTATATGCAGAAGTAGAATTTTATATATATATATATATATATATATATATATATATATATATATATATATAAGTGAATATTGCATTAAGTATTTTGGGGATAATGTTTTTCTAGTCTCAAATCCTTGAATTTAACTCTCATACATGAAGCATTTTATCAATTCTATGATACCAAAACAAAGGTTCGTTTCTTAAATAAATATAAGTAAAACTTGTAAATACTACCTGTGTTTTGTTTAAATTTAATAATTTTTACATTAGTTTATGGGATCATAAATAATTTATTTCTCCCAGCCCAGGTAGGCTTTCGTTCTGGTAAGTAGTTTAATGTTCACTTATAGTTAATGAAGCAACTCGAAGAAATTACTAACCTTCAATAAAAAAAAAAAATTATATATATGATGTGTATGCCACGCAGAAAAATACCATTATATCAATAGATATTTCCTCTTCTCTTCAATTCCAAACCGCCTTCCCTCATTGAATGTCGATATCTAAAAGTACAAATATGTATCGATCCACAAAGTCGTACAGGTCGGACGAGAGGCCCCTCAAAACAAAAGAAAAAATCATTCTAAAAATGATCTGGAGTACAAGGAATATTTGAAAAACTAAATTTATTTAATCTCTTCTTAAACCATTATCTGGGCATATTGAACCGCTCATGGGAAATGATATGTACTGATCATTAAAACTTTCTATACCGTATCACAAATTATTCTGCTAATATAAAAATGTGTTTTTCCTTCTCTTCGCCAGGCTAGTAAATAGAGAAAGAATGCGACTATATCCATAACATAGGTTATATATTTGGATTGAAATAGGTATGCATATTCATAGAATGTGTTTTTTATACGGCCCCCATTCTTAGCACCTGTATATGTCTAAAACTATTTCAGTTGCATCCAATTATATTATCGAGTTTTCTTTTTTATGTACTGTGTTGTTTCAGACGTATTCGATCATTGAATCCTATTTGGCCCTATCTCTTGCCGTTCTTAACAATTTTCCTCTTAGAATCGCTTAAAATCCCCGCTACGACACTCCCTTGCTCAAGACCATCCTGTATGATTTACGCTGCCTCCACCTTCGCTCTTCCTTATTTACCGTCCTGTGATTATAAGATCCTCTAACCCCTTCTTTCTCTTTATGTATCCCAGAAGCCTCGGCTCTCTATGCCTGATGCTAAGTATAATTTTCTTTTATTTGCATCCTCTCCAAAACTTTTTTGTTGCTCTCATGTTCGGCCCATGTTTTCTCAGTAACTTTCTGCGGAAAGACATTTCTGTTACTTCAAGTTTCCTGTTAATCTTTGATGAGATTGTCCAGCATTTTTTGCCGTATAGAAGGACCGAAACCACATAACCGTTTATTACTATTCTTTTGTTTCCAACAAAATCTTCGCCTCGGTCAATAACCTGCTTAGCTTTGGAAATCGCAGTTTCCATCTTCTGTTAGTACAATTCCCAGGTAATTCAATTTCAGCACCTGTTTGATTTTTTGTATGCTTCATCAGTAGTTGGCATTTAGGTTCTTTTAACTCATGACCATGCATTCGGTTTCCGTAACATATATATTTAGGTCTTTCTTCCCAATTACCTCTGCTGTAAAAATTCCATTATTTAACTTTCCGAATCTGCTATCAGTACTGTATCATTTGTCTATATGTTGTGGTCGTTAATGAAAAGTCCTGGCAGGAGTTCTAAATCCCTCAAAAATTTCTTTCGATGCATATGTTGAGTAGATGCGTTGACAACACACATGTTTGTTTTACACTCTTCTCTATTTTATATACCTGCTGAATTTATTTCCTGTCCGTATGCAGTTGATGGATTCTTGATATTTCTAATGTCTTTCCCGAATATGTCTAGGTCTCCCCAGTACCTCTAACAAGTCTTTATAACTTCATTTGTCGAATGGCTTTGCGTATCTTGTAAAATACAAGTAAACGTCCCTCTACATTGTATTCTTCTTTCATATAATACTAGCAGTATTGCTCGGCGTTGCTCGAGTGTAATGAAAGCTGTATAACTAATCCATGGTCCAGAAGCTCAGACATTTTGGACGTTGGCACGAAAGACTAAAAAGCAATAGTTGCTTCCAGTTAAAGCGAAACCGTAGACTGAAAGAAAAATGAATGGATATAAGTCAAATTTTGATTTCCTGGTATCTTATTCAAATAAGTTTTTTATGTCGTAAACTGAATCTTGAAGGCTAAATAAGTCCTCTGAGTAAATGGTATCATGGCTGGGAGTATGAACTACAATTATAGCTACTTAGAGCCAAACCCGAAGCAAAATCAAAAGTAAAAAGACTGAAAAATACAGACATACAGGCAGATAAACAGACTCACATACAAACATCTTGCCTTATATATATATATATATATATATATATATATATGTATATATATATATTATCGATTTTCTGCACTATTGTAAAAACTGCAACCTTGGTATTTTGAATATCGTTTCCTATGTCTTTTTCAATGGGTGTATCAAATTTGATTAAAATCGGACCTTTCCTTCTATAAATCGATTATCGATATTTATCGGGGGTACGAACGACACAAAACCTAGCTAAGAACACTTGCAGACCCTTATAGCACAACTGTGTAAATTTTCAAAAACATCGGTTCAGCCGTTTCGCAGTCTATAGGTAACGGACAGAGACACACACATAGACACACACAGACAGACAAAGTTCCATTTATAAATGAGTTTACATAGATTCTGAGCATAAATAGCATAATCATTGTTTCAGTAATCTTTGACGAACTGGCATCGTTTTTTGTCCCATCTATTAGTCGATTCTCTTAGCTGCTCTTTTTTCTCAGAGTCTTGACAATGAGTTTTGTTAAGTAGCTTATTAAGAAGAATTGTTCGTAACTGATCACATTAATTTACGCCTGGCTTCTTAGGTAGTACTCCAAGAACTGATCATCTTAGCTCCTCAGATATTTCGCCACAAATGTAGATTTCATTTATGCTATTTGTAATTCTGTCTACACCGAATTCCACTAAGGCTGTCAAGATGTCTATTAGAATATCGTCTGATCCTGCTGCTTGTTTCTGCTCAATTTGACCAATGCAGCTTCCATTTCGGTCGGTCGTTATTTATCTGTATTGCTGGTTACTTTCTCTTGTAAAGTTGTTATCTGATATATTCGTCCCATCGCTGATTGTATTTTATTTTTCTAAATTAATTTTCTGTAATTGGATTTTATGCATCCTTTTGTAGAACATGTCTTTTGTCCTGGTAACTCGCTTATTTTTTAATCATGTCTCCTTTATTTTTCGTGCTCAGTCTCTCTGTTTCTGCTCTTTTGTTGTTGAACTGTTTTTCTTAATCATGTTTCCATTTACCGGCTATATTCTGGTATAGTTTCCTATAAATTGTTCCATGCCTTGGAACTGTTTTCTGTCATCTTTGTATTGTGTCAGGAGCCTCTTCAGTGATCTATTAATTTTTCATCCTACGTCTTTTTCCCTTTGAGATGATGTCGTTTGCTGATGCAACTAGAGCTTCTCTTAGCCCGTTTCCGTTTCCGATTTGCCATTCTTATTTTTATTACACGCTGTGAATATATGTTTTCTTTTGGTTCGAGTCAGGCACGAATGATGTATTAGATATCTCCAATTTTCTGGGATAAAAAAAAATGGTCGTTTTCGAAGTCGGCACCGAGTATAGGTTTTACAATGATGAACTGCATTCCTGAACATCTTGTTTATAATTATATAGTCAGTTAGATTTTATTTTTCTTCTGAATTCCTCCATATCAATAATCTTCTTGGAGGTTCTTGAAAACAGGTGTTTGCTATTACCTGGTCATTCGCTATTTACAATTGCGGTCCCCTATTTCGAATTTACCAAGCGTTTTCCTACACTCTCTTTGTCAATTGTTGTATTCAGGTCATCCATGATAATTCTGATTTATTACAACTTCCACTGAAACTTGGCGTTGTCTAGCATGGAGCAGAATAATTCGATTTTATTTCCGGTTAATATACTAATATAATAGATATTTTGAAGGGTCTTCCCTTTCATTTTAACCACAATAATTCTTTCAGATAACTGACAATATCCCAGAACGCAATTCTTCAAAGTTCGATCCAGTATCAAGCCGAATCCTTTTTCGTTATTTTCGCTACCTGCGTATATAATTCTGTGGTTGTAGCTAAGTTTCCACTGTTCGCCCATCTTCTATTGCATATACCTAAAATATTCTTCATTAATCTAATCATCTCCATCTTTTCGTTATTTAGCTGTCCATATTTGTTCAAGATTTTGACGTACAAGTTACTGAGTGTTTTATTTTTCTTTTGGTGTCAACAGTCGCAAGATAACGGTTTGGTGACACCTGTCGCTCATGTGATTCTATTCCATGCGAGGAAACAGTTCTGAAGAATTAATTTCCCTTGAGGCCGTTCGGGCAACAGTCGCTCATTGACGGTCAAGTGACACTTGTTGAGCATGCCGCGCCTTAAGAGCGAGGAGTCATTTTCTTTAGCCTGGAAACCCTTCAGGCTGTTAGGGTTTATAATTTGTTTGTACGTATCCAAGGTTTCATATTGGTTGTCACAGTGATTTAACGAGACACCACCTCTAGTTAGATGACTATTAACTCTTCCAGAGTTTTTCCACTCTTTTTTAAGTCTTATTTTTCGTCCAACGAGGCTGTTCATATTTTGCCTCAGTTAAAAATATTGAATGGGTTAGTCATTTTATCCGCTAACGGTGTGACGTAATTTAATCTATATAGTATATACGCATTGGCAGAGTGTTTCTTTAATTTTAATTATATACTTACCTGTGTCTTTTGGATAGCAATGGAGTTGAATTCATCAGAAGGTACTGTATACCCCACTTTGCATAAACATTTGTCAATCAGAAAGTTGTGTTCAAAGTGGTTGTTGCGATTGTTCATAGTCGATCACAAACCACAGCATATATACGATTCAGAGCGTTGTTTGTAATTGTTTCAACGTAACAATGTTATTTTCCGCCAATATATGACAATGGATGAAACACGGGTCCACCAATTCACGCTAGAATCAGAACGGCTGTTAGCTTATTGGACGGCAGCAGGCCAAAGACGTCAAAAACGCCAAAATAGGCAAACATCAGAATGTTTTGGCTTCCGTATTTTGGGATTCGCAAATTACTTTTCATCAATTACATTGAGAATGGAACAACTATGTTTGGCGAATATTATATAGTTTTATTGGTGCGTTTGAAGGTAGAAATAGTGAAAAACGTCTAAAAATGAAAAAGAGAAATGTGATATTTCACCAAGAAAACGCACAGTACTACAAGTCAGGCGCAACGATGGCAAAACTTCGTGAAATGCACTTCAAATTGATTTTCCAAATGTGGTCCCCAGTGACTACTGACTGTTTGCAGATCTAAAACAATGCTCAAGGGAAAGAGATTTGATTCAATGAAGAATTGATGTCAGAAACTGAAGCGTATTGTGATGCCAAAAATGTCATTGTACTAAACCAAATACTGGAATTGTTAGGGACGCAATGGAAGCTGAGTATAACCCTATGTTACTGAATATAATTGAATTTGGTCTAAGATTTGTCTTTTTATAACTTAGGTCCGGGAATCATTGAGTGAGGTGCTAATATCCCAAGAATGATACTGTCGTTCAAATCTATCTCAAATAATTCCGAAGAAAATAGCTTTCTTCATGACTGAAAAAGAGCGATACCAGATATTTGACACAGGAAAATTATTTTCTAAAAATGTATATTTTAACTAGGCATTAGTCTCATGGATTGTTTTTGCAACACCATAATTTTTAAAGTTCATCTAATTCCTAGTTTTGCGCAATGTTTGTTCAGTTTTCGCCAGAGGCAGAAGCTAGGGAAAATTAATTTTCGGAAATACGAGGTGACTTACATACATTTAGGTGAGATATTTTTTAAAATTTCAACAGACATCAGCAACAAATAATTGACTAATTAATAGGCATTTTTATTTTGGACTAAACGGCTATTATTATCATAAACATAAATTTTAATATTATATTTTGAACACAGGAAAATTTTGCTAGAATCAAAGAGTGGACAATATCACCGAAAATGAAGGAAAAACTTGAAGCAATTGAAATGTGGTTCTACAGAAAGATGCTGCGGATAACATGCATGGAGAAGTGAGCGATTATGAGGTTTTGAAAATGATGGAAACGAAAAAGAAATTAATTCTAATCATCAGGAAGAGACAGCTAAAGTTACTGGGACATGCAATGAGGAAGGGGGACTTGGAGAACCTGATACTAACATGCCACATATAAGGACATATAGACTACGGAAAATGATGGATACCATATTTGAAGGGCCCTACCAGGTAGGTGACGAAACGAGAGTTACCTGGTGTAACAGGAGAAAGCGTGCTATGAGCCGTGGATAGGGAGATGTGGAAAATTATGATCACCTACATCCTGAAGTAACAGGGTACATAGAAGAAAAATAATTGCATAAGTTTTGGTAAATAATTATTGGTTGGTAAACATTCTTCTTCAGGTATTCAAGAGATAAAAAAGAAATATTCATGAAAGTGTTTGAAAGTAATAACATAAACAAGACATGCCATTTTTAATAGAAACACCACTGTATTAAAATTTTATTTTGGCTGTTTTAATTTCAATCAATTAGATGTTGGTCTTAATATATTTTATTTTGTTATCTTGTACCGACGTATGATCGCTATATAGGTAATATTTCATGCGGTTCATAATACTACATATTTGTTAAAAATGTTGTCAGTATTTCTCAGTGTTTTATTACCAAGCTTGTGTTTCTATCTCGCGCCGATGGACGCAGTTGTCACAGGTGCGTTCCTGAAAGTTAGTATCATAAGAACTGTAGCATTGTTTGTGCTCCCGGCTATTTTCTTGAAAACTTTCAAGTTCGCCGTTGTGCGGAAAATGAAACACGTTGCTACCTAACCGTGCATTTTCTCTTACATTCTTAAGCATATGTGCTGGCAGGTATAAACTTATTACAGGCAAATTTTTGAAATTCTTCTCACATGTCGCCTCAAACATATTTACAAGCAAAAATATAAGTAAACTTGTGCACTAATTGCATAAACTACTGCATTAAAATAATGAATGCAAACAAAGAAAAGTTAACATGGGAGTAAATTATATATTTATTTAATTATAAATACACTATTGATCTAATATATCATGCATTAACCTATTAGAAAATTGAAACATTGTTTTCTATAATATGCTTTCTACAAATTATTTAGATACTAATAATTCTCAGATCAATACTTACTGAATTTCATATATAATAAAACATAAACATGAGATTATTTTTCTGTTAATTCATCTCAAATAATATAAAGTTATTTATTGCAATTATTAATTCATCAATGAAATTATAAATTTTTAATCAACGATTGTTTGATTTTTATTAAATTTTTTGCTCTTTATTTATTATATATCATACTTTTTCAGCTTGCCTCACAATAACTCGAACCCCCAGATTGAAGAATTACCATACATAAGTGATCTATTCATATTTCTAAGTTCAGATGTTATTCGAGGGCAATTTTGACAATTAAAATTAATTTATTTCGACATTTGTATCTAAGTGAGTCTGAATGCAGACAACAAGCATAGAAATAGGGCACCCTAGTCGCCCACATTTAAGGCGACGCAAAGCTCAATCTAACCAGAGTGCAAGGGAACGTCCTCACTCTGGGAAATTTATGGGAATATGTTCGGATGATTACTGTTAATTCTTAACTTGGAAAGATTAAGATTAAGTTTACGAGAATATATTCTCTTGAAATTCGGTTGTAACAAGCAGAAGAACGAAGCAGGAAATTGCTCGATTGGAGCTTGCAATACTATACAAAATAAATAAGGGTGGTTCGCTACAATGGGCGTGGAATGGTGAATGGTAGCCGTAAATGTTATAACGGGGGGTCTCGGGGATGTAATTCATCTGAACACTTTCCATGGAATTAAGGTAGAGTAGTAAAACGTTTGTGACATTTCTATTGTGAGAAATGAGGTGCAAAGTAGAAAATAATTCATCACTCATCAGGACAAGGAGACGCATTTGGGTTCTATCAAGACTGGAAAACGAAGTACAAAGTATGCTCATTTGAGCGCAACATATCATAGATTCTAATCGTAACTTAAACATATACAACTTCGTTCACACTCGTTGAATTCTAACATTGAAATAATGTATATCTACGCATTTTGTAGATACTTATTGATTGCATCATTTGACATGTACAGCTTGCCATGTTAAACTCATTCTCAGAGGAAAACCGTTATCTTTTAATTATTATTTCTTTTGAGTAAATACAGAATAAGAGGAACAGGTACAATTCGCTTGATCATTTACTGTCAAAATCCTCTCAGATCATGGCATAGAACATTTAATCGCCATAATAGTGCAGTAAAAGAAAGACATTACCATGATTCACCTGAAAAGCTTTCGCTGAAATTTACATGTGTTCCACATCTATTAGCTTTAATAAAGTATTAATTTGGTTTATCACTCTTAAAAACAGTAAGGACCGGTAACTAATGTTAATTTCTGAATACTTTCGAATATTTTTATTAACTCCACTGACACATTATCATCACAGTTATTACATTAAGGGAAAATCTGAACCATTTTCTCATCTCCAAAACAAATTATATGAAAGTTTTTGACATGTATTCAGATATGTGTGATAAATATTTGTAGGAGAAAAATTTAAGGCTAGCTACACAATTTTTATATGGCCTTCTATAATTTCCTAAGTTTTATTGCCTCGCATAATGAAAGTATTTGTGAAAAATAATTAACTTTACGTACACCATGCAGTTTTCTGTTCAATCATATATATATATATATATATATATATATATATATATATATATATATATATATATATATATATTCAGTATGCAAAAAAATATATTTTCAACAAAAACCTTTTCTTTATTAACTACTACTTTTCATAACATTCCAGTGATATGAGATATTTCGCGCTTCATAGATTTGAATACACTAGTCTTTTAAGAATGTTCATATCTAAGAAAACAATTATGGCGACTTTCTTGTTAAACAAATAATTGGTGAGGATAAGGAGAAAGGAAAACATTGTCAAATACAAGCTACATTAGTCAATAACTTCATCTTTCTGGTGTAGGAATAAGTCGGTTTAAATATATATATATATATATATATATATATATATATATATATATATATATGCAATAGAACTAAATATTTCTGATGCGTTTATTAAAAGGGTCATAATGTGAGGCGTACACAAATACTTTAAGATGCAGGACACATCATTCAATGCATTCTGCGAAACAAACGAATTCTTTTGATAAGACGCTTGACACTTTGCACTGAGCTCTTTTCGCAGAATACAAAAGAAAGTGAAAATAATTTTTGTTTAGCAGTAATCAACTGCTTTTGTCCAAAAAGACGCCGTCTGGATATTTTCCCAGGAGGAAAAAAATGCTTCAAATTAATTAACTTGCATTTTGCCTCTTTTCATGAAGAAACACCATTTATATATTAAGAAAAAAAACCCTGCATCATGACATGATAAACAATAGCCGTCTATTCTCCAGAGTAATCAAATGCAGACTGAATAGAGGAAATTAAAAAGGAAGCTGCAATTTTCAGTTCTTTATTATATATCTTTTAACTCTTATGAAAGAAATAATACGCCAAGTAGCAATGCAGTTTCTTATAGAGCGAAATAATTGCCAGTAGTTATTTTACTATTTTTTACGTATTTTTTAGTGATTCAACGTGTAAACGTTCATTGTCACAGGACATTCTAAAATTGATTCATTTGTTATTTTTATAAATCATGGTGGCTTATTTATAGACACACCGCATACAGGATTGTAAAATTATTTCAATTATGAGCATGAATATAGTATTAAAATTATTTCTTTGAAAATAACAATTATTATTCCAGCTGCAAGCCGTACGATAGATATCTACCTAGATACGAAACATGGATTCATAGATTTTCGATGAGGCTTGAGCGATTAGTGTATGTAATGTACCCGATTAGTATGATGCCGGTATTAGATGATTTATGGCAAAAAATTTACAAAAATTTTCAAATTAGTTAAAGAAATTTTGTGCCGTTTTTCGAAAGTTGTTTTTTTTTCCGGCAACCTGAGTCCTTCAAATATTTCTTATAAAACGTTAGTTGTAGGAATTTTACATTTCGCTACTATAGGCCATTTTGTTAAACTGTCTACAATCACGAAAGTGTTTACTCTTCTTATTCGCCCAGCATAATGAATGTTCAGGGAAGACCATGTTTTGTCCGTTCTAGACCATGCGTTGAATTTTATAGTAGCTACTTTCGCTACCAACGCACGATTCTTGCATAATTACACTGTGTGTTATACATTTTTATCCATACCTGGCCAGTACCCAAAATTTCTCATAGGTGATTTCATCTGGCCTGTATGAAATTCTCTGTATATTTTTGTAGTTAACACAGCAGGTACTACCACCCGGTCTCCGTTCACCACTATTCCCTGCATATCAAATATATGATATGACCTTTATTTTTCGCACCGTAGTTCATTTTATTTTGCGTAATAAATTTGTCGTATTTCACTTTAAATCTATTCTCCTCCAGCGTGAGTGGTAGTCTTTTTACCGTATTGCATAATACGTATTTTATGTTCATTTCAGACATTAACGCCATTATTGAGTCTTCTAATTGGTCCGTGTCATTAATTAATTAATCCGGTATTAATTCTGATAAACCATCCGCGTATGCTATTTCTTTGATGATAAATATTTCGTTTTAAATGAGTAGTTTAACAATATTGTCGATCAAATTTTTAAACGATTTGCAGTGTGTGTAAGAATTTCTTTAGAACCAAATATTGTTAATAACGGTCGATGGTCCGTTCATGAAAATCTGCCTTCGTATATGCATTTATGGAATTTTTTACCGAAAATAATCGCTAAGCACTTTCTCAATCTGAGAATAGTTTAATTCCCCTAGAAGCAGCGTCCTCGATACATGATATACCAGTTTTAATTTACCGTTGTATTTTGTGTAATAAAGTAGTCCCAACGCCATAATTTTTTGCGTCAATCGCGACATATTTGTATTTTAGGGTAAAATGTGTCAATGTTTAGCTTGATGTCAGCGCTGTTGTTAATTTTGTGAAAGCTTTTTGGCATTGCTCTGATATTTTAAATTTCACGTTTTTGTTAGATGATTTAGTGGAGCTCTTTTTATGTTCATGTTTGGAAAACGTAGCTATTATAATTATTCGCTAGAGCCATAAATGACTGTAAAACAGCTACTTTCGTCGGTGCTGGCATATTTTGTATTGCGTTCGACTGATTATGATCGGGTTTTCTGCAGTTTTTGTCGATCACCTGACACAGGTATTTAATTTTCGGCAGAAAAAAACCCACATTTTTCTGGATTCAATTTCAAGCCATATTCTCATAGATAGTTCCAAAAAAGCCTTGAGTGACCTTCTTTAGTTTAACTTTTAATCAGAATATCGTCTCAGCATGCTGTAGCAAAATCGAGGACCGCTAGCATCTTATCGACTTGCGGAAAAATTTTTGGCACTACTTTCAAACCATATTTAAGACTTTATCTTGTAGATAATTATATGCGTATTTATAGCTAACCATTCTAAGAATATTCATCTACTGGTATCTGTAAGTATGCTTTCGACAAGTCAAGTTTTGAAGATATCCGTCCTCAACTTAAATTTGCAAAAATAACTTCCGTTGTTGAGAGGAGGTACTTTACATCTTTTCAGCAGACGTTTAGTCTCGTTGAATAGTCTGTAGAAATTCTGATTTTATTATGTTTTTTTCTATAACATATACCGTTGGTGCAACCCAAAACAATTGTCCATCTTTTTAATTACGTCTTTCCTTTAGTAGTTCAAGTTCTTTGTCAATCAACTCTATTGACGCATATAGAACTTTCATTTTCGAATGAAAAATTGGGATATCATTTTCTTTCAATTTAAATTTTGCTTTGACTTTCGTACACAAACCAAGATCCCCAGAAAAAATTCCGGTTATTTTTGTCTTAATTCTTTTGTTTACTTTGTCTAAACTTGTACTATCGGCAATTTTTTTGCAAACATAATTTAATGTTACGTTAAATAATTCTAACACCTCTATACAGTTTGTACCAAGTAGGTTTTGTGAGTTTTGCATATGCTTTCAAATTTCTTTATTTCATTAAAACGAACATTTACGAAAGTTTCTTCCATAACTTTATTTCCTGTAATCGCTCTTGCTATTTTTTTTTATTATTCAGGAGTCATTCAATTTTTTCAATGTATTGGCGTTACTTACCGTTAAGTTCGATCCCGTATCAATTTGTAGTCTAATTTGTTTTTTTATTTACCCCAGCATGCGAAGATTTCAGCTCTTAAATCACACGGAAAACATTAAACTTGAATGGTCACTACTTTTTTTTAAATGCAACTATCCGCACCCATAACACGGATTTATGTTGAACTGAAAATTAGCTTTCTTACCTACATTTTCCTTTTTACTTGCATTGAATATTCGAAATATCTCGTGTTGCTATTTAAGCTGTGTCCGCCCTTAGGTTTAATATACGCTGATATTCTTCCACTAATGTTTGAAGTGTAATTTTCTGCTCCTGTTCAAGTTTTGCTAGTAATCTTGTTAGAATTTCTTTGCCCGATGGTGTGATTAATCCATAAATAAAAATCAATTTAAACATATCACGAGTTAATTCGTTTAACCAAAAATTCTCACAGTATTTGTTAACCGTGCTTGCAAAAGTCGTATAATCATCTGGCTTCGTAAGATTTAAACATTCCCAACCAGTGTTAGACAACAAATTTTTCGTCTTAATATTTTAGTTAATAGTTGTATAGTATCCTGGAACGATACTTTACTAGGTTGCTTGGGCAAAATATAGAATGCGTAATTTTGGTGCCTGTGGCCTCGAATTTTCTTGGCAGAAGTCGAATCTTGCTTTCGTCGGACCAGTTTCCAATCTTTCTGAAAAACTTCATACCTACGAAAGTAAGCTTCAAACGTTACTACTTCTGGTTTACAAATAAATTCACCTACTGTGTAAAATACTGTAATTTGCGAGAATATATTAGACTTGACTGAGTTATTTTTTTAGTAGCATGCTCCAACAGTTCTATGAATCTGTTCCAGGCGTTCCTTATTTTGTTGTAACTTCTCGAACCTTTTTTTTGTTTGCTTGGATGTAACTGCTCGAACTTTCAGTTTCATCGTTGAATTTCTTGCTGTTTAAATATATGTAGCATATAACTAAGTCCTCCATTAGATATGTCTTTCCAAAACGCCAATCTGTAGGTAGTTATGTTTCAACCTACGACTCTGTTATCAATCTGTAAAGAGTTTTAACCGACTTATTTTGTCGACAATTTGTAAGGTTTTTTTTTCCTAGCAAAATGAAAAAAATACAAGCTCTGTAGACAAACATTCGTTCAAAGGTTAAAATAAAGATAAGTTATCAGGCAAAAGAGTATCCAGCAATTGTATAATAGAACACATTTTCCGCTAGCATTTTCTTAATATATTACAAGCTATAGAGTTTGCGATGAATCAAACGTTATCTAAATTTTACAAAAAATAAGTGAAAATAAAACTCATTTAATCAAGTGTTATATATTCGAAGGTTACAAAAAATATCTTGAATTCTTAATTAAATTTGTTTAATAAAATCGTCATTGGCTTCAACCACGGTCTCAAGAAAACTTCGCAATCTTCTGCATATCTTTTGGACAGTCTTTGTTTAAATTCATGTAGACAGTAGAGATTACAGAGAATGAAATACAAAAACGATGTCATTAATGAAGGCAAAAATCAATACTGAACACGATTCTGGAAGATAGAAGATAGCGATTGATGTTGAATTTACAGAGTCGAAGCCTGCAAGTGACAGGAGTAAGAAACTGAAATAGATTTTCACAAGCAAGAAGTGTGAAAAACAGAATCGCCCTGTAGGAATAGAACTTACGCTTACCTTTAAACATTTCAACAGGGAAACTGAAATCTAGCTTCCAAACTAGTGGTAGTTTAAATACCTGCAGTTGATATATCAAGAAGTCGCTGCAAAACCTTTACATAAAAAATATTAAAACAGAGGTAATCGAGATCATGCTTTTGAGAAAGTGACTGATTTGTAAAAGACAAATCCGGGCCAAAATATTACAGACACGTCTTTGAATTTTGTAGAGCATCACAAAATATATATCAGGCAATCTAGATGTGATATGTCGGTAATATCTAATGCAAGGAATATATATATATATATATATATATATATATATATATATATATATATATGACCTCAGACACAATCACGTTTATAGTGAATTTAGTTGTCTTCGTTATGGGTAAAACTGAACAAATTCTAGTGGTAATATTTATATTCATTTTGTCGTTGAACTATTTGCATATGTTTAATGTCTGTCTAATAATTGTACGACCACTTTCTACCACATAGGACGTCGATGTTGTGGTTTTTGGATAAAGTTGCTAGCCTATAATTTGTTACATACTTTGTTACATACTTTCATTAAATTATTTTTTGCCAATTAATAGAAACTCATGAACGTAAATATATTAATAGTGTGGTGTTCTTCAAAAGAAAAGTATATTTGCAGACTACGGTTCGTTGGATCCGACATGCGTTAGACCAAATTTGCTTCATCAATGAAAAAAATTCTGAATAATTTTTCTAAGCGCAATTTCTTTTTGTAGTGAGACGTGTGTTTTGGTGCGGTAGGTATCGGTTAGGAACGAACAATCAGAGAGTCTATTTCGAATTCAATTTGAATTCGTTGCATTTACTTATGCGCAAGTAAATTTGGAAATGTATTAATCCGTCTCTTCTTCCTCCAGCTACGTGTTAATTAGCAGGTTGAATTGTGTTCTTTAGTTTTGATTGGCAGTTAGTATACCGCATAAATAATTGACAACGTACTGTGGAAAAACTTTTGTTCTGCCTCGTCACTCATGTTTCTTTCGAAACATAGTTGCCCAGGCATACACCACCTATGGCACTTGAAATAAAGTATTTTCTTTCATGAGATTTCACGGATATTCAGGCGGTAGACAAAAACTTAAACTTCATAGAAAACACACACAATGCCTACCAAAATATGGTTAACGAAAATAAATAACGTTTTATGTGAGGAAGTTATATCGGATTCTTTCTTAAGTAATAGCTTTGGTTACATTCTAAGACGAAAGTAAGAAACTAAAAGCTTTCGAAAATTTGACTAAAAAATGATTTGCGCTTACACGTCACAATACTGGATATACTCGGCTTCGAGAAAATCCGATTTAATTAATGTTATTCCTGGAAAGACGGACGCAGGTTCAAATCATATACTTTCCTTTAACAGCATTTTTGGAATATTCAGGCCAATAGACGAAACTAAAAAAATATGCTTTTTAATATCGACACAGAATGCCTATATATATATATATATATATATTATTGTTATCATTTTTAGCATAGCATACTGCAGCTTAATAGCAATAGAGTTTCCATGTTTAATACACCAGCATCAGACAGTGAAATGTGATTTATATATATATATATATATATATATATATATATATATATATATATATATATATATCCTTTAAGCACAATAGAAGTCATAATCATCCCGAGGAACCTTTCGGCCAACACTTGTCAAGGTCTACGTTGGCTTAATTACAAAGGGCAAAAAATAAAGGACTAAAAAACAACAGAAAACTTAAAATAATGAAGGGAGATGGAACTCGATTGAAAATAAACTTTATTCAATAAATATTAAAATGTAACGGGGTGTAAACAAATAAAAAAGAAAAATTGTTACGCTCACAATCCCTTCAGTAAAAGAGCGAAGGAAAAGCTCGTTCTGCCTGCACAGGCTCGGCTGATGGATTTTTATGCAAATTGCCTCCAAAACACGAAGATGATATGCCGATCGAGCACTGTGCAGAACAATGAACGAATTGTCCTCATACGAGGAGGCACATTACTGATTAGCCAGCAGGTGCGGCCGATTATTATTTATTGCGAAATATTACACAATTGTGGCACAAGGCCAAATTGGGGCGGGGGAAAATAGCTCAGGATGGTCCACACTATCATATACCTAGCTAATCCGATTCACAACCCAAACATACGTTACAATTTTTCTCAATCGCCACAAGAACTTATCCAGGCCGTCAAGTACCAAAATACCAACTATTATTCTGGGGACCAAATAACACCAGAAATGAACATAAAATTTTTTACAATATATAATGAATACAAAAATATACATAAAAATTTCACATGACGGGGAGTGGGTATGTAACAATTCCCCAAAATAGAAAATTTTTAAACTAAAAATAAAAGTAAAGACATGATGTTAGCTGGACCCAACCAACACACGAAACAAAGAGGCCGTTGGGTTCTGCCCAAAGGACAAAATCAAGAGGCGCCTTTTCTACCAGGAGTGGAGAGGAGAAAATAACTTGGACTGGGGAAAATATAATACTGACCCAGATGAGATCGCACGGGACAAAAGTAAAACGGAACTGGGAATCTCAAACTGGATTATAACAAAACAGAGAGAGTGCCGGGAACAGGCCGGGAACCGCACACACTCACATTAACTAAGTACACAAAAAGGGACTTACCTTAACCAAGAGGAGGGTTCGAAAGGAATCTACCCTGATGTTACAAGCAGCTCTAAGGCTAGCCCCGGTCAGGCGAACCAGGCTCGCCAAATTTATCCACTTCTTGCTGAGATCTGTCGGCGTCAACCTTTTCCAATCAGTTTCAATCTTCATTTTTAGCTGATGCTCAAAATATCGGATCAGATCCTGATGTGAAAGACGGTCAACCCAGTCGCGTCTTCCAAATCACCATTCGAGACGTGGCTAGTAGCGTCAGAAACACCATTTGCTTCACTTCAGAAAACGGGGACAACACATTGTCACAGATGTATACACGATCAATTGAGCACGAGTTATTGCGGCAGGTTACGAGCAGTCAACGCGCCGGACACGATCCCATAACTAGCGAACCCGCGAACAGTGGTAGAAGACGTGCGAAGACGTCTCCTTTAAACCAAGGTTGCAACGTTCACAATCTTGCAAATCCGCCAGGCCCATTATAAAACCCATGTCATTGAGAGACAAGCCATTCCGAAATAATCACCAGGTCAGAGAAAACTCAGAGTTGCTGAGACAATCAGATACTGGCGCGCAAGACCAATGAGAGCGATACTCATCCTCCGACATGCCGGGTTCTCCCGCAGTGGATCCTTTGCGACACCCACCACTAATTCCTGATAGAAGTGTCTCCTAGGCCGAGAAAGGTCACTAGACCGTGGAATGGCCCACAAGGCCGTCCGACGTTCAAGCAGGAATCTCGGTAGCCCCCGAGGCTTACGGCACCGCCTCGAGATCGGGGGAGTGATAGTAAGGCTAAGGAAAGCGTCCCTTACTACCCCACTAAACAACGAGTCTTCCAATAACGCACCCCTGATAAAAGCCAACCTCGAGGCGAGCTTGTGACTCGCCAAGTCAGCATTCCGAAGCCCCCATGACACGGACGTTCGTAACAGACATGTTTGTCGACGTGATGTCTGCATATTCTCCACGGAAAAGAGAAAAGCAGACGCTCGATCAACTTCTCACGCTCATCACAAAGTGAAAGTACAGACATCCGGTAAAGGATAATGGAGAAAATATATGTAACACACAAGCATGCGGTAGGGAATTCTACAGGCGGCAAGTGCGAGGAAAGAAGCTGTTGGAGTAGAAATTGCAGTTATATTTCATCGGTTTCACTGTAAAAGGGTGGGATCTAGTTGCCAATCTAGTATCTCGTGAAAATTCACATCTAGGGGCCACCAGTGATTTAAGTTCGTTAGACCAGAAGCCATGAAAGTATTTATAGAAGAGGCACAGGGAAGCCACGTCATGCCGGTGAGAGAGATACTGCAGGCGGTCAGCCAATTCGGTATCAATCACATTACAGTTTCTTTGCTGTATTTTGTCAAGAACCCCGAGGAGAATAGCAGGAGCACCCGTATATAATTGCAGGATAGATTCAGGCGGAAAGAATTTCCGGGCCCTGCACAGAGAGCCAACTTTCATAGCTGCGGATTTAGCAATGGATTCGACGTAGTCATTCCACTTGATGTTCGCTGAGAGTGTCAGGCCAAGCAGGCGTAGTGATTTAATCTCTGGGAAGCAAGCCTGTTCCATGCTAATGGGAGGGAAGTGCGGTTGTCTGTGGTGGTTAATTGACAGCAGCTTCGTTTTGGAAGAATTGAATTTTACGAGCCATTTCTTACCCAATCCACCACATATTGGATGTCCTTTTTCAAGCTCGGCTGCGAGCTTCGCCTTGTCACGAACACCAGATTTTTGATTGAGGCAAGAGTAAACTGTGATATCATCGGCGTACATGCCTACTTGTGATCTTATGGCATCGGGGAGATCATTGATATAGATTAGAAAGAGCGTAGGACCTAAGATAGAGCCTAGGGGTACACCCGCATTTGTAGGGTAGTTCTGGGAGGCATGTCCGTTTAATACCACCTTCAGTGTGTGGTTAGAGAGGAATGACCAGATTAAGTCCAACAAATGTCCAGTTATGCCATAGTTTCGCAGTTTCTGTAGAAGGCTGGCATGCCATTTCACTGTCGAATGCTTTAGAGATTTCCAAGGCGACGGTTCGGGCTGATATATACACTCGGTGATGGAAGTTAGCATATCAGCAGTGGACCTGGTGAAGCGAAGCCATACTGTTTGTCCGAGAGCGGCTGTGGTCTGTGAGATGCTGAACGACCTCGGCATTGATAATGGCTTCGAACACTTTGCCGAAGATCTGAAGAAGGCTGATGGGGCGGTAATTTTCGGGGTCCAATGATTCACCAATGTTCTTGAATAGTGGAACCACAGAAGAAGACTTCCAACAGGCAGGGAAGCAGGAGGAAGGTAGGCAGAGGTTGTACGGCTTAGAAAGGATAGAGGAGAGTTCAGGGGCACAATTCTTCAAAACTATGATTGGGATTCAATCCCCACCACTCGTTTTGTGAGGGTCCAGTTTTGAGATTATGCTAGAAATCAGCGAGGGCGTGATGTGGACGTCATTCAATTGGGCCTCAGTTCTAGATGGGAAATCGGATGTATGCATTCCAGACGAATCCAGAGTCGAATGGTTCCAGAATCTACGGGCAAAGCATACAGCCTTGTCCGCTGAGGAGGTGAGGACTTCAAACTCGTTTATTAGTGGGGGTACTGAAGAATTACTCTTGCTAAGCACGCGTTTGCAGAGGCGCCAGTAGTCTTTGGTGCCGAACTTGGAGGATGCTATGCGCTGCTTCATCCTGGCCGCAAACATCATCTTAGCTTCGTTAAGTATCTTTTTACACTTATTACGAGCTGAGGCGAAAAGGCGCCTGTTTTGGTCCGACGCGTGGCTATGATAAACCCGGAAGAAGTGATTCCAGTGGGCAATGGCGGCCGAGCAAGCGGGCGAGAACCAGGCAAACGAATGGGATTTAAGCCGAAATTTCCTGGCAGAGATGAATGCATCGATGCCAGCCTTAAGCCAGGAGGAGACTTCTGATACACAGTCTTCGACGGGAAGACTAAAACCATTGTTCCAAGGGACGTCGCAGAAGAAGTCACGGAACGAATCCCAGTCTGCTCTTTGATAGCAGTAGGATATTCTGTTGGTCTGGGTTTTCTGGGGGTGGAGTGGAAGGAGATGTTGACAGAAACTACGGCTTGGTCAGAATTTCCGAGAGAGCAGAGCTGTCTAATGTGAATTTGGGGTGGAAGTGAAGCAGAAGTTTAGTCGCAAGTCCCTTCCGTTAGGGCTATTGGAGAAATGCGTGGGGAAGCCCACCGTAAGGGATTGCGTAAGGGATTGGGAGATCGAAAAATTAAAGGTGTGGACACCAGCAGGGGTCGGTTACAGAGTTTTCCAGCCACCTAGTTAAAGTAGCCAAACACGAAAATATGTGCAGATGGGTGCGATGGCCTTGTCGATATTGTCAGAGATGCTGTCAAGTACCGTACAGTCAGAGGAGGAGGGGGAGCGGTAGAGGAAGAAGAGATAGCTAACAGAGCTTAGCAGTGAGAGACAGAAGCACATGAAAGACTGGTCCAGGGATTCGAGAGATGTTACTCTAGCTAGGGGGAGGTGTTCACTGACATATACACCAAGCCCATGCATATGGACGTTGGAGTTCTTCCTGAAGAGGGGAAGGTAACCAGGAACATAGAACTCAGAGGAGGAGATAGACGGTCAAGGTTAGTTTCACATAGGTCTAAGATATCAGGTGAGTTAGTTTGGAGGAATGCTTCTACGGTATAAAAGTTAGTGCTTATACCGGATATGTTAGTGAAAGAGACACAGAGAGGTTTGGGCGTTTTCCGAGTAGCTGGTTTGATTTTGTTATTTTGTTTGTTCTTTTTCATTCCCAACCAATGACAACTTAAGCAAAATATACAATAAAAATACACTGAAACTTAGTTATAGCTTCAATGATAATCTTGATAGGATAAAAATATTACACAATAATAAAATCCAAAAACAATATAAATATATTAATCATAACCAGGTCACGGGTGCCCTATTCACACGAATTTAATCGTTCAAACAGACTGACAACTATGTATTACATTTTTACAGGTAATCATTCAAATGCAGCCAACAATTCTACTCCAACAGCTTCGTTGTTCGCATATCCCGCTCGTGGAATTACCTTGATGTATACTTGCTATCCTAACGGCCACAACCTCCAGGAATTTAAAGGCAATGTCAGTTCCCATCGATTATCCACGTGACTCCAGTCCTTTCTACATCACCCCATGTAAGTTGTTCTTTCCCTTTCAGTCTACCTTCGCAACTGTCTTATCACCTGTGTTCCTATTTTTCTGTTGCCCTTTCTCTGACAATCCCTATAACTGGTTTGTCTTTCTCTTCACTTTACTCCTATTTAATTTTTTACTCTCTTATGTAGCCCGCTGAGTAAAAATAGGGATACCGGCATGCTTGGTGTGAAATGATTAAAAACATAAAAAGCAACTTATTTAAAAAATGAAATTAACACTGCTTTTTGCAGTTGTCATAATCCGAATGTATATATTCTGCAAAATAAATGTTTTACAAATTCCATAGGATATCAGCTACGATTCCCATTACTGAAAATCTTAATCTTACCAAATTCCTTGGATGTCCTAAGAATATATTTTAAAAACACGTTTTTATTAGCACAAACTATCTTTCAATGATAAGATATATAGTAATTCTGCCTCACCCTCTAAATTCTACTGACACTTGAAAGATGCTAATGAAAAATATTACTAATGGAAAATATTAACAATAGGTAGAGCATGTAAATTGTTCTATGAAACATGTTTTATTTGCTTACCTGAAAAATCCATATAATTAGATCCTCAAAGATTATCTAGAATAAACAACGTAATCAAATCACTAACTTTTGCAACCACAGCATTTTCCGTACTCTTTAAAATATCTAAACTTCTTTCAGTATATTTACTATTTGCATTTACCTATAAAACTACCCACTTTTTAATTATATACGTTATAATGTATTTAAATAATATTTTGTCAACGTTATCTAGTACTTATGTTCTAATTTTTTTTAATTTTCTTTAACTCCTATTTGTTTTTAATATTACCAAAATTCATTTCAATGTTAACAAATCTATTTTTCTAATATGATTATATTTTATGTTTTAATATTTTCCAACACTTCGCTTTTTATGTTCTATACTACTGTCTTCTTTCCTGCTTAAACATTTGATATGCCTATTCTTCTTTGGCAAACTTTCATTTGGTGTATGAGTTCACAAATTCAATACTTTTTAAATATAATAACTTCATATCCCACTATATTCATTTGATAATCTTCTTTACTTTAGCTTAATTTCATTTGTTTAAAATCACAATTTTCTTTCTTTCTTTCTTTCTTTCTTTCTTTCTTTCTTTCTTTCTTTCTTTCTTTCTTTCTTTCTATCGATCTATCTATCTAGATATAACCATGTAAGTTAACCATATTCACAGCCTGCTTCTGATGTTTTTAACATCAGAATTTTATATGACTTAAATTGCAGTATGCTGCTATAATAATAATAATAATAATAATAATAATAATATATTCATGATTTACTTTCGTATTGAGCACTTTTTTATGTAAACGCCAAACTCTGGAACGTACTTTCATTTGTTAAAACCACTAAAAGCACAAAAAACCTGTATCAATGAAGGCTTCGATATCGTAATTAACATAGAATATTGATTTGCCTTGAATAGTTTTGTAGATTTCTCTAAAGTTCACATTTTATTCCATGTTACAATTAAAATATATTGATACTATTAAATATGAAATACAACATGTATATTTCCGTATATCGAAAACTTTGAATTCCATAATAATTGTGAAAATGTTTTTTTCTATCTCAGTTTCATAACTTGTTCAAAACTCGTCCCGATACATAATGTCGTTTCTTCCCATATCGAATCTTCACGCGTCAGATTTTGTTGCGCAGTATATAAGTATGAATGTCTGTATGCGTGTTTCAGTATGCGTGTGTGTCATGTATGTGTTTGTACGTCTTATATATGTGTCAAAAATCCCATTGTTTTTTATGTATTTTCTGCTCGTTTGCAAATACATGTATTCATTATTGATTTTGCTTTATTTTTAATTACAAGATTCAAATAAGTTCAAAATGTTTATTTCTAACCTGGAAATTAGTACAGGTTTGATTATGTTCAAAGTATATTCAATTACTGGATTACTGAAAAGAATTCTGTCGTGATTCGCGAGAAATTAAGAAAACTATATTTAGCCTGACGCCAAATTAACCCATTGAATTCAAGTAATTATTTCGCTATTTTTATCCAAGCCGAATAAATAAATAATTTAATAATAGTGATAGTAATAACAATAGTAATAATTCACCCAAACAGATCAATCAAACCTAATCGTCCAGATATTGTGATCAGAGACTACTTCAACAAAAGCGCATTCTTATTGACATGGCAATCGCTACAGACTGTAATGCATCTTTGAATATTTCCAAAAAAATATCAGAATATAAACGCCTTGAAATTGAAATCTAAAAATGTGTCACATGAGTATAGTAAGAATTACATTTGTAGTTAGAGCTCTCGGAATTATTTGATATACTAACTAAAGTGATCCCTAGTAGCCTAATCCCCCCCCCCAAAATGCCAAAAATTATACTTTCAATAACAGCCTAGACCTGCCAAAGAGCTTTATATATGTAAATTAAGTCTGATCTTACGTTATTTGTTCTGAAATCTCATGACCTCATTTCTGACATAGTTTTATCAATGGGACACGGGCAAATAATTATACAACAGAAATCAAATTGAATAAAACAATAATACTACTACTAGTAATAATAATAATAATATCAATAAGAATTTTAAAATAAATATAATCATAATAATAAAAAAGAAGAATAAAATCAAACGCTAAAATAATTGAATATAATGATGAAAACAACGTTAATAAACAAACACAATGAGCTACGTCTTCCCTAAAATTTTTGTTTATGACGGATGATTTTAGTAAAATCAATCGTTTCATATCTACAGAACAGTAAATAATGTGATGCCTATTATTTGGGCTGAAAATTATAAACACATTTTTTTACAAAAGCGTAAAGCAAGTAATAACAGACTTGAATAATAGACACTTACTCAGCAGAGACTAGAAGAAAAACTGGCAGGTGCACTTAAACTAGATTTATGTCGACTAATATAGACCGGACATCGACGCAATACGTTTTCCGAAATGATAACCATATATTATATTTATTTTCAGCTGGGAATTACACACTGTTGGGAAAATAGTCGGTTGAAATGTTTTTACTTTATTGATAGTTGGCGTTTATCGTTGCCGAGCTGAATAGCAGACCAATCTCGTTTTATCTTCCAAGTCCATGAACGAATGATGTGATAATGTCTCTCAACAACATGCATTCATTTGTTGTTATAATGCATTTAATCTTTCCTCGAACATCTTTTTCTCCCCTGATCTGTAATCCATTTGCAAAAAAAAAAAAAAATTAAAACGTTATTTTTTGTTGACTTCAGTATGATCTGCTTATATACAATTTTGGAGGTGGCAATGACCAAAGTGGCTTATCATTTTTAGGCAGATGTTCAGAAGGATGTGTGTTGTGGTGCAATGAAATGCCGACTCGAACAAAAAATCGTGGAGCCGACTTCAAACTCGATTTGAATTCCTTGCATTCATGTAGGCACAAATAGCCTAGGGAAATATATTAATCCGTCTCTTCTCTCAAGTTATGGGTTAAATAATAGAACATATTGTCTTCTATAGCTTTGGTTTGGAAACCAGTCTACCGCGGAACCTACTGCAGGATAATCTTCTGTCCAGTCAGTCATATCTCGAAAGAGACATGATCGCCCAAGCGTGTATCCCGTATGGCACTTAACTAACTGACTGGCTGACTTCTGAAGGTGCTGAATATTTTGCCTATAATGTAACCAGTTATCTTTTAGGATTTATACAATTAAATATTCTTGTAAAATTACACCGGTTACTGTGCATTTAAATTCATGAATAAATTCCTGCCAGAAATATTTTCACAGTCTTGCTTCTCGCCGAAAAAATTATTGCCTGAATGGACCGATGCTTATACAAATTAAGAATATTAAAAGAGAACAGTCTGGTTTCTCGGGGCTCTGTCAAAGACTGACCGTCAAAATCTGATAATGCTCTGAAAGCTATATGACTAGTGTTGCTAGATATTAAGACATACTTCATATCTTTTTCAACTGCTACGTGAAATGATGCGGTAAAAATGAAAGCTTAGTTAAAAAGAGGTCAGTTCAAATTACTAAACATATGTGAGTTCAACATAAAGCAATTAAGCTGGCATATACACAAGCACGTTTGAATGTAGTCAAAATAATATAAAACAACCACGAGCAAATCTAACACCACATAAGAAATAGTAAATAGACAAATTTTAACAAATAGTTAAATATTAATTAAGCATAGATAAATCAAGTAAAAACAAAGATATAAATTTACGCCAAACTTCATATCTATACAAAAAATTGGGTAATAGCTATAGCATAAAAAGAAAAGGAAATAACTTGAAAATAATACAATAATGCTTCACCAAAACTCGAAGTCAGCATGAATGAAATAAAACCGCTCTGAATCTTAGTGACAAGTTTCTAGGTATTAGTTATAAACAGAGAGAGAGAGAGAGAGAGAGAGAGAGAGAGAGAGAGAGAGAGAGAGAGAGAGAGACAGACAGACAGACAGACAGCAAGCAAATACGCATCGTTCATTCAGTAATGAATTAGAACACTCTCAGCTATTCGACGTGTATAATGATAATATACGCTCTAAAAAGTTCAGCGGTAGAATCGGCGACTGACGCCAATTCGGTCGGTTTTCAATCCTGGGTTAAAAGCAAACGAAATCTAACCGTACTGATGATACAGCAAAACAGATCTGTCTGCGGATGACTATATATATATATGGATGTTCCTGTGTGTGTTTAAATAACTATCACATTCATAAGATTAAATTTTTCTTTCAATATTCAATTCAATTCTATTGATTCATGACAAAGTAGATTATTTTTGTATTTTTTGTTTGCTTATTTAATAAAACTAATTGGTAGAGAACGGGAAAGAGTCTGAATTATTACGAAGGCAGAAAAATAATTGTCATCACAATTTTTTTGAGAGTCTAATATGACTGTGAAATAAGAAGAATCTGCACATAAGGTTCTTCTGTAAGAACTGTCTATTATAGGATATCAGTCGACATGAACCTCTCTGCATTTAAAATAAATATATACCATAAATATTTTAGTTATATCATTTTAAAATCATAGTTGTGATTAGATCGATTTTTACGCCGAAATTTTCTTGCTTTTTTAAATTTTTTTCTGATATCTCTTGCAAACGTATGTTTTATAGAATTATGAACCATATATAATGGATTTTGAATATATAATGGACATTGAATATAGAATCACCAGTGTAAAAACAGTAAATAAAATATATAATTAAAACGATACATTATTTTCACTAAATCTTTAGCCAATAGAATGTCCAGGATTCACTCAATATAATGTTGTAGGCTTAGTGTTTGGAGGTATGTTTATTTTTGAAGATATTCAGGATAGAGATAAAGGCTGCCACGAAATTTGAAGAAGTTAGAATAACCGTCATCGAGTAAGTAACATCTCGAGATTTTCTACTACAAAGAAGTGACTGTCAGGAAAGAATAACAACAATTTGGCGGATATTCATTCTTACCAATAGAACACTAAGATAACAAGGATTATTTAATCCTATGAAAATTGAATGATCAGTCATAGCTGTAAAAGTCTAAGCTGTTGAAAGCAAGAAATGTAGAACATGGATATTGCAATAGGCTTGTGATTTTTAGTCAGTGTTAAAGAGGCTGTAGAATAAAATCTAATTCATTTGTAATTTTTCTTTAATTTAATAAGTTTAACAACAGTTCAAAAACAAACGACAGTCATGATGTGGTATTAAAGTGGTATTATATATATCATATCAGCCTATATATAGAGATAACAAGTTTTGTCCAAAGAATAATTTTTTTCATCGTTCTTTTCAGTTAACGGTCAGCTCATTTTTTTATGTATGGGAGATTTCAGAATAAGCAAATAATGAGAAAAAAAATCCTATTGTACATTAATCCCATTCATTTCATTTCTGTCCCGATTTTTTTTTATTTTGTTTTAAAACATTTTAACAAGACTAACAAAACAAGTTGTATGTTTGTCACGAAAAATTTAGAGTTTCTCATGCGAATTACAAAAATGAAGCAAGTACAAAATTTTAAATTTGTAGGAATTGTTTTAAAAGAAAGTGAGAAAGGTGACACTTAATTTGGAAGGCGTAGTGGACAGCAAAAATATCTTCCAAAAGTTAAGCAAAATAATATGAAACAAGAAAAATTCTTAAAAAAACAAAACAAAACGTCACACTGAACTCTATTCATTAGTTATTTCCTCATATGATGATGAATGCTGATCAATGAAGAAAAAATTTGAGGCAACTGAAATGATGTTCTACCGAATTATTTTGTGAATATCATTTGTTGAAGGTGCAAACAAAAAAAAGATTTTCTCTAAAATGAAACAAAAGACTAATTTATGCTTATTTTTCCAATGAGACCGTAAAAATGGGGAAAAAAATTTGGAAAATTTAACACTGACGGGACATATTGAAGGTAATATGTTAGAAGATACTAGCGCATAACCTATCAAATGAATATGTGTAAGTAGTCGCAGAGGAAAAATTAGAGTTTCGTAAAGAAATCTCTCTGTTTTATTTTTAATATATATTGAGTTATCTCAGACATTCATGAGATTCTCACGCCAACTATTACGGTCCGGCATCAAGGTCGGTAGGTACGTAAGGAAACATTCTGTATCAGAATGTAGATGATCAATATAAGTTGTTGCTGGCCGGCCAGCACTATTGCTATGAGAGGTGTCCAGAATTAAAAATACACTAGCAAGATGTTTTTTACTCCCAAATTTTGTCCTGCGATTAGCAATCTACGTTTGCGTAAAATTGTGGATATATAAGGGATATTTTATTGTTGATTTTTTAAGCGCCGCTTAAATGTTGCACAAGGCCGAATGTATAAGGTACCTTTTGAGGATCAAACCCACTACTCAGTTGTAACAGGTTCTAGCAAGACAAATTTGTCTGACCTTTACGCCACACCGAGTTGCCACAGGGATATATTTATAGAGTTTAGTTTATGTTGGCTTTTGTTTCCAGATTATATATATTTCAACATTCGTGTGTAGGTGCTAGCTAGCTTAGACTCGAGGGTTTTAGCTAATATCAAGTATCTGAACCATAAGTCTAGAAGGGATTGAAAGAAATTCTGGTTGAATTTATCTGGTAGATCAGATTTACCGTCGACTTTAGTTAAAAAACACACTTATATATTTGCATATCCTTCTCATGATATCGGTCCTATTATTTTGAATATCTAATTTTTCTAGCACTATATTATCATAGAAAATATCTATGCGCTTTCTCAACTAGAGGCAGTATTTATGTTAGTAGTTCTTAAAATAATTAATACCTAATGAGACGTATTTTTACTGGTTATCAAATAATAACCTAGTTCTAGATAAAACTTAAAGGCATTATCTTCGCTAGTGGCAGATTGTTCACCACGCGTGACTTTCGAATTTCACTCAGTGTTTCTATGTTTCTAATAGTTACTAAGTTATTGGCAAATGGGTACATTTATCAAGTCACCAATCGTAGATAGATTGCCAGCAAAAACGGAAAAGTATTATATCCGCCCATTATCACAATCAGCAACTGCTTTCATGCAGTTTTGTTTAAACGATTTTAGCATGAAAGCTTATTAAACTGTATAATGGTTTAAAAGAAAATTTCCGTATTTACTGCACACCGATATCATCTTTCTTAGACATGAATTTCTTCATTTATCGAAGATGGTGAGGTTCAAAATCCGTGATTCGTAACGATAAAAACTTAACGTTTGAACACGCGCCCACTGATAAGCCATACAGCCCATTTTTATAACATGTTCTAACTTCGGTATTCATTAAGTGATTATTAGATCAAAAATATACTGTTTTATTAAGACTTCAATATAAATAGATTTGATGCTTATTTATTTCTTTTCCTATTTCAAAAGTTTACATTAAGAGTGATCCATTAATACATAGAGTTATTCATTAACAGATTGAAATGCCATAGAGTGTCTGATTTAAATACCATAGAACGATTCATTAATACTTAGAATTATACATTAACGGATTAAAATGGCATAGAGTATCTCTATTCAAATGCCAAAAAATGATTCAGTAATACTTAGAGTTATTTGGAACAGAAAAGTGATATTCATGTCTTTACCAAGCGTATTTGTGCGTAAGTGAATAAAACGTAACAACGGAAATCGATATTAGCTTCTCGGAATAACTATTCCAAACCATTATCCATTACAATAACCTAACCACACAGTCAGGCTTATAGCACCTGCTATTCCAATCCGGTCAATTTTCTAGTTACTAATTTTGCCAGATGTTGCTTAACTTCGGTGATATAAAGGGGATTTTTCTCTATATTGAAGGCGAAAGTATTTTTCAAAGACACTTCCAGTATATGATAGTAACGATTTCTCAGAAAACATGCAAAAAAAAGAGACTAGAACGAAAATGTTAGTCAGTTTATTATCGTACATTATACACGCTAGTGTGATCATATCCCTTTCAAAACATGACTGACTAGGTAAAAGATTTTCCCTTAGTAGTTTGCCATTAATTTTTGCTTAGACTGGTTTCTTACCAAAATTACAGAATCTAATTTCTCCTGCTATTTAACCAATTCCTGGAAGAAGGAAATGAATTAATATATTTTCCAAGATTATTTGTATGCAAGCGAATGAAATATTTTCTTATTTGGAACGGATATCCATTACACCACAACACACAGTTTATGACAGTAACGATTTGTCAGACCATTACGCAACAATGAAGAATCGTTTGAAAACTATATAACAATTTTTTTTTAAAAAGCACTTATTTTATAAATTCGAGCAATATTTTTATTCGCTTTATTTCCCCATTCATTTTAGTATAATTCGATCAATCTAGCTCGAAGATTTATGAGTCTATCGCGCCAACCATCACAGCCCCGCATCAATGCCGGAAGGTCATTAGAATGGCATTGTGTTATAGCTGGTCAATGTAGACGGTTGCTGGGCTACGAGCTCGTCTAACTCCATGATCAGATACCCAGTAGAGAAATTCTCTTTCAAGTTCTTGTTTTGCTAACTAGCGGTGTCTTGACATGCGCAATGTACATTCGCGTAAATTTGAGGAAAATATAAGTGATGCATCCATTGAGCTGTAATTTACTTGGATATTGTTTCCATGAAATGTGAAGTCTAGATTTCAGCATCTGAGTATGCTCCATCACGGTTAGAGTCTAGGATTTTAGTTAATGTCCAGGCAGTGTCATCATACGTTAACACCACCTCTAATGTGGCTCAAAATACTCTCCGCTTGAGGTTGTCTGACAGTCAGATTTCCAGCTTACATCCATTTTGTACTTTCTAATTTATATTGACTATAATCCGATTATATAACCTCTTTCTTTAGTCAATGATGCTTACATTAATAATATACGATGTAGTTCTTTTCCTGATTTACGGGTTAAAATAAGCAGACCGATAATCAAAATGGCCAAATAAATATGAGAATATAAAAAAAATGCCCCCTGCTTGATAATCGATTTTTCTCACCTATACAAACACTGATTCCATACATATAGACAATGAAGAAAAGTGAAGATGTGAGATCGGTTGTATGTAAAATAACTGTTAAAAGAAATTAGCCAAATAAAAATGAATTGTTGCAGTTACATGCCGATTTTCGATGGAGAAAAATGATTAAAATTTAAATGATCTTACCTTTGTTGTTTTTCTTTTCAAACATTTATTTCACTGATACGTAACTATCTCTGAATCTATCTAATGAAACAGTATTTAGGTAGACTGTTTTAAAACAATTTATAAATAATCAGTCTTATACTCAATGGTATCTGGACGATTATAACCTTCGAGCAATTAAATAGGAATAAAATATAATAAAATAGATTAAATGATCGATTAAAAACGCACCCTCAACGTGCAAAAGATTGAATAACATAAGTAAATAAAGAATTTAAATCAGTGTCACGTAGCAATTTTTTTTGTGATTAGAGTTTATTTATTTTTCAAACAGCCATGAGAATTTGCCTCGTTGTTATAATTGTTTACTTACATGGATTCCTCTTTTAACATATGAGATAAATTCATGTAAATATTTGATATATAACATTTTACATGTATATTTGGTAATATCTAAAAGCGAAAGGACTGTGTGTACATTTACTATTTTACTAAGTTACTTTGAAAAAATAATTGCTGCATTATGAACCCACTTCGTCACTTCAGACGGTATTTATACGTTTCCTGCCATAAATATCAAGAAAGTGTCGAAACGTTTAAGGATACACCTGTTTGTAAAATAAAATAGGAACAAAGGCAGCAGTAATATTATAGACAGCAACAACAGTGGCACCTGCTGAAATAGATGCCAGCTGAGACCACTCGACGCTATCTCAATATCTACTGACCACGTCACAAGATCTCCAAATCTTCGACCTCCCCGTCGACCTCATTATCTGCTCCGTGAGGTCTGCTCAAACTTCTTCAATTGGCATGAAGATCACACAGGCGTCGACGTTAATGGAGATATTTGCCGGAGGCCTTGCAATCGGAGTTGGAATTGTTCGTGGAGAGTTAGTCGCTGAAGAACGTAAGAGTGGTTGGTTAGAAAGCGCCGTGTTCGGTGATTAAGATTTTGATTCAGAAATGATAGAAGATAGATTTTCAGACGGCTCACTTGCAACAAGAGAGAGAATTTGAAGTGAGGAATTTAAAAGTGGTCGCGGAAACAATATAAAAAGAAATAGGCAATTACGTCTGGAGGAAAATGAAGCGAAGAAAGACGCTTTTTTATTTAAAGTAATATTCCAATTATATATTGGATATATGAAACCTCATATTTGTATAAATTTGAAAATAACTCTGCAAGAATAACATCGATTACGATTCTGTTATTTATACAGTAAATGTCCGGCGAAAATTTATATACATACGTGTAAGTTTCCATCTATATATATAAATTTATATATATATATATATATGCAAAATGAAATGGGTTCGTCAAAACACAACGTTGATGTGAACGTTCTCTCTCTCTTTCCCTCTCTCTCTTTCTATCTATCTATCTATCTATCTATATATATATATATATATATATATATATATATATATAAATGTGTGTGTGTGTGTTAGATTTAATATTTTATTAAAACAATATGTATAATATTTCATAAACAATATGAGTCAATTTTTCAGGCAACTTTTAAAGAAACGTTTATTTATCAATAATGCTCAATATTTACAAAATAAATCTGCGTTAGTTATTTAAAAAATATTGCTTAATTGTATTTCTTTCTGCTAATCATTTACCCCCAAATCGTAGTAATATCTATTCCTGAAGTGCGTATTGAATTTTATATATATATATATATAGATATATATATACGGAATTAATTTATTTGTTTAAACATCATCTTTAATCGATCTCTTATTTGAGTAGATACCGATTTTAATCAAACAGTATATTTACATATTTATTTTTAATCGGTCTTGCTATTTACCATAAATTTTGCCCTAAAATGTGCGTTATTCGGCAGTATTAGGACATGCGACATCTATCAACATAGTGGAAACCCCCAATTAATCTGGTTCTTCTTCGACGATTCGACCACGAATGATACAACAGTCTGCATTAGGTCAAATCAAGCTTATATGATTTATCATAAATAATCAGGCCGGTAGAAATAAATATACGAATATACTGTTTGATTAAAAACAAAACATCTACTCTAATACGATTATCGATTAAAATAACGTTTAGATAAATAATTTCAATATGTCGGTTGTTAAAACCATTTCGTTAGTCTTTAGGATTTTCCGTAACTATATATATATATATATATATATATATATATGAGTCATCCACATACAAGCCTGTTTTGCTGTATCATAGCTCATCAGTGTGGCTAGACACATCCAAATGATTCTGGCCGGGATCGAAACACGATATATATTGATTGATTGTTTAATACTTAGTTTTTGTCACAATAAGGTTAGACGAGTGCATATCTGTACTAAAAAGTGTTCAATACAATTATATTGTGGGACTTTTGAATATTTTCCATTTGTAAATGAGTTATTACGTGACTTAAGTTTCTACCATAAGTGGTGTCTTCAGGCGATTTTTTATAACTGATTTTACTGTTTGCCATTTTCATTTTTAAGAACGCTCACGTTACGTTATTTTTTTTTAACGCTCACGTGGCAGGGAATATTTGAACTGGCCATTTTTAAAATTAAAACGAATTATGGCGTTTTTATCTATGGTTGTATGAACCTAATAGATATTTCTTAATATGGTTACACTTACTCATAATTTCCGTTCTTTCATTCAACAGTTCATTTTTGTTTGGGAATAACATAATCTCTAACTTTTCTTTTTGGCACAGTTTACATATTTTGCCACTGTTGTAAGGTTTGGCTGTTTTTACAATACTCCACGATATGTTTGGATCTTTCCCATTTTTTGCTTTTAATATCCACACGTAGATAGCCACTTTTGTACAGATTTAAAATCTTTCTATTTTGAATGTCGACTTGTGATTGAACCACCTGGTATTACGGTGTCTTTGGTTGAACCCAAAAATATTTTATTTAGCCCATCTGGGTCATATACATTTGCCTTGTAAATGATTTCAAAGTCCTTGAAGTTGATATTTATTTTCGTCCCTGCAGTTGCAAAAAAAAAAAACACCGTTACATGAGGGTTCTTAAAAGAAAAACGGTAAACGATAAAATCAGTTATTAAATATCGCCTGAAAAACAGCACTCATGGTAGAAAACTAGGTCGCGTAATAACCCGTTTACAAATGGAAAAATAATATATATATATATATATATATATATATATATATATACACTTGCAAATTGGATGTTACCACGAAATTACAAAATTCGTGGTTAAAGTTTGGATGTTGGAACAATGCAATTAATATGAATATATAATATATGAACTCATAAATATAGTTCATAGTTATAATAGGTTGTGACGTAATGTTTTAATCAAATAAATATGTAAATTATTATATAAAACTAAAATATAATAATAAGTAAGCTTCCATTAAGGATTTCAACAACAAAAATAATACCACAATTTATTCCCTGTTCTTTCTTAGATATTGGACTACATAACTTAATTTTTAACATGATTTACCTACTCACAGTTAAACTAACTAGTATTTATCAGCGTTCATTAATTTCAAACATTGAAAAGCATAATTTTAAAAACATAACGTCATTTTATCTTCGTTTATAAATACGTGTTGCAAAACATAATTCTTACATTTGCTTGATAAAATTCGGAAGTGCACTATCAGTGTCGGTGAAACCAAGTTTTATAATTGTTATATTGTTCAGGAATTAAGATTTCTATTATTTTAGATGTGGTTGTGACAAATTTTAACTTGTGTTTAGACAATCTCTTTTCAGTTGTAGTTGTGATAAAGTTAGTGGTTAAAACAATACACATTTTCATATTTTGATCCGTTTTATCTATTTTATGAATCTTGTGTTTTGCACTAAATAGAACTTGGTAGGGTATTCGAGGTGTTTGAAAATATTCCTAATGACTTTTAACTCTTTATGCAAACAATGATGCCAGCAAATTTTTAAACAATGAAAAGTAAAAGAATAAACTCAAACTTAAGAGGAATTTACTCTATAAGTTGTAATGATTCCCACAAAGAGTACACGTAGGAAATCTCACGAAATTTAAATAAAATATTATTTAAACACAAAACAGATATTTTCAAGAATAATCTATTTAAAGCATTATTTGTAAACGATACTGATCACAGTTCTGATATAAAATGCGTTTCTAATTAAAAGTGAAATCTCTTCACCAAAACATTCACACCCATATATATATATTGCAATATGGACGAGATTTTGCACTAAGTTAATTCAGCTAACTTACCTAAAAGGTTTACATAGAATAAAATCAAGATAAAAATAAACAAAGAAAATAGATGCATTAGTAGGTTGTATAGTAGCTTTATTAGTAGGTTTACCAGGGATAAAGTGTTAATGAACAACCGTTGCAAATTTGCACATTAGAAATTGTTCCTGGCTGCGCGGATCAAGTAAAGATATGGATGACATATCAGAATGTATTCAATTGTGATATTCGTCTGAAATACAAGGCATAATACAGTGAGAATTTATACAGTGTTTCTAACATCTCCAATGAGAGAAGATCCAGTTTCGACCAAATGACACACACACACACACACACAAACACAATTAACATCCTTTCAAAGATACGCACCGTAATGCGGGAGATAGATGGTGTCGTCAGTGATGTCATCGCGAGGATCACTAGGGGGTTTCGGGTCTTTCAACATCATGCAAACCCCTTACCGCGCCGACCCGACCAGAGATGATCAGTTTCTGGCCCACACTCGTTAAGCGCTTTCAGACACTAGACAATTACGTTTAAGCCCGGTACGAAACATTGCAATTGATGACAGTCAGAGCCGCTTTCCATTTAGAGGCGAACCATACATGAGCTCGTCCGAAACATTAATTTAAGCACAGAATTTCGGGGGAATTTTAGGTAACAATTTGTTTTGGAATCCAGGCACCCTCTCTTTTGATCCATAGCCAATTAACTGTTCTTTCCGCTGTTTCCGTTATGGTACTTGAGTGATTTCCTTTTTTTTACTCCCACTATCCCAAGATCTGTTAAGGCTTTGCTTAAGGACCTTGCTGCAAATCCTCTAGTCCCCACTTCTATAGGAGCGCAGCTAGCCATCCAGCAACTCTCCAGCAGTTCGGCATATATTAAATTCTACCTTTCATGAGCTTCTTCTGCGTTTTCTTCCCAGAGGACCGCTAGTTCCCACAAGACTATCTTCTTCAAATTATGTGAGAAGAAAACTATATCTGGGCGAAGTTTTGTGATGGCAATTTCCTCTGGGAATTTCAATCTTGAGCCTATATCGGCCATTAGTTCCCAGTCTGTTGCAGGAGATAGCAGGTTTAGATTTACCTTTCTATTTCGTGGGATTTTCGCGCCCGCTTTAATAAATTTTATCTGTCTAGAGTCTGGATTGTAAACAATCTCTTTGATAACATTTTTATCTATTTTCACGATATCTTTTAGAATGTCCTCATGGCGCCAACCTGTGACACCCATCAGCTAGTGCAGAGTTACAGCTACTCAGGATATGTTTTAACGTACCTTTGCGCCCACAAAAATGACAGTTTGGCGACTGGGATTTATACCATACTTGTCAGGGTGTCGTATACTGCTGGAATTAGAAATTTTAATCTGGAGTCACCGTGCCATATTCCGGACCATTTGATTTGCCGTTTCAACATAGAGCTCTATTTGGTCCATGCCCTTTGCTGTCTCATCCCGACTTGGATTGCTATTCGTTTCTCTTCTTCGCCGTTTCTGATTTCTTCCTGCAAAAGATGACTTTTCTTTTTTCCTTGCAGTTTGCCATATTTTTCTGAGGGAAAAAACCCGAGGTCCGCGCGTCAAGTTGCTATGGTCCCTAGTATTGCCTTTTCTCGGATTCTTTTTTTTTTTGTGTATTCATGTCTTTCGAGGCGTTCCATTTTCTACCTGTATATACTGATATTCCCGCGCCGGCTACTTTGGGATCTTTCGAGCACTCGTACTGGATTGTGGCTCTCACTTTAGCTACTTTAAATTCTTCGAGTAAGCTTTTAAACGGGAGTTTCAGTGCGTCTGTTTTCCCGTAAAACGCTGCGCTGCATAGAGATCTTAGCAAACCTAACCACCTACGTAGTCGTGATGTTATGCTACGTTCCATTAGTTCTACCGTGGAGGAAGTGAAATCATAGATAGTTACAGGCCAGAGTATTTTTGGAAGAATGACGTGTTGATAAATCCAAGCTTTATATCTGCCAGGTAAGCCAGACGTATCAACCCTGATTAACCACCCTTCTAGATTCTCCTTTGTTAAAATTACGGATATTGAATCTTTTAGGGTTTCATCGAACTACTTCCCTAAGCTCTTTACTGGGTTTTGATGTATTGTAGGTATGTCATCTCCAAAGAGCTTAAATTTTTCTTTTTTCGTTTTTCGAAAGCTTAACTTTCTTCATTACTAGGGAACGTGATTTGGAAGCGTTACAACTCATTCTTGCCCAGTTGATGAGTTCTTCGATGTCCTTCAGCAACCGCCTTGCCTCAATGGCAGACGTGCTGGTTATGGTCATGTCATCCATATACGCGCGAATCGGTGGTTGCATTACACCGACCTGGAGACTGGTCCTTGGCATTCTTCAGCCGCTTTTATCAGCATATTCATTGATAATGCGAAGAGAGTCGCTGAAATGGTGCAGCCTCTTATTATCCCTCTTTCAAGATTGTGCCACGATGAAGTCGAGGTCTTTGTTACTGCCCTCATTCTAAAATCATTATAGTAGTTTAAAATGATCTTGGTCAAAGCAGTGGATATATGGTACCGAATTAGAGCTTCTTCTACCTGACGATGGGGAATTGACCGATAAGCATTAAGGTCTAACCAGAGGACTGCAATATCTCCCTTATTTTCCTTGGCATTATTTAGTAGTTGGGTAATGACCCCTGTATGTTCCATGCATCCTGGCATGCCTGGGACTCCTCCTTTTTGAACAGAGGTGTCAATGTAGTTATTTATTATTAGATATTTTGACAGCCTACTATTTAATAAGCTGAAGAAAATTTTTCCTTCAACATTCAGCAGCGAAATACATCTGAATTGGTTGATTTTCTCGGCGTTTTCCTCTGTGGGGATCCATCTCACCTCGGAATACTTCCACTGGTTTGCTAAAATCCACAAATATATATAGTATATTTCTTTTATATGAGAGCGTTTTACTACCTTATCAAGCGATTATTTGAAATAGAATAAAATAAATCGATACACCAATGCAGAATGTTGGCAATTTATCTAAGAAAGATTAATAATATTATTTAATAATAATCATTTGTATGAAAGTGTTCGTGGCTAAATTGGTAATGGCACAGACATGATCATAAGACAGAGAAAGGATTATAAGGCCATGTTTATATATATATATATATATATATATATATATATATATATATATATATATAAATCTGTATTGGGAAATTGATAATTTCAGATAGAGGAAAATAAGAGTAAAGAGTGTTATGAACTCAAACATTGTTATAAAACATAATATAATAAAGGCAAATTAAATATTGACGGTGTTTAATCTAAGAGATTCTAGACGTCGACAACTAATATTCATGTCTATTCTTTTATATTATTGTTTCTTGTTTATCATCGGTAAATTAAGTTTGTATGATCGATTTTTTTTACATTTTGCATTTAGATGTTTCCATACAAATTAAACAATTGAAATTATTAAAAGCTTTAGATAAAACATTTTTAAAGTACTGATGTCAAAATATATACAATATATTTTTAATCAGTGGCGTATTCCGCAGAAGCTGTAAAAATTATGGAAGTATCTAGATTTAAGTGATATACGAGAAATGATTTATGTGTCAGATTTTGCGTCCCAACCATGTTAACAATCACGTTATAACTGAATCTCACTATTTCATTCTTTCTATCAAACTGCTACGCTTTTTCGCCCTCCCACTTTTCTCACACAGACACACACACACTATCTTTCTCTATGTCTCTCTCTTTCTCCTTCTCTCTCTGTCTCTCTCTCTCTCTCTCTCTCCATATATATTGATTATAAAATCCCATGATTTTGAGTGAAAACCTGTTTGAATGAGGGCAATTAGATTCAAATATATAGTCACAATATATAGTTACTCTGGACTAGTACAGCAATTGAAAACTTTCAGAAATTATATCAACAACAATTTAAATCCAGTGTATATATATATATATATATATATATATATATATATATGTATGTATGTATGTATGTATGTGTGTGAAAGGTGTATGTACATAATTATAAATATCAATATATATATGCAATTTGTTATATATCGTATATTATTTATATGTTATATATGCGGAGTGCTTATTTGAAAGCGCTCAATATCAGTTATAGTACTGACATATTAATATATATAGGTGTAAGTTAGTGACCCTGTGTTTCACGCCCTTGCGATCGTCACCAAACTGCTTAATTTTTTGTAAGAGTACAAATGTTTATACATGTCACGACTACAAATTTTCTTCCCATCTCCACAAAAATACACCAATATACCCAGCCCTACATATAGGCAATTAAAAACATATAGCCAAATAAAAAAAAATCAGTTTTACTGACGATCACAAGAGCGTGAAACCCATGTTCACAAGCTCACACCTATCCATCTATCTATCTATCTATATATATATATATATATATATATATATATATATATATATAGTAACAGCCATAATATAAAGAACGAAAACAACAGAGACATAAATATATGGGTTACTTAAAAAATAATGCACGATTAGCAATGAAAATTTTACCGAATAAAGATTAAGGTGTAATGCATAAATATCATACAATGTTTTCAAAAATTTACAAAAGATTTTTTTAAGATAAAGATTAAATGGAACAAAGGAAATAAGATACTGGACAAAAGTTAAGCACCGATATTATTAATTTGCATAAACTTTTAATTTACATTGTTAAAACGATCGATGGAGCTTTTCAACATTAAGTAAAAGTTCATTTATCATTAGGAACATATTTTTAAGCAATATGGCAAATTCTACACGAAAAACGCACACTTTTGATGAAAAAACTCATTATTGCTAATCATCAAGAAAAAATGAATTTCAGAAATTTCTTATATTGTTTATATGTCTAAATGTGTCGTTTTTCGTGGAATTAGCTGACACAAAATCGATAAAACGTTATATGCAAAAGCAAAAACCGGCAGACCTTCAAACATTTCGTAAATGGAAGATCGAAACAGATTATCTACAAGAAACCGTTTTGAAACTGCTACATCAATTGTCCGTAAAATTAATGAAGAGGCAGATAATAACATGTCAAGGGAAACAGTTGCTCGCAGTTAAAAATTCAGGATGCATGCTCGTATTCCAGCATCGAAGAGTCTCATTTCAAAGCGAAACCAAAAGGCACGCCTGGAGTATGCAAGAGAGAAAGTTGCTTGGACTGACGCACAATGGGATACAGTTCATTTCAGGGACGAGTCCAAGTTTACTCTATATTGTTCTGAGGGCAAATCTTACGTACGCCTTAGAATAGGTGAAAGAGTGTCTTCTCAATGTGTCAAGAAAATAGTTAAGTTTGGTCGTGGCAGTGTGATGGTGTGTGGAATGGTTTCATTTGCAGAAGTTGGCGCTATCATCCGCGTACATGGTAATATCACCGCTGAAATTTGCAAAAGTCTTCTTCAGTAGCATGTGGTACCAAAATTACATCATAATGGTTATTAATCTCTTATTTTCATGCAGGACAATGCAACTTTGCAAAAAGAGTTTGAAGGCTATGTTTTTATTTGAAGTAGAAGGAATTGTCCTAATGAAGTGGCAAGCCAGAGCCCCGACCTGAATTTAATAGCAACTATTTAGAAGATAATTGGAGAAAGGGCTCAGAAAAAAATACCCGAACAACCAGAAAAACATATGGGAGTTATTGCAAAACAAATACGAGGGAATTACTACTGATTTTTGCATAAAATTAATTAGACCATGTGGTCGACGATGCAGAGAAGTCATTGAAAATTACATTAAAATATTAAAATTTGTTGATATATTGTTCAAAATCAAGTATTACCAAGATCGTTCTTTGACTATTGTCGAGTAGCTTATTTGTTCTATTTAGTCTTTATTTAAAAAATATTATGACGTAAACTATTGTAACTTTGTGTAATATTTATGCATTACACCCTAACTTTTATTTGATAAGTATTTCATTGCTAATCATGCATTATTTTAAGTAATGTACATATTTATGTCTTTGTTGTGTTCCTTTCTTATATTGTGGGCGCTTCTGTATATATGACACACAAATACATATAACTAGACAAGTGTTCTTATACAAACATTTAAAATAATCATCAATTTGTACTTTACAAGTGACAAATATTTGGCCAACAAGAATATACTTCCAAATAATATTCTTGCATATAGTCGTTTTGTTTTTGTCTTTGAAATATTTTTTATAATTTTTCACCACTTCTCTTTAACCAGAACTCCACAAAAGCCTTAATAAAAGCAAATATATATTTGATTAATAGACGTTTCTTACTATGTTCATTATGTTTCTATCATATCTCTATATAAATGCATATATGTGTATGTGCGTGATTGAGTGCGTGAGTGCCTGGGCCTGTGTGTGTCATGAGTGCGTGTCTGTGTGCTATAGCCTCACAAGTTGAAAAATTATTTTTTAATTATTACACCAACAGAACATTGAATATAATATTTAATGTTGTAAATTGGAGAGAATATATTAATGTTTTGAATTTTGGAATCACAAAGATTGTCAGTATATTAAAAGTTAAACGATGCCACCCAAAAGACAATTACTAACTATATTTGAAGTTAAAATGATCCCAAAACATACATTCCAAAACTTTCAAGGCGTGTCAGTCTTAAGAAAAATTACGGACATTCACGTTACCAGTCCTTGCAAAACATCATTCCTGATGTAGCATATTTTTAGATATTTATCATATTACCAATTACAAAGGTATAAGTATCTACACAAACTCTTAAGTTTATCGACATACTCATATTAACGCTCAAACTTATTATCAAAAATGCACATACATATAATCAGACATATATATATATATATATAAAGACATATTATAAATCATTTATATAAAGGTGATATATATATATATATATATATATATATATATATATATATATAGATAGATAGATAGATATCACCTACCTACCTACCTATATATATATATATATAAGTAGGGAAGAAATGATTATATTTTGGCTTTAAATTTTGGCGAAAATACAGACATAAATTCTCCAACATAAAATTAAATGAAATTGAATTGTAATTAAATTGAAATTAAAGCCAAAATACGATGTTTAAAACGACTCATGATTAAGCATAATAGACGTTCATTGTCTCTTATATCCAACAGTATATATATAGAAAATTATTTGCTGCCTCGATACACTATCTGTAATTTTAATTACATTGAGCTCTCTTCCTGTATTATTTTTTAATATGAAATATGTTTAATTTTTTATATTAATTCAGATCAAGGTTCTGGGAATTTACCTTCCTACTTTTCCATTTCTGATTAAAATAATTTAAGAAGATAAAACTCTTTTGCTCCTACACTTTGGTAGTTGAGCTCTCTCGGTTTGTTCCCCGATTTTTCAACTATTCATATCTACTATTTCAAGATGGAGAAATTTACCCCTGATTATTCTTTAAAAATTATTCTTTATTCGAATCTTCACTCTTTTCTCTTTCACCTCACCGAAAAAATTGTGAGGAGACTTCGATGGAAGGCCTACATTTTTCTTCGTTCTACGATTCTTCATCTTGTTCTACGGAATCTTTTAACCTGAAAACTCAACGTACCCCTCCTGTATGCAAATTCCTTAACTCTTTTCAGAAGGACCTTTTCGACTTGATCCCCAAAATTAAATTTCGTGGGGCTTCTAATGATTTCCAGAACTTGTTAAAGTCGGATATTAGAACCTTAAAAATTCTAAATACCTGTGGGTAGAATCCTACAAATCTAATAGCATTTATAAATGTGAGCCTTTAAATTACCTAAGTATTCTTAAAAATAACACAACTAGTAATTACAAAGTAGACAGAAGAAAACTAACATCATCTGAAATTAATAGAGATACAGTTAAATTTGCTAACGAGTTAAATATTAGTGATAAAATTTGCAAAGTTTCTACCAAAGAAGCTTACGTTTTATTTAAGGACCACAAACCAAACTTCCAAACAAATTGCAAACTAGACTGATAAGTCCTACTAAAAGTGACTTAGGCATAATTTCTAGAGATATTCTACAAAACCTAATAGAGTAGTTGCAATCGAATTTACAACCAAAGCTTTGGAAGAGTTCTTCGGATACCATATACTGGTTTTATAACATCAATAATAAATCTAAGTCCACCTTCCTTAAATTCGATATTGTTGACTTCTATTTTTCCATATGAAAATACCTTCTTGAAGGTTGCTTAAACTTTGCTAAAAATTACGAGGATATTTCGGATAGGGACTATAAGATTAACTTAGCGGCTAGAAGATCCATTCTCAACTTTAATAATTCCACATAGACGAAAAGGCCAAAGGATAGTTTTTATGTCCCTATGTGAGCGTATGATTCAGTCCAGGTAGCAGATCTTGTAGGTATTTATATTTTAGATGTTGTAAGTAGATTCTTAGATGCAAAACAAATAGGCCTATAGCGGGATGATGGATTAATATTTATCTCTAACTCCAATGGGCCCTATACAAATAGAATACAAAAAAATAATTAGAGCCCTAAATCACCTCGGTTTTATGGTTGAAGTTAATTCAAACCTTAAAATTGATCTCGCCCTTAATTTAATTGATGGATCCTACCAGCCATTTCCCAAAGAAAATAATTCTCCCACTTATATTAATATTTTATCCAACCACCCCAAAAATATTATAAAACATATACCCAATATAGTGAATAATAGAATTTACCAATTATCCTCCAACATTAAAACTTTCAACGCAAGTAAAGATATTTACAATGAGGCCCTTCAACAAAGAGGATATAAGAACAGATTAACATATAATAAACCTGCAATAGACCCTGAATCATCTAAAACTAAAAATAAAAGAAACAGTATAAAAAGGAAAACAATTTGCTTTAACCCTCCTTATTGTAAATTAACTAATATCAATATTGCTATATATTTTCTCAAATTAGTAGACAAATATTTTAATAACAGTAATCTTTTACGGAAAACTTTTAATTGGTACACCCCTAAAATCAGCTATTCTTGTACGCTTAATATAGACAACCTCATTAATTCCCATAATAGAAGTATTCTAATGAATTTACGTCATACTGATTCTGGGTCCGGAATTTTGAATGAATGCAATTGTAGCTCTGTGGATGCCTGCCCGGTGGAGGGCAAATGTAAATCCACCCCGGTGATTTATGAAGCCTGCATTTCTCCATCAAACAACAAAAATAACTACCGAACCTATATTGGTATGTCTGCTGGACCTTTTAAGCAGAGACTTTATAACCATAGGTATCCTTTATCGAACCCGGGTCAAAAATACCAGACAGCCCTTTCACGGATATTCTGGAAAATGAAAGAGGAAGGGATGGATCCTGTAATTAGCTGCAAACTAATAGGTTCAGCCCGTATTCCGAAGAATTTTCGTGATAGGTGCTGTCTGTGTTTGCTAAAAAAAAATTTAATATTGAAGAATCCTTACCAGCACCAGCTACTGAATTTTAGAAGGGAATTTATTAGTAAGTGCCGCCATAAAGCTAGTTTTATGAACACCAAACTTTAAATTTTAAATTCCTAATTTTTAGATTTTAGGATATTAAAAATAAAAATAAAAATATAATGATGTTTGATAAATTAATTTTATTTTAACTTTAAATAGTTGTTTAACCCCTCTACATTCGTCTCCCAGTCTCCTTTAATTGTCTATCTTTACAAAATATGGATCCTTTTATTAAATCCTTTTTGCCTCTGTTAGTATTTATCTTTTTAATAACTTTTTACACATCATAAATTTTATAAAATGTAAAATTTTCTATATATATTTGTTTAAATTTATATCAAAATTTTTTAAGATTATTTTTTCTCTTTTAGTTTGTTTGTACCTGGAAATATTTTTAATTAGATTAACTTAATTAATATTTTTTAAATCTTATTTCTATTTTTACCTAATATACTTTTTCAAATAAGTCTTTTTTTCTAAAACTTCAACCCTTTTAAACTTTTAAAGTTAGATGTGTTTTGACACGTAACGAGCGTTTTCTATTTGAAAATCTTTTCCCTTTCTTTTTTTTTTCTTTATTTTGTTCTCTATACATTTTTATTTCCCGCCACTTCCCTTTCTGTTTCGTTTTGTTTAACCCAATACTCAATTTAACGACCTCTCTCTCCTTAACCTTTTTTCGTTTATTAAGCTCGACATGCCAAATTTCCCATCATTCACTTACAACTCTATCAAAAAGTAAAAACCAAAAATAGCCTGTTTTTCAATTTTATTTTTTTTGTGACATATATTTCTCAAATCCTAACCGTTATTTATTTCTCTTTTTATTTTTTCATTTTGATTTAGACTGTTGATGAGGAGACGTGAAATCTCTCTTAGGGATTTTTTTAACATTTTTGAATTTTGAAAATTTATTTATATATATATATACACACACACACATATATATATATATATATATATATATATATATATATATACACCATCAATCACAACAAATTATTACGGGTGTGGCATTATACATTACCACTGATGCTGCTGCTTCTAGAGAACGATGATGATCATATTTTCCGTCAAAATATTTGCGCAGATTCAGTTAAATGCTTTATGTGATACCCGATTGGGTGATCCTGACCGGATAAGACATATCTGACTGGGTAGTATATAATTCCGCAGTAGGTTTCCATTACTTTCTCTATACAGAATATATATAAAATACTAGCATCATAGCCAGGCGTTCTCACTGCAACTCAGGATATTTTTAATTAGATGATTAATGCGCTTCTAGTCGCCGCCTCACTTTAAAACTCAGTAATATGAAAAATAGTTATATAAAAATTGTTGTTTAAAAATTGTTAAAAAATTCCATTAAAAAATCGATTTTATTTTGTTTTGTCAATTGATGTTTTGTGTAACATTGTAAACAACGTTGCGTTTGTTTTTGTTTCAAAATTAGGGGGAAAATATTTACATTTTTGGTGACTAAATTAATTTAAGATAAATATGAAAAATTATTTATTTTGTTTAACTGAAATTACAAATATGAAAACTATTACGTTCTCCGTTCAGAATTGTAACACTATGTTTACAGTATTCAATACTCACACAAATATCAAATCTCGTGATGCAATAATATTTATAATATTAAATGGATAAATTCCTTTAAAACTTGGTTATATAAAAAATAATTATATAAAAAATTATTGTTTAAAAAATGTTGAAAAATTCCATTTAAATTTAAAAATCTATTTTCTTTTGTTTTGCGGAAACGTGATTTGATGTTTTCTGTGACATTGTTAACAACATTGCGTCTATATTTGTTTCAACATTACAGGAGGAAAATATTTAAATTTTTTAATGACTAAATGAAATTAATTGAAAAATAAAAAATGTTTATTTTGTTTTAGTAAATTAAAGATATAAAAACTATTATGCTCTTAGTTCAGACATTTTCGAAGAATATTTAAAAATGTAGACATTTATAATTTTAGAGGAAAAAGTTACATTAATGCTACACAAATAACAGACAGTTGATTTCCTGCATGAAATATTTAGCAAAGATAAAGTTTTTTTAAATTTTTTTTTTGAAGTATGACATATGAAATCTAAAAAAAAATCTTAAATTATTAAATTAACCATTGGCCCATCTTTTTATTTTACATATTTTGTTTTTGTTTAAAAAACAGTATTTATTCTAAAATATTTCTTTTGTTTCAAAATTACGGGTGAAAATATTCACATTTTTTTGTTGACCACATGAATTTTTAAAACGTCGAAATAAAAATGAAATATAAATGTTCATTTTTTTTTAATATAAAAAAAACTGTAGTCATGTTTGAAACATGAGATTTTATTTCTGTGACGTATTTCAGCAACCATCTTAGATCTTAAAAGTTTTACGGAAATAAAACGTCGGAATAAAAATTAAATATAAAAGCTCATTTTCCTTTTTTTTAATAAAATATTTTAATAGCATTTGACACGTTCGATTTGATTTCTGTGACGTAACCAGCAGCCATTTCAGATCTTAGATGTTTTAGGAAGCCAATATAAACAATCGTCCCCATTTGCCTAAAAGGTGCGAAAGGGTAAATTGCTGAGATTAGAAATCAAAATGTATGTGTCGACCTGGCTTCCCTGTAGATATGTGTCCTTAGAAAGTTTAAATGGCTTAGCTTAAAGATGTAGGCGTGCATAGGGAACAGTCACACACAGACTCACAGGTTGGCTTTTATATAGAGAGATAATCGTTTGAATGGAACGGTGGTCAATGTGTATTACACACTTACTTAGGAGTTGTCTGAAGTAGTCATCTTTTATTCTGTTCTACATACGCTTTCTTTGTGTCTTCTGACTTTTTTGCTTGTTACCCCCACTCAAAAAAAACTTGGTCTTACATAAACTGAAATTTTCCTAAATTACGCTTAATTGAGTCATCTATGTCTAGGCATATGTAATAATCTTGTACCCCAAAAAATCGCTTTTGCATCAAGTGAAATTTTCCCAAATTGTGCTTAATTGAGTCATCTATGTCTAGGTATATGTAATAATCTGTTTTCAACGTTTATCGCCCTTGTAGGCGGTTGAGTTTGACATCATTACATTCTCGTTTGTATTTGATCATATTTTCTGATCTTGAAGCTGGATGGCTTCGACGTAAACACACTTTCATTTGTTACTGTTTACATTCCTGCTATTGACATCAATCATATTTCTGTGGTCCACAAAAATATATCTTAGAATGGTTTCATAATATGTTTCAAATATTTCCGATAAGAGAAGAAAACCTATGGCTAACGTAAATATTTTCAATCTCAAGCAAAATATACCAATATATGGAAACCCCTAGATATTGATTGGATTATTTTTTTTGATGCGTACACACACGCACACACACACACACACACACACACACACACACACACACACACACACACACACACAAACCTGAACGCGGCTTGAAAGGACAGATGTATATTATATATATTTGACCAAACAAAATTATACAATGCAAAAATTAATGCAGTACAATTTTAATTTTTATCTATAATTATATTTCTAATGAATATTTAATAAAACCTACTCATGTTAGATCTATAAATGTTATGTGTGTGCGCATATAAATGAAAGCTATACAAATGACATGTTATTCCCTATGTGCTTATATTGGAAAGGGATGTAAATACACACTGAATATTACTTGTTTTAGCCTAATATCATCGAGTTCATGTATGTATTTACAAATGAATCTAATCTCTTTTAGAATTTGCTTATTGTAAAAAGACATTGATCATTTTCTATCAGATTTAGACAGGTGCTGTATGAAATGATTTTGCTGAAAAACATTTCTTACGCCAAATGTCTTACAACTAATAAAAGAATAATATTGTTCCTTTACATTCTGATTTCAAACACTGTAACAAACCATACATTTTGTTGACAAAAGTGGAAACATTGAATATATTTCTGTTGAATAGAGAAGCGAAAGGGAAACATTCAAAAAATACATATATTCTGATATTGAGAGTTAAACTATTCTAATAGGATTTAGACAATTTGTTGTACATATTAGAACGTTTCATAAATATGTGATATCCAAAGGTTCTTATTTAAATCAAAGTTATGATTTACGATTAGTAAAGGTTAGAGGAAGTGGTTTAAATTTTTGGATCTCCAAACCAAAAACATCTTATCTGTGTTAGAATTCTAGAGGAGATAATTAATTTTACTTTTGTACAAATAGATTTACAAAATATGTAAATGCATGTATTTTCTCCAGCAGCTATGAAGAGATTAGCCGTATTTGATAAGACTTAGAATCAATCACATACAAAAATATTGAATTACAGCAATTTCCATTTAAATAAAAATTTAGCCGGGAGACAAAAGCAGTAATATATAAAGCCTGTGTAGTGAAAACATGATAAAGGTGCATTCAGGAAAACACGGTTAAATGAAAGAACTTTCTATATTAATCTGATCAGTACTTAGAGGCTGACTGCTATGTGCTGTAAGCGTTTACGGACGGATGTGCATTGTGGTGCGGTGGATGTCGGCTTGCAACAGGAAATCGGTGAACCGAGTTCCAAATTCAGTCAAACACTCTGCATTCACTCTTGCACTTGTACTCTTGGGAAAGTTATTAATCCATCAATTCCCAAAAGTTATGGGTTAAATAACTGTGGTCTGCTGTTCATGCAATTTGTGGCGAACTTCTGCAACGATTGTTTGTTATTGGCAGTTCCAAAAAATTTGGATGGTACTACGCAACATTCAACACTCTAAACAGTCCTTTGTGTGACAGTCTGAGTTAGACACTCATACGTTGAGTCCATAATAATAATAATAATAATAATAATATATATATATATATATATATATATATATATATATATATATATATGTATATAAGCAGATTTCTTTCAAATAACAATTTATTATCATTATTTTTTAATTATTGTATATATTCTTTTTTTTTCTTTTCAGGGCTCAAAAAATATATTTTGACCAAAGGTTTTGTATTTTCGAACATTTTAGATTATACTTTTAGCTAATATAAAGGATTTATTTTATTTTACTTGGAAATAAATATGTGTAAAATTTCTGTATATAGACTTATATGTATGCTAACTTGTGAACACGGAAACTACATTGTTACCGTGTTTATTAATTAATATTAGGGAATAGAGAAGATCTACGTTGTACAGACAAGTTCACTTACCTGGGCAGCGTCATCAGACCCGGAGGCGGAGACTGGAACGAAAGAGTATATTCAAAGCAGACTGGGTATGGCATAGAGTGTGTCTAAGGGAATGAAAAACATCTGGAGATCTACACAGAACAGCAGCAACACCAAGCGTTGTATTTACTCTCCTCTACGGGTCTGAGTGCTTGAAAATGACCAAACTTCGATCCTTTCATACCATATGCCTCCAACGAATACTGAGAATATTTTGACCAAAGAAGATCTCCAATGAAGACCTGTTGAGTAGATACAAGCAAGAGAACATGGGCACAATTATTATAAGAAGGTGGTGGAGATGGATTGGACATGTGCTCCGAAAAGATCCACATTCAATCAGAAGAACATTACTGCACTGGACCCCAGATGGCAAAAGAAAGGGAAAACCAATAACGATATTGGAGAAGTACGGTGGAGATTGACATGAAAGCCAGGCAGCAATCTTGGGATTCATTGACAATTTTGGTCCAAGATAGGCAGATGTGGGAGAGCTTTGTTGCTGCTCTACACACTATTGTGTGTAACGGATGATGAATAAAAAATGTAGCATTTCTCTTTTTTGTTAGTAATATATGCATCATTTTAAAACAATTTTTGCTTTTGGAATATGCTATTATGACTTATCAACTGGCAGCTAAAAGGAAACCTATTTCTGTATATCGCAGCTGCTGAATATTTCCTTTGTTATTTTCTTATATTAACGAGTTTTATTTTGATATCATTCCGCTGCCAAACGCATCTGGCCATGTGTTTTTGTCCCTGATTATCCTTGACTCGGATGATCTTTTCTTAGACAACATGTGCTTTTTTTATACATTGTCTTATTTTAAAAGACTTTCTTCGATGTATTCCTTCTATCGCTGGATTGTTTTAATTCTCTGTTATAGTGATTCCTTCTTTCGATATTCTGAAACTTGTTGATGAACACACCTTTTCTATTGGATATTATTTTATTCATTGATGTATTCAACGAATATATGAGCAATGTTAGATCTCATATGGCATTTCGTTTTCATTCATTTTCGGTCCGCCGTAATGTACCACTATTATGCAATATCTGTAAATGTTTTCATGGAGCATTTCTCATTGGTACATAGATTTACAAATGTAACAGCCGTACGTTTTATATTGTGAAAGTCACCCAGTACAAGCTTCAGGAACCACTCTCTATATATTATTCCTGAGTAAGAGGGAAATGTGAATATTTAGGCATGATAATGATTAACGCTAGGATTGAACAGGTTAAGAATGCAGTAATTGGGAAATCATGCTTTTCCGAAAGTAGTTTCACAGTGCAGGTGTTCACCCTAGGAAACTGCTTCAGTTGAACTCATTTCCCCAACGGAATACGTTGACAATAATTGTCCTTCGTTTTATTATTATTTGATTTAAGCGGAAATTCTATGCTAAATGTTTCATCTCTCACACTATTTTTTGTAGAACACTTTTCCGACCTCTTATCTATTGTTTTCTTCTTAAATACTTTAATTTTTATTGTTCTCTCTCCTTATAAGTAATTTTTTTCATTCTTCCACACACGATAAATATTTTTGTCGCAGTAGCTTTTACCTTTGCTTTCGGGTGGGGGAGGATTATATATAATCTAACCGATAATTTATTCGAATTATTTATGTATCTGAGAATTTAACATGGAGTTGTTATTGTATGAATTTGTGTTTTTTAATTTTCTCTACGTTCTATATTGTGTAACGTTTGTCTTAAACGATTCCTCTATCCATCACTCTCTCTTTCTGTCTCTTTCTGTCTCTTTCTCTCTCTCGTATTTCACCATATATCAACCTACACTGTCGATAAGGTGACGTTTTTCTCTCATTTACTACCGCTTATATTAAAATATTCCCCTTTTAATTCCCATTCCGACTCATGTTAATATATTGCCATAGATATATCATTTCATGAAATCATTTGCACGTTGATACATTCTGGAATTTGTCGCAGTGTAGTTTAACCGTTACTTTGTCTTCCTTAATTTCTCTTAATTGTATTTCTACTTTGCATATGCCTGGAATGTGATCGCCATGACAGTCGGTACTTCTTTAGTTTTCGTGAGTTGAACTGAATTTCTGAATATTTTATTGATTGTTATAAAGTCAGCCTTCTTTTGTTCTCTCCTCCTGCGCATCTTTATTTTCAAAAATGTCTGCATTCCTATTGTAAATTATACTATCGTTTTCTCTGCACCATTGTACACATTGTAACAACGTGCTTAACTTTTAGTTGATTATATATTAACCATTATGTGCAATGGTTTTTGTCTCATATCATAAATTAGCTTTTTGATTGCGTTTAACTAAACTTCCGCAAGGAAGATGTGAAGAAAATTTTCGATGAACACTTGAAACTGCTTTACATTAGATACAGTTTTCTTAATCAAAGCAGTTTACGGCAATCGAAAATGGAAATATTCCGTTGTTGCAAGGAGAATATGGCACGTAAAGCAAAACAGAAAATCAAGTTATTTTTCCTGTTTATTCTTTCTGTTAGTTGCTTAACGTTTTCTATTGAACAAAATAATATTTCATTTAAATTATTATGTATATGGAGCATTGTACAAACTAACTCATATATATTATAGTAATGCTTATCCATAATAATTCTGACATGTAGCATTAATAATCAGTATCATATATTAGTCATTACAATTATTTTCAAAAAACAATATGACATCAGGTCTATCTATGACTTAAACTAAAACATTATCAACAGCTTTAGATAACAATCAAATATCCTAACTTTTTATCAGGCTGTTGGCGGTCAGGGATCTACATAAGTTAGTGTCCTTAGTTGATTTTACAATTTTTAGGCTTTTGTCTGTTACTCTTTTCTGCTATTCATTCAAAGAAGCTAGCTAGGTAGTTCATGCATTGTTTTCTTTTGTCCATATTCCGTTCGAACTAACTGATGAGTATAACATTTTATAAGCTCTTTTTACTCATTATGCGCCTAAGAAATATCAAGTGTATCGTTCTTATATTAATTACAAATGTTTGTTTACATTGTTTCTAAAACTTTATCATTGCTCACATATTCAGTCAAATGATTTAACTGAAGGTTTCCTAGTGAATCTGAATACCTTTATTTTACATCTCTTTATCATCCTGGAAGCGGTAATCAGGCAGTTACTGTCATATAAAAGGATTGCTAGGTTCAGTACACTTTTTCTTTGTTTCTAATGATGGTTTCCTTTTTATAAATATTTTCTTATAATTTGGAAGGAATAAAAATAAAATTTAATAAGCTATTGCTTTCAGGTTCTATTTAAGCCTACAGTCACATTACGTCGAAACAGCAGTTTTAGTCCGATCACCAAATTTGAGGAAGAAATACCTTGTTTAGTATGTAGATGTTTAACCGCTATGGATACCAGGTGCTTTAAACATGTACGTATGAGTAGTATAATAGACAATTGCTCAGAAATGTAATCGGAAAGACGAGTTTCAATTCCCGTTCACTTATGAGTAGATATACTTGGCAAAATTATTAACCCATCATTCTCACCCGTATAAGTGTTAAATAGTAAAACATGTATTACTAAACAACCATTATCTCAAAATAAATTTGAAAATTCAACGTAATATTTTAGGTTTTAAATAAATTCAAAAGTGCTAACAAAGCATATAAAACGAATTAATTAATTAATCAATGAATGGCATCTAATTGCTAAGAAAATATATTAAACTCATCGATTATATGCAGTCATTTATGAAACACAACTAGACACTATTATATAACATAACACTGAAAAATTGTTTTAAGAAAGAAGCTCACTGAATTAATATTATAAAACATGACAAAATGAAATAAAATTTGCATCAAATTTGAAAGCATCTCATATAATAACGGTCTAAATGGCTAAAAGGAAATAATGAAATAAAATATGTCTTGTTGATATTTGAACAACTATCACTTTAATGAGGAAACATAAATAATATAAAAATGAAGAGTTGATAGCTCAGGGAAAATATCAAAGTATAAATAAATATTAAAATAATGTGTTAAAGCGTGAATATGAAATAAAGGATGGTTTTAAGTTACATTAACTTATAATAAGACAGAGCATAAAAACACACAAATCCAGGAATACACCAACCAACAATAGAAGTTGGCATTAACGACTATCCATTAAATGAAATCAAACGACGTATAACTAATAATTGAAAAGTATTTGATTAAAATAAGAACAATATTAGGCAAAACATCAATATAAATGAAAGATGAATAATATTCAATGCCAACAATAATATATACGTGTTAAAGCTAGAACTTAATGAAATCGTTTGAAAAATAGAAATGCATAACAATTAATGTAAACCGTGATAAAATTAGAGAATATTTAAAAATAATAGTCAATAAAATTGAAAATTGAAACAGAAAGACACACATAACAGACTGAGATAAACACACGAAATACAGGGGTAGATAATGGTCGGAACGACACATTCTACGAGAGGAGCATAAAGAAACAATCCAAACCGATTTTAACATGTGCATAATAGTAACAATAATAATTCCAGTACAAACCTTTAGTAATTTGATAATATAGTTTACGGTTAAATATATTTCAGTTTTGAATCAATAAACAACTCCAAAAACTTTACGACTCTCACTTCGTGCAACCTTTTTTCAGACAAAATAAGCATGTTTCTCCTTGAGGTCAATAATCGCATCATCAAAATCACCTTAAATAAAAAATCTTCTTGATATATTAATATAGTCTTTACAAAATGTCTGCCACTTTGTCATATCTGTTTTAATTTCATCAGTTTCCCTGATGAATATGTTTGTGTGCGTGTAATCACAGAGCAAATAACAATGTTCAACACGATTTTTGTTACCGAGGACCAAAACAAATTTTTTACATAATTTATTACGGCTAATTTCATGTTAGACATTCAGGATTAGCTACTTTTTTGCTGTACTGAAAAAATTCATTTTTTTTTAAATTTCAACTTACGATTTTTGCTGATCGCTAAACTTAGTTGATAAAGTTTGAAGGAACTCTTCAATTTTCAGGTAGTTTGAGTAAGTCATGTCAGCCACCTGAAATAAAGAATATTTTTATAAAAATGTGTTTTTTGACTCAAAAATTTTAAAATCAAATACCGAATTTGTTCTAATTTATCGCCAAAATTATAATTACCTGATAATATATATTAGTAAGGCTCTTTATCAGTAAAAACTTAATATGACTATTAATTTTGAATTTTTACATAGCCAATTAGATGAATTTCTGGATGATTGCGCCGATGAGCAAAGAGAACGATTCCAACAAATTATGAAAACAATGTCAGACCGTTACCAGTGACGGTGGATCAAACAAATGATGCCTGACTTCCGCTGGAGTATCAAAAGGGACTTAAATAAAATTTGAACCTGATAGACAATCAAGAAAGATATATTTTTACCACAGTTCTTAATTAGCTTGATACGATTAAAATATTTTTGTTTTTTACTAAGTGAAATAATGAACGTAACCTTTATTTTTATCACCATTTTTTAAGAAGTCAATGGCATTCTAGTCTTTACGACCTGAGTTTTTATCGTATGCATAAAAACAAGTCTTAAACGAATCAAGCCAAAAACGGACAATGTTTCACTTTTGAGGCAAATATAATGCAAACAAATATTTCTTGATTGATCCAAGTATGAACTCGAGAAATGATTTTCTAGAGATTTATATCTAAAAAGAGATTTCGGTTTAAACGAGTCAACACATTTTTATTTAGTAAAATTGTTAAACCAAACCCATATCTTCTTCTTCTTCTATGTGCCCTGTCCCTTCAGGACGTAGGCGATCATGGATCTCCACGTCTCACTATCCCTTGTGGCTCTTAGATTGTTTGCTCCTGTTGCTCCTGGCAACCCCCGTTCCGCCATCCACCTGATCAGACTCTGTAGATATGTTATCCGCTGCCTTCCTCTGTCTCTCCTTCCTTCTATCTGACCAGTCAGTATCAGGTTCGCCAGGCTCTCCTTCCTCATTGCATGTCCCAGGAACTTCAGTTGTCTCTTCCTGATGCTCAGCATCAATTTCCTTTTTGTTGCCATTCTTTCTAACACTTCGTCGTTACTTGTATGCTCAGTCCACGATATCCGTAGCATCCTTCTGTAGAACCACATTTCGGCCTCTTCCAGTTTTTTCCTCATTTTCGATGATATTGTCCAGCATTCACAGCCGTACTGAAGAACTGACATCACGTAGCAGTCTAGCACTCTTTTCTTCGTTTCTATTGAGATCTTCCTGTGTGTTAGTATTTTACTCATCTTCTGGAACGCGTCATTTGCCATGCCAATTCGCCTTCGGATCTCCGTGTCGCACTTTCCATCTCCTGTTAGAACACTTCCTAGGTACTTAAATTCTTGGACTTGTTTGATTCTGTTATCCCCCGCCTGTATTTGGCATTTTAGATTGTATCTTTTGCTGATGACCATGAACTCAGTTTTCTTAAAGTTTATTTGTAGTCCCTTCTTGTCACTCTCCACTGCTACTTTCTGTATGAGATCTTGCAGTTTTCTTTCCGTGTCCGCAATCAGTACTGGTTTTTGCTTTTTTAGCATTTGCTACACTGTTGTCGATATATGACTGAGAGTAGTGTGATTAGGAATATCATGATTGCTCAGATATAATCATATGCTCGGTTAATCAATCATTATTCTGAGGATAACGCCGATTTCATTCATTGCTCTAATACTTTCATTATCTGTTTATTTTAAGCTTTAGCAATATCAATATATTATTCATCTTTATTTCAGATATTAATCTAAACGAAGATTTGATATCGTGAATGATACTGATATTACAATATAAAAATTCTTGCTTGATAACAATGATTGGTCTTGCCATTGCATAAACTCTCACGGCAAGAAGACTGAAATGGTTTTAAATTAGAACATCAATTTAATAGTTGAAATGAAACACAAAGAAGCTTTGTGTCACGTGACCTGTAGAATATTGAAAAGACATCTGGTAAGATTAATTAGATTAAACAATTCGGTTGCGTACGTTCGGCTCATGCAGAAGATGCAAAATTATCGAGGAATGATTCAATAAAATAATTTTAAATGTAGATTTTTACAGCGAATTAAATTATATTTTCCTTGCATTTAGTAACAACATATAACTTTTAAAAAAGTAAACATGATGAAGTTACTCGCTGAAACAAGATATATAATGAGGTTATCAAGTGTTCTGAAGACTACCGAAAGAAAATTAAAGAAAAAAAAGATAAATGGAGAAACAATGGCAGTTTTAATCCAATATCAGAAGAGAGAAAAATACATTTACAATTTTGTTATAAGAAAATATTAACAATGTGGTTGCTTGTATTGCATATTTCTCTGCAAAATATTATATATTATATGAAGTTATATGAGTAGAAAATGTATGTTTAAAACAACCATTATTACGACTATTACTGTTGATAATAATTAATACATTTCTGATAATAAAAACGAATAGAGAGGGAGCAGAATTCACAGGTGTCGTAAAGTTTGTATAATATAATGTTGAAAGTATTTCACTTATGGCGATTTTGTAATCACAACTCGATATTTAGAATCACCCTCAATCAGATACTGTGTGTATAAACTGAAGGCCTCCTATAGAATATTTCTGTGCTACTTTTATCAGATTGTGTCTACATATTGTGTACATTTAGTTATCGTGCATGTCCCCGATATATTGGACTTTGTAAGTTAATATACCAGCGAAACTTTGCTAGGGTGCTCTCATCTCAGAAATAATAATAATGATTTTAACAATAAGAAGAACAAAGATGAAGAAAAACCAATGTTTAGTCAACAAACTAAAAGAGCTCATTTGGATGGCTAACATAATGAATGAATGATAGTGACATTACAACATTACAATGCTTGCTTGATCACAAAAATTGGCATTGCCATTGCATAATCTGTAATGATTTTAAATTAGAACACCAATTTAATAGTTGGAATGAAACACAAAGAAACTTTTTGTCACGTGACCTGTACAATATTGAAACTACATCTGGTAGGATTAATTAGATTAAATACTGATGTCATATCTGCTAGGCGCCCCTGATTTTCATCTCAGTGTTCTTGTCATGATCCAAAGGAAAATCTGTAATATGATATGTCCCGACTTGGCAGCTCTAATTCCAGCCTCATTCTCACCTGAAGGATGTGGTTTCCGTCTGTCCCTTCTATAAATGTTTTCATGGCTTCTGCTCCGACGAACATAAATCACTGGTGTCCCCACCATAAGTATTTGCTCGTTCAACCAAACTGGCAACAGCGGCCCTCACATTTATACTAAAATCAAACAAATGCAGCCGACAATACTACTCCACCAGATTCACATCTCGCACTTCCGACCTGTGTAATTTCCTACGATATACGTGCTTTCTTGACGGCTACAGCCTTCAGGAGTTTAAATGCAATGTCAATTCCCGTCTCTTATTCACTTGACTCAAGTCTTTTCTACATCACCCAGTATATATTTTTCTTTTCCTTTCTCTTTACCTTTGCAATTGTCTTCACACCTTATGTTCCCAAGCTTCTCTTACCCTTCATTTGAAACCCCTATAACATTTTTGTCTTTCTCTTCATTCCCTCCTGTTTGGTTTCTTACTCTTATGTAACCTCCTGCGATTAAAGGTTCAAAGAAAAAGTTATGAAGAGAGCTGTAGTTTCTATCCAAAAAAAATATTTTCAATGGAACCTAACAAAGTTTTACATCTAAATTTAAATTGTGAAACAATTTATAGCAGCCAAAAACCCCCCCCATCTATAAAAGAAACAAACATGATTACAGAATATTTGAAACAAACTCAAATTACTATAATTCAGATGCAAAATAGATCATACAGGAACAAAAAATAATTAAGGATTAACCAGTGCAAGAATAGTAAAATATAAGTATGACTATAATTAACCAAGTTTTAACAAAATCGTAAAACTAGAAACGCTCAGGGAAATCCTAATATACCCGAACTTTGGTTATATTTCCTGTCATCATTCACTGAAATTCTTTCACAAACGTTATCAATGCTAATTAATAAGCTTAATGCAACTCCAGAATGGATCACTGAATATATTACATATCTCTTACCAAAAAGTGGTAAAACATGAGCCAACATATTATAGGCCAAGAACATGTCTGTTCACTACATATAAATTTAGCAAATCACTTTTGATGAATTGTACTGTCTCTTTACTCGATGAAAAACATTTATCCTCTGGAACACAAGAGAATGATATGGTTGCAAATATCAACTACCAATAAGTTAAAGGTTTCTGGTAAACTGTCAAAACTGTTAGAACTCTAAACAGAGCTTGGGTTAATTACTATATGGCTTTGACTGTGTGCCACAGACGTAGAAATTTAATGCTTTAGAAATTAAAAATTCTACTGAGTTATTGTACATTTCCTTACATATTGCACGAAACTGTAGAATAATTACGTTATGGCTAAATCACATGAAGATCTTTAAAAACTATCAAAATATAAGTATCTCCACAATGTGGCACACAAGGACGTTAATAATTCAATTTCTATTTGGAGCCCTCTGAATGATTGGAAATATTAATAGACGTATTAAAGACATTCATGCTAGCCCCTGCCTTCAGAAATACGAAATATTCTATTCACAAGAAGAGCTCACATATTACATAAGAGAAATATCAGGAAACCATTTCTGATCTCTGAAGGAGACAAAAGGAAATTTCTATACAACAAAAACCCAAAATAATATAAACTATATTAATAGGAATTTATTTCTCGAAGACGCTATCGCTTACAATTGTTTTTGTGTGCGTAGTTTAACATTTTTAGATTTAGTGTAATGATGTATATAATTTTTGTATACTTGTAATCTACCTCATCTTCTTTGAATATTGATATTTCTTTCAATATTATTAACTGAAAAGACATTGTCAACGTTCTGAGGGCATACAAGAGTCGGTATCAGAGTAACTAAAAATGGACACATTAATCTCACATTCGCCTTCGAAATCTTAAGTTGATAAATGTAGCATTTAATCGTAGCAATAATATCAGATTAACCTGTAAAGGCTGTAAAAATATTAATGTCGATCCTCATGATAATGGAGAATCAAAAAGCAATTAAAAACAGTGACGTAATTTTTGTTATATATCTCAAGCATGTTTAGCGAGTCAGTCTGTACAAACAATATACAACTATTTTCTAAATATATATTATAATATGTATAATTATATAGTTAGTATTATATAATAATAGAAGTATTATTAATTAATGAAATATAATTAAATAAATAATAATAATCAACAATAATACTAAATAAATAATAATAAAATAAAATATATTAAATCAAAATAATAATAATAATAATAATAATTAGAAACTTATAATTATAAATAATAATTTATATAACATAATATAAATAAAAATATGTTAACCACATATATACCCACACACACACGCACATACAAACTTACACACACACACACACACACACACACACACACACACATTGAATGAATTAATGAGGCGCCATGTGACCTGATTCATCCAAGACTAGTCATGTTACGAATTCTTCATACTGTATGCAATATTGTTGCGGTTCACTCTGTTTCCAAATAGAGCTTTAAAATTTAATATACACATTAACAAGTCCATGAAAACAAAGTTTTGAAATTTGTGAGCGTTTATATGCGTGCGTATATTAATCTGTATGTGCGTCTGTTTGCCAGTACATATGTATATACTCGTCTATTTTTCCATGTGTGAATCTTTGTATGTTTATTTATATGTGCGTTCTTTCTCTTCATCGTTTAATATATGAATAACTTTTTAAATCTAATAAATTGTTAAACTTAGAATTTTTTTTCAAAATAGGCAATAATAATAAAATAAATCTAATAGCCAATTAATAATGCTGATCTCAATTTAATCAAATATTAATACTAATGCCTGCGAAAATTATTTTTAAATTTGCTCACATATTCTCCAAATTAGAAGTTGCTTTATTTTGATTGGTCCACATTGTACATGCAACAATGCCTCTCTGATTAAAGGGACATTGCTTGTTTTTAACATTTTAAAACCATTCAACTTAAAATACACCTCATCACTTGATAAGACACAAGAGATTTCGAAACAAAATAGCTACGTTGGGTGTGAAATGAAAACATATTTATATTATAATTTCCGAATAAATATTGTTAGCTATACTTTGTATTGAGCACTTTTTAAGAATATTATTTCTTTGGTTACGGAATATTATTCCATCCATACGTAACCTATGTGTATATGGAAATTAAACGTATGTATATCAATATTCTGCCGGACATTGATATTTACATAGCAATTATTTAAATATCTACAAACAACTTATAACAATTATCAATATCCACGGCGATCAAGGAAATCAATCTCTTCATTTGTAATTATTAACTTATTTTTCATGGAATTATGTGTCTAGTATATCATTTAATCACAATTTCGTTACAGTTAAATAATATAAATTTATTCTCATGCAGACACCCAAAAGATTAATATTTGTCATTAGCATGATTAAGTCTTTATTTCAGTCATATGCATATCAGAATTATAAGGGTGAAGCAGTTGCTAGGTGATGATTGAGAAGTGTGTAATCCGTGAGGGAAGTAGAGGTCATGAGAAGGATACGTAATATTACTGGGATATGTCTTTAGAACGTAATTACAAGGAAATACAAGGTTGCTAGGCAAAAAAAAAAAAAAAAAAAAAAAAAAAAAAAAAAAACTGAAAATATAGATAATCAGATTTTATTAATTTAAATATATTGCTAAATTTGAAAACATGTGCGCATATTTAATTTAATGAATAGATATTTTTCATAGTAATAGTAAAATATGTGTATCCTTAACAATAAATATTAGTCATTCACTGATCGAGCAGCCAGTAATATTGTCTCCTAATACTTAAGAAGTGTTTGTCGTAAATGTCTTCTTAAAAAATATAGGTTTCTTGTGTGGGTTTGTTATTATATTTTATGGCATCTCAAACGTAATGGATTATGCAATCCATAGTCGGCTGTTTGGTAGCGGTATATCGAATTCTTCTATAATATTAACAATTGCTAACACCTCTGTTCAAGTTGTAGTTAGAACCACTGCTACCACCATCACCAACAGGCCAGGGTCGCCGCCACCAGCACTACTACCACCACCACTAACTACAACTACCAAAATATATGAGCAACGGAACACTCCAAAAAATTTAAATGATTAACCAATAATATAGTAAAATTAAATAATCATTGACATGGCAAAAAGGCAATAATTAAAAAAGAAACAAACAACAGATATTGGAATAGCCATTAATGAATGCATTAGGACTAATTATGTTGGCTCTAAAAAAACATGTAAAACGGATTAAATGTATCATAAGGTGTGGAAATAATTTTATAATTACCGTATCCGTCAATCACAATAAAAATAGTTATGAAATGAACACGTTTATTTTACTCTATTAGAGCACTCAAACTAATTAATGGAATTATACTGGGTATGATCATAGGATCGCTGCGACACTGAGAACAGTAAACTCCACAACACCGGGTTAAAAACTTGATAGGTAAAAATTCATATATATTAAATCATTGGCAAGTAATTCTGTCACAGTACATACTCTCCTGTTTAAGCTATAGTTGATGAGCTGTGAGCTGCAATGTACAATCAAGCAATATTAATCACGCAGATTTAATCATTCAAACACTTAAGGTCTTATAATGAAACCTTCATAATACATTTAAATCATGTGGATTTTGTCATTGAAAAGAAACGCCGTCGATAACACTACACCAGGGTTTGCCTTTCTTTTGGACGAAGGTTTAATAATATTAGGAATTTGAATAACGACTTTTGTTGTCTGGTTAGACGCATTAAGATAAAAAGAAAAACTCTTGTAGGCAGTCAATACGAGGCTCCGAGCCTGAGTGCACAAGGTAAGTTTAGTCGGTTTCTACCAAGTGCAAAAACGTCGGGAGGTCATATGGGTTTAGGTGAAGCAGTCGACATAACAAAAGGGTGATCAACAAATATGAATAACATAGCGAGAGAAATCACATGAAGTCTTGGCAGATTAATATTGATAGGAATTTACCGCGTTTCTTAAAACGCAATAATTACATAGCGCAATCTGGCAATTTCGCATCTAGTTTTTTAGGACTGCAGAAATATCCAAACCTGTTTACTTATCTTTGAAAGCTGTCATTCATTACCAGATCCCCATATCACAATTGATAATCGTCCAAAAAAAGTCACACTAATTATAAATAACTGATACCTGTCACCCAGGAATCTCTCGCGTTTCAAATATTTCTTTTTTAAGATGCCATGCCGTTGAAACATTTTTAAAACATGTTAAACTATGAAGATGTCTTGATCAAAAATTTGAAATGCATTTGATTAAAATTTTTTGGATTCGCTGAAAAATGAATATCTCAGTAAAGATCAATTCAATTATGAAGTGATTTTCTCTTAAATATTACGGGAATATGCAACGAGGACATATTTCTTTCTTATGAGATAGTATTTGGCAGGTTACGTTGTATCCTGTTGAAAGTTTAATTTCTCTTTGCAATAGGACCTTAGACAACACATGATTGGTAATAATTTCTGTGCTATCAAACTGACACTATTTGATTTTATATTTTTGAAAAGGCAACTAGTATATTCGATAAATTACTGGAAATTCGGAATTGTCTTTTAAACAATACAACTGCAGTAAATATTTCTTTTCAATAGACAATACAATTCCCACAGATGTAAGCGTAGAACTCAGTAGGGGCCCATCTGAAAATGCATTAATGATGATCTAGCAAAGAGCGGTTACTTTTCAAACAAAGTTTTTTTGTTTTTTCTTTTGGTATTCTATGTTATTCTTATGTAAATGCAAACCAGAATATGTAAATGCACCTCCTGCTATTCAAAAAACTATTCGTAAATCTGTAAAATTATTAAACAAAAATAATTGTCAGATCCCACCCAGCTTTATTATCGACATAATATAATAAATACATACAACCATTTTACTTAAAGTTATAACGACTAATATATATATATATATATATATATATATATATATATATATGTAATCTAATAATTCATTCATGATTTATTCAATGTCTTTGGACTTCCTCCTGTAGAAATTCTAGACTATAGGTACAATTCAAAAGTCCAGGTGATTTAAACGAAATTACGTCAACCAGTGAGGAGTTTCCTATGTCTTGGTGAGCATTTCTTTTACCAATTTTATTAGGTGTTAAAATGAATTCATCCAATTATTTTGATGATATGACACATAAAGTCCTCTGGGTGAATTAGTATAAGCAGTATACAATTGTGATTAGTAGAGCACCAGGAAATATAACAAAGCTTATTTTCTTTTCTTTCGATCCTCAAACGCAGGATAGAGCAAGAATTAAATATATATATTTTGGCCCAATGGTAAGTCTTCGTCCTCAAAAACATGTGTCGCACTAGAGGCAAGAACATTCTATCATGGCATCACTTCTGCTATCGAAATGAATCATGTGACCAACATTATCGTCTTTATTGAACTGATCACAGAATATCCATATTTGAATAATACATTCTGCTGTTTAAAGCAACCTAAAGTAAATATATCTTGAAAGGATACTTTTCTAGCAAATGATTCATTTTAATTGTAGAACTTTTCACTTTTTCGATGAATAAGTTGGCGTCTAATTTACGCAAAAATGAAAATACTATCGACATCTTCTTTTTCTAGATATATTTACCACAATTGCACAAAAATATATTCAAATGCTAGATTTATTCAATAAAATCGCCAATGTCTTCCAACTCAGCCTCAAAAGAACTTGTGAATCTCCTGTAAATCTTCTGGACTGTATCCTTCTTTGGACGATGTATGATGCGATGATCATACCTTTGAGTTGGTCCTTTGTAATACAAAGAGGCTTTGTCTGTCTCTCGCTCAAATAAGACCCACAAATAATAACGTAGGAGGTTACAATGTAACCTAGAGAAATAGGTACCCAAATGTAAGAGGTGATGATCTTACTGAATTTGTTTGACAGCCATGACTGTGTTCTCCTTCTTGGGGTGCATGGAGTGAAGTCCTCTTGTCAGATATAGTCATCTAATTGTTGTTTGCAATAACTAGGACTGCAATATCTTGGCCAGGAACTAGATGTAGGCATACATGAGAACCTCTCTGAAGGTGAATAGATGCATGTCGGCATCTCTAGCGAACTCTTCAAATTATTTTTGTAATCAACATTAGTCTCATGCAAATCATTTCCATTCGTCTGTGCTGTCCTCTGTCTGACACATCAACAATGAGATGTTCGCATTCGAGATCCCAGTGCAAAGTTACATCGTAATATTTCTAAATTTCTTGCAAAGTGAATTTTGCTATCGTGTTCTTTTTCTCAAAAACGGTGTCCAACTAACTCTACTATACGGTGCAGTCGATAAAATTAAAAAAGAACATGAAGTAAATAGGAAATTTAAAATATAAAATGGCGATATTTGACCAATCGCACTCTGTATATATTTTAAAATCGTCTTTATCTGCACTTGCATTTAGATTTAATAGATATCTTTTTTTCATGAGTGTTTATTTAAGAAAAGGTACAGTTGAAGTCAATTAATCATAAAATGAGGAGTGATGGTTAGCAACTCACATTTTGGAGAGTCCCATTCGAATTTCAGTCATGTCCACTAAATCTATTCACGTATTGATAACCCTTGTGTTAGGTATGAATCCGTCTTTTCTCTCTCCCGATACAAGTAAAATAGCTGGACAGGTTGCCTACTAATATTTTTGAGTTTGAACCAGCCTAGTAGGAGGAAAATCTCAATTCAAATCAAGTCACAAGCTCTGAATAATAAGTAAACATGTGGATGTACATCTTTTGTAAATTTAAATTTCTATTGAAACCTCCCCCTTCCGAATAAATACGACTTCTGCCTCGCATTGTAAATCTTTGTTCTTATGCGGATTCAATAAGTGTTCAATGTTCCATGAGTAACTAAATAGATTTTAACTGACTAGCAGCATTCAACCTATGTAGTTAATTAGAAGGAAACAAAGGAAGTTGTCGTTTCGGGTTTTACCTACTATTCAAGAAAAAAAATTTACAAGCATCAAGAAATAAATATAAAATTTTTTTTCGTAGAAAACACCGGTAAACCTGAAAAAAAAATCGAAATGGAAAATAAATATCTGAGATATCTTAGAAATTTAAGTAAAAGAATTTATACTTATCACACAAAAACGCGAAAATATATTGGAACATGTTGTGCATGTGGCATTAGATAAAACATCGGGAACTATTTTTTCTTCTTCATCAGCAAGGATCCATATATTATATTGTTCTATATATATTTATAATTTTCCAGCAGATTCTTGATTTATATTTAAAACGTTGTCTGGCCAGAAAGGACATTTAAAATCGTATTAAGAATATTTTGACGCATATTGTAGCCAAAATTACTAAATTACTAAATAACATTTAATCAATAAAACTTTAAACAATAAAATAATAGTTTAATCAATTGTCATAATTTTCAAAAATAATTTTTACTGAAAATTTGTACTAAGGTCTTTGCGGAAAACTTAAAACTATCGACGGTTATGAAAGAAAAATAAAACAGGCCAAATTTGTTCCTTGCTGAAAATTCTTAATTATTTCCTGCCAACTTCATTAAGATTGATAGGGTTTCTCCTCTAATTTTCTACGTCCATTTATAGTTAACACAAACAAATTCTGTGCTTCTGTTTTATGTCATGGTGGTTGTATTAACCTTCTGGTTGTTTTTCCCCTTTTTAGCTCTTTCGAAACATTCTAATAAACGTGGAAATATTCTGCCATCACTTTTGTCTAAGATATTAAAATAAACACAATACGCCACCATAGGAGGAAATGAATCGACTCTAATTAACAAGTACAGTTAATTAAGCGGTTACCGTTTTTGCACAACAATTGAACTCATTAACTTCTTGTAAAATATCCCATGTGAACCATCACCTTTTGCATCACTAAATCATCCAAAATGTCTGACCAATAATATCGTTTCCGTCAAGGACATTTTAATGAGCAGTCTCTGTATTTTTGAAGCTCGACCTTATAAACCCATTTTTAATTACCGAGCATGTTCTGATTTTATACTATGAAATAAATATACAAAGTGGAGAACGTTCACAAGAATTCTTATATATCGTCGTTTATATCAAAGAGAATTTCCTTAAGAAGTGCAATTAATGAGTTAATTCGAAAGAAGATATGATACTATAATGACGGAAGGCATAATAACTTAATGCAGTGGTCAAAGAGAAATCATTGATGCATTTGAATCTTCTTTCAGGCGATAAATTCAATGCGGCCTGCTTGTGACTTAATTGATTGATATAAGAAAGCGATAACGGTAAGTAATATCCCTACAATATATCCGACGTTTGTACAATATTATAAGGTGTGTTTGTGGTGCATTGGATATCGACACGGAAGGAGAAATCGGGGAGCCGTGTTCGAAGTTCCAGCCGAATTAATTGCATTCACTTACGCACAAATACCCTTGGGAAAGGTATTAATCCGACTATTCCTTCAAGTTGTGGGTTAAATAACAGGACAGACTGGGTTCTATAGCCTTGGTCGGCAACCAGTCTACCGCAGAAAGCAATGGCAACCTACTGCGGGATAATCTTCTGCCCAGTCAGTCATATCTCTTTTGAGACATGATCGCCCAAGCGTGTATCACGTATCGCACTTAACTGACTGACTTCTATGGAGAAATAGCATTACTAATTAATATATCTAACTTACTTCCAGTCATATTATCTTTTTCTCATTGTATTAAAATTTCAGTAAATGGATCTTCATTCTTCTCCACAGATTAGTAGGAATAATTAGCTCAGAAATAAATATCGTATTTTTAAGCTTACAAGACCAACTTTCTATTCTAAAATACTCTGGAAATTACGTTTTCGTCTTTCAGGGGAATGTCTCAGTTCCCATCATGTTTACCACATTGACATATATGGTTATGTAGATGATAGTTTAAAGCTTTTGCATGAATATAGTAGTAACGAGTTTTTGGGATTTAAAGATGAATCAAATTATTTTATTGTGTCAAAATTTTACATTGATATTTTTTAAATTCTTAATTCTTTTTTTTTTTTTAAATAAACCCACCCTTGGACAACGGTATGTGTATAGTATATTTAATATCCACCAAGTAGTATGTCAATAACATACAAAAACATTTGGACGAGTGATTAATGTAAACAATACAAGGCGCCAGTAAGTAAGGGACGAATGATGAGTGTCTTGTTGCATGCGAATGTTTTTCCAAAATTAGGTTGTGTCTTCCAATCCGCAACAACTTATAAGCCTGAAAATACCCTATATATTATAAAGGGTTAACAGATCTTTTATAATATCAGTGTTTGTATTGTATATTCATTATTTAAAAGAAATAAAATGACAATTTACGTATCGATTGAAATCCAGAATTCAATATATATGTAATGTCCACGTTACTGGTAGGAAGATGTTTTACATATTTTAGAACATCTGTGTTGAATCAGTATTACTGATATTTTCATACGTGAGTCGGCTCAAGATAGAGTGCAGTTTGTTGATGCCACCTATTAATATCTTTCAATTCAAAAGCAATAAATCTTGATATATAATTGAAATTAACAAGCAATTACGAAATAAAGAGTAAATATGAAGCTGATTTCTATTTTTCAAATAATGTACATACCAGATTTTTCGAATTGATTGGAATGTTTAAGGAATATAAATGGGGTGTTCTATTAAAATATGTTTGTGGATTAGATGTAATCGTAACATCATATGTAAGTGAATATATGTAACAGTTAATAAACATTTCCGATAAAATTATTTACACAATTATAAAAAATGTATAAGATACTTCTTACAAAATCCGGACGTACTTGAATTGATACCAAATATTATCATGAGCTTTCATTCAAATACTGTGGATTCTGAAAAATGCTCTATATTATAAACTTCTAATGTGCTAAATATTCGAACTCGTTATTGGATTATGAAATTATCCTTTGGAAATTTTCTTAAAAGCCGATTTACGCTCTTATTTTGATATGATGATTTGTGTTAAAATTATTGCAAATTACCTTAATATTTTCTGAAATTTTTAGATGTGTAATTAAGAGGATTCAATAGTTCACAACGTATAAATCAAAAAGAAGAAAACTACTTAAACAAGTATAATAAACCGGCATTACATATCAGAGAAACTTAGCAAAACACATGATGTGATAACGTTTCAAATCAACAAAGACTAAAATAGATAGTCACATGTGACTTAAGAAAAAATTATTATGATGTTGAATTTCCTCAAACTTTAATAAACATATTAAGTATGAAGCTTCTAACAACAGGATATTGCAATATTACAATTTAATTGGGGAAATGTTTCTTTAACACCTCTTTTGATGGATCCCTTCATATGTTCTAACGACAACAACGGTAACTGTGGGTTTAACTGATACAGAATATTTCCCATAATAAAATGCAGTGCCAAAAATTTAGGTCAACAACATAACATGAATATACTCCTATATCTTATTGAGAATTAAATATTTTTAACTATATGATCCTATCGATTGTGTTGGTGGACCTTAGGGATGTCAAAATTAATTGATTTCGTATATATTGTTTAACAAGTATTATGTCCTTTTAAAAGCTTAGAGCTTTTAAAAAACCTGCAAAAATTATTGGGTATTTAAAGTGTCTAATTATCAGTGCCATGATAATAGGAAAAATCCAAAATAGGATTCAATCTATCTCATGAATATACGTGTAAATTAATTTGCATAATCATTAGTGTTGATGTTTACAATAAAATCTAGGCTCAAATTTCAGCTGAATGAAAGATGACGTTTGTGATATTCAATGGTTAGATAAGAAATAACCAAACGACTGAAAATTTCTAGAAATGTAGTTAAAACCAACTAGATGACATTCTGGAAGTTTTTAGATACAAAGACAAACGGTATCTCGCAAAAGTTGAACAAGATATATAAAGTATTGATTGTAAGTGTTTTGGTAGTCAGGCTCAAATTAACAGAAAATAACCCTGATAAGTGAGAAAGAAATATTTTTAACAGTGAGGTCTCATAAGATACAGAGTAGAGCGTATTACGATTTTAAAACATTAAAAGGAATTTAACAAGCATAAAGCATTAAAGAAAATGATAAATAGCCAAAATACATTAGACCATATGGTTTAAGTGGCTAAAACACCATTTAAATTTGAATGATTGTAATAGCTAAAAAATTGTTTTAGTGATTGATGCAACATTCTAAACTTCGAAAAATTTAACGACAAACGTGGAAGGAAGAGAAAATCTAAGATAGAGTAAAACGACCACATAATTTTGTCGAATGTTTATAATGGCTTGAGGTTGCTCCATAAAGTCATCTACAAAAATGGCAAAAGCTGATGTAATTTTAAAACATTGAGAAATATATAAGTTTACTACGGTTATATCTTCAAAACTAGAAAGATAAATAAATAATGTTTTTTTTTTAATCATCTCACCACCCCAAGCAAGGCATTCCACTGCCACTATTGCGTATGGGGCTACATAGGGGAAGGTAAAGAGAAGGAGTTGGTTAGATATAGCGAATGTCAGGAGGAAGGTGACAGATGAGTAAGGATAGCGAGGATGAGGGTTGGGCTGATGGAAAGAGTGTTTGATAGAATGGGAGCAGGTTAGTGTGTTAGGAGGTGTCTATTGACCTTACATTTAAACTCCTTGGAGATTGTAGCCGTCGGGGAAGCAATCGTGTGGAAGAGAATTCCACAGTCGGGAAGTGCAAGGAAAGAAACTGTTGGAGTAGAAGTTACGGCTGCATTTTATCGGTTTCACTGTAAAAGGGTGAGATCTAGTTGCTTATCTAGTATCCCGTTCAAATTCGTATCTAGCGGGCAGCAGTGATCCAAGTTCATTGGAGCAGAAGCCGTGAAAGTATTTATAGAAGAGACACAGGGAAGCCACGTCGCGCCGGTGGGAGAGAGACTGCAGGCGGTCTGCCAAGTCGGTATCTATCACATTACAGACCCTCCTCTGAAACCTTATCGAGAAGCCCGAGGAGAACAGCAGGGGCACCCGACCAGATATGGCAGCAGTATTCAATGCACGGGCGGATGGTAGATTTATAAATGTGCAGGATAGATTTAGACGGAAAAATTTCCGGGCCCTACACAGAGAAACGGCTTTCATAGCAGCGGATTTTGCAATGGATTCGATATAGTCATTCCATTTGAGGTCCGCTGAAAGTGTGAGACCAAGGAGGCGTAGTGTTTTACTCTCTGGGAGGCAAGCCTGGTCCATGCTAATGGGAGGTAGGTGAGATTGTCGATGATGGTTAATTAAGAGTATCTTCGTTTTAGAAGCATTACAAAATTTACTAGCCATTTCTTACCCCAGTCCAATATGGATTGGAAGGTTTTTTCAATCTCGGCTGCGAGGTTAGCTTTGAAGCCTACACCACATTTTTGTAGGAGGCGAGAGTAAACTCTGGTGTCATCGGCGTACAAACCTATTTGGGCTCTTATGAAATCAGGGAGATCATTAATGTATATCAGGAAGAGTGTAGGACCTAAGATGGAGCCTTGGGAGATACATGCGTTTGTATGGTAGTTCTGAAAGGCATGTTCCGTTTAATACCACCTTCATTGTGCGGTTAGAGAGGAATGACTGGATTAGTTCAAACAAATTGTTCCAGTTATACCATAGCTCCGCAGTTTACATAGAAGGTCAGCATGCCAAACTCTGTCGAACGCCTTAGATATATCCAAATGCAACGGTTCGGGCTTCGCCATTCCTTTCGAGTGCCTGGTATATGTACTCGGTGATGGTCTATAGCATCAGTAGACCTGGTGAAGCGGAAACCATATTGCTTGTCCGAGAGGAGCCTGTGTGCTGTGAGATGCTGAACCACCTCGACGTTGATAATGGCTTCGAACACTTTGCCAAAGATCGGAAGAAGGCTGATAGGGCGGTAATTTGCAGGGTCAGAGGGTTCTCCAGTGTTTTTAAATATAGGAACTACAGAGGAAGATTTCAAACAGGCAGTAAAGCAGGAAGAAGATAGGCAGAAGTTGTAGAGCTTAGAAAGGACAGAAGAGAGTTCAGGGGCACATTTCTTTAAGACTAGGGTTGGGATTCCGTCACCACCGCTCGCATTGTGAGGGTCAAGGTGTAATGTGGACATCATTCAGTTGTGCCTCGGTTCTAGGTGAGAAGTCGGGTGTAAAAATTGCAGACGAGTCCAGACTCGAATTGTTCGAGAATCTGCGGTCAAAGTATTCAGCCTTATCTGCTGGGGAGGTGAGGACCTCAAATTTTTTGTTGATGGACTTGCTCTTGTTAAGTACTCTTTTAAAGAGTCGCCAGTAGTCTTTAGAGCCGAATTTAGAGCATGTTATGCGTTGCTTCATTCTGGCAGCAAACAACATCTTTAGCATTACCTTGTTCATTGACACACATCTAAGTCAGCATACATTTTACTTGTCGATGAAGATGGTTAATCTTTGACACTCCAGCCAGCAGAACGTCCTAACGTCAGTATATCTGAATGAATTTAGTAGAAAATGAAGAACAAAGAAGCTATAAAGTCTCCAAAATTTTAGAATTACTGCCTAGAAAAAGCTAAAAATTCCCGGTGAAAATATCAGGACTACGTTCTACTGAATGTTAAATTTATTTGAAGTAAATATTTTAAGACAAAAGAAGAAAAACTAACTTCAAATGTGGTTACCGTGTATGTTATTTTACAATAAAATTTATATTTTGACACACAAAATTGATTTAACTTTAAAAATGTGTTAAGTTTATGGTTACGCTTGTGGCCCACTATTTTACCTGGTTTGATTTCGGTGTCACCAAGCTTAGGAACCTTCAACATCAAGCATACAGCATTAAGGAAAAGGTAGTAACATCTTGCGCAATTAATAATCATCTTTTGTTCTTTCCTCAATTTTACATCTACTTAGAACTTTCTCTCAACTTCAATCCCTGTACCCAAACTTCGTATTAGTGTCCATCTCTTCTTGTATGCTATGAAATAAAAATTAAAACAAAAAAGAATAACAAACAAAAGAAACCTATTTTATAATTACCAAAGATAATAAAATCTAATAATAAAAAAAAATCATACCGCTAATCACGCTTGATGTTACCGTAAAATTAACAAAAATAATAACTAAGATAGACTAAAGATTTTTTCAGGACAGGGTGTATAGTTATTATCGCCCCTGGAATTACCATTTTAAATTCTTTTACGTTTTTTCGAAGAGAAAACATTGCGAAATATATTAAATTATTTTGAGAAACGAAGATTATGTAAATCCTTTTGCCTGAAAACAGCAAGCTATTAAATGGATTTTTTCTGTACGAATTTATGCAAACCGATTCTTTTTCGCATCGTTATTCCGTAAATACAATTTTTCTTATTGTAGAATTCATACAACGTAATTTAAAAGTTCAATTTAAAATCTGCGATATTTACATTTTGTTTGACGTCAGGTAAATGAGTCCGATCAGAATTATATATCGATACTTTCTCTAATATATAACTATTACGTGGTTCAGCTTTAGAATGTGCTTTTAATGTTTGTTTTCAGGCATCTCATCGAATTCATTTTTTTCAAGTTGGATGATTCGGATAATGATGAAGGTACATAATTATGTAAGAGAAATGGACAAGTGATATCGACTGCGGAAACTAATATAATATATGTTGTGTTTAGTACTAACGATAATTATATATATATATATATATATATATATATATATATATATATATATTATGGACTCTCCCTTCGATTTCGACGTATGAGTGTCTAACTCAGTTAGACAGCCACACAGAGAATTGTTTAGAGTGGTGAAGGCTTGTGTAGCACCATCCACACTTTTTGGAACTGCTGATGAGAAGCAATCTGTGCAGAAGTTTGCCTCGCATCGCATGAACAGCAGCCCTCAGCTATTTAACCCATAACTGGAAAGAAAGTACGGATTAATACCTTTCCCAAGGGTACATATATATATATATATATATATATATATATATATATATATATATATAAACATGACAAATTGTGACAAAACGATAACGGTAATATACCTCTTAATTCAACTCAGTAATTTGAAAGCCATCTTATAGTATGACTTAATGAAATTAAGTTGCATTTTCTTGTGGGTAAAATCAGCTAGCAGTTTTATTCTGTCTACCATATAGATATTACTCGAGCAGAAGATTTTTGAAAAAAGAACACGTGTCACTACGCTGTCCATATAAAACGTCAATCAAAAATTCCTTGTCTATAATTCAGGGCTTAGCTAAAGCATATACAAAAACCACCATTGAAAACACATAGATGTTACTCCGAAGAACAGAACACAATGAATATACCACAAAAGGACGCTGTTTTAAGTTGACTGAAATTTTGTGAGTGACAATTGGGTATAATGTTTTATTTATTATTTAGTCGGATTATCTTCCAACTTTGAACGCAAAACATAAGCACAGACATCCCATTCACGAATATATATATATATAAAACGAATTTTACAGGCCATATGATTTATATTTAGTGGAATAAATATTCATTGACATAATGTTGTTTGATTTAATTTTTCCTTAAAATTTCCATGCAACCTAATGTGTATTTGATTTTATGTGGGTACATGAGTGTGGGTGTGAGTGGGGTTCGTGGGGGGGGTGTAGAGATTTGAGAAAATATATATTTGGCTTTCATATATATAGCATATGTTCTTCATATTTCTTTATCCCCAATTCAAGGATTTACTCCAGAAATTATGGGGAAAAATGTTTTATTTTAATTAATATCTTTAATATTTATATTTCAATATTCATAATAATCGTTTAAAATTAGAAAGATGGAAATTGTATTACTGCGAAAATATGGAACACTATCATGAACGAAGAGTAATATAAAGTATTTTTAAAATGTGTTTGAAGAACTCATATTAAAATTCATAGTAATGTCTGTGATTTTCAAAAGTTAATATGGCGTTCACTGTTACGCGCAACAGGAACCTAATCTGATGTTATAAGATTCATTTTGATTGTCAGAATACAATTGTGAAATTTTAAGACATTAATTAATCACTATCAGAATGCTATTCGACATCTATACAATCATAACTTCTAAGATTAACCGGGCTGTTTTGAGAACCAAGGACTATGTGTAGTAAATATATATATATATATATATATATATATATATATATATATGTGTGTGTGTGTGTGTGTGTGTGTGTGTGTGTATATATATATATAAACACAAAAACAAACACACGCAAACACACACGAACACACACACACATATATATATAATATTTTTGCATAAGAATATCACGTCACATTAATTATAATGTGTACAATCTGATCATTATTTATTTTAATCCGCTAATAAAACATTTTCTTTTAATCCTGACGAAATGAGAATGCCTATTCAAATTGTCACTCTTTTATTTGGTGGCGTCTGTATATATTGGTTAACATTAGGCAGATGTACGCAAGTAAATTTAATAAAGACTTTTTTATCTGGGAAATATATTCAATTCAATGTTTATCCAAACACATGTCTCCGAGGCACATTATACAAAAGGCGTTCAGATTTAACCAGGATGTTGCAAAGATAATAAAAGACTGTCATTCATTAATGCTCATCGCATTCATGGTTTATTTATGAATGGTGTAAAGAAGGATATTCCCTAGAAGCTTAATTCAGTTTACATGCTTAAAATCCGTTACGTGAAAAATCTTAGAGACTACAGTTCTAAATAGTGAACAGATATTTTGACCGAATATAAAGTATTTGGTAAAATGTTCTTGTATTTTTTGCCCTCACCGAGGTGGTTCCACGCAGTAGTTTTGTTTTTGTATTTCAAATTAGCCATGTCTCAGGATTTATCTGTAGAAATAAAAGCTCAAATTCAAATCTTGTATGAATAAGCTTATTCCCAAAGAAGGATAACTAAGTAACTGAATTAGACCATCTGTGCAGTTCAGTATTCACTTCATAGGAGTGCCAAAACTTGAACCCATGCCACTTGTAAAAAACAAGGTGAAAACGGAAAACAACGGCAAGAAATGACCGCAGTATAATATCGAAGTGCGTAAGAGACACGAGGAAAACGGCCCCTCAAATACAAGCAGAAGTGGTAACGCATTCAGACTCTCTAAATACAGTAAAGCCAAGGCTTCGACCATGGGATTTTTTGGACGAGTGTCAGCCAAGAAGCAGTGGCTTCTGCTTGCCCATTAGAAGAAATGACTTGAACGGGGAAAAGAGCACAACAAAAACTGGACATCAGTACTGTGTTCGAAAGTGTTGTTGACTGATGAGTTTTAGTTCAAAATCTTTGGGAGTCAAATAAGGGTGTGCGTGCAAAAGAAGTGTTGTGGAGGTAGTAAAAGATGAATGTACAGTCATCGATGAAACATTTTGGTTTATTCTGTGTAGTTTGAAGTTGTTTTGCGAGCAGGAATTTAGGTGACTTGGTTGAAGTAAAAAAGACTATGAAGAAAGAACAGTACCATTCAATGTTAGAGAGACATGCAATTATATCTGGAAATGTGTATTGTGGGTCAGAATTTATTTTTTCAGTAGGATAACGACCGAAACATAAATCTAAATTGCGCCAAAATTATTTAAAATTAAATGAAACTGTTGAATGGTTAACAGTTATGTGTAAGCCCCGTCAGTCACCAGACTTCTCAACAAATGAACTTGCATGAGATCAGTTATCGAAGTAAGAAAAAACAGCCTTTTAATGTTCGGGACTTAGGTGTCTAAAGGATACCTGGAAATTAGCTGTTGGATGATTATTCTAAAAAACTTGTGGAAAGAATGTCCCGAGTGTGTGAAGTCATTGTGAAAGCAAAAAGAAGTAATTTTGATGAAACTACAATATAGATATTTTTTAAATATTTATAAATTCTTTTGATGTAAATGCTATTGCGCAGTATTAAAAAAGAACCATTTTATTGTCATTCACTTGGAAATAAATACTAAAAATTCTATGAAGTACATCATTTTTAAAACAACAGTAAGATCTCAATATTTATTGACGTTTTGTATATATATATATATATATATATATATATATATATATACATATAAATTATGAAAATGTACAACAAATTTTCATGTGTCGATATATTTGTTTTATTTAATTTGACGTATATGTGCACGAACAAATGTTGATGCTGATTTTAAACAATTTAATTTTCCGCAATAATTTCGTTCTATCAACTAGCGTTTTCCAAAAAAAAAAAAAAAAAAGGAAAGAAAAAATCAAAGCAAACAGAAACGAAAACGACATTGTATATCAATTTTAATGTCCTTTTGGAAATTGCGTCTCTGACAAAATAACAAAAATCTATGTTAGTCAAATAAAAACGGCACGTTCATCATGGCTTAATTTTGATGTGTGCGGTTAATCAACGATTACAAAACAAATATATGAATATTCAAGCCCACATTCAAAACTAGACAAAAATTGACAATGCATATCTATTCACCATGAAAATAATGCACAAAATCTTAAAATTCTCTCTATTAAATATGAAGACCGACACTAAATAAAGTTATTTATCAGGAATGTAACATTGCCTATAACTGTATCTTATACTATTCAGTTCTAAATAAAAAGAAGACAAAAAAGATCATTAGCTTGAAACATGTATATTGAAACTTTTATTTATTTTGAAATTGTGCTACACCATCTAATTTTAAATTAGGTGTCTTGCGTTCTTAAATGCATGATTACACCTTGTAATTATTAATCCATAATGTTTTCATAAGGTACATTTCATAACATATTTTACAAATCACTTATGTTTTAACAATCAATATCCTGAAGATGATTTTGGACAAGATTGAAATTACTTGGGGCTCTTTAAGACGTGTTCTAACAAGCCGCTTCTTGAAATCCCTCCATCTGCAGCCTTCATTTAAATAATTAAACGACTTTTTGTTGTTTAGTCATAACTGAAACCACCAGTTAACCACTTTATCCCAGCTATATTTGTTTATGTATTCATGATGTTAATTATTGTACCATAAATAAATGTTGTTATTTTTACACTTGCTAATGATTTTGTTGAAGTTAATTAGGTTTACCGCTGAAACCGGTGTATTTAGACTTTCACAAGTATAGCGAAGACAAAAATGATTTAAGTCTGATCTTCCGCAATTCTTCAGCAATATCCCTGCTGTTACTGAAACACAACTTCGTGGACGCATGATTGATACGGAGGAGCCTCGCCGGAGAGGGAATAACTGTAGTGGAACAAAAATTGAGTTTCTTCGTAGTACCCAACAGCAGTGCCTTACTATAAGAAATTAATAGAGCCTTTCTTTTACTGAGCTTCTGATATATATATATATATATATATATATATATATATATATATATATATATAATTTTTATAAAAAATGGATAGCTTTTGAGTTACATTATGCTATGTTTTTAACAATAATAAGAAATACATATCGGTGGAGTGTGTGTGTGTGTGTGTGTGTGTGTGTGTGTGTGTGTGTGTGTTGTTTTAAGCAAATGATTTTGTTCTTCTCGGCCACTCAAATTATATTCGTTAAATCAGAAGCAGATACAACAGATTAGGGAAATACATTTATAACTTATAATGTCAAATGTTTAGCGCTACATTAATAAAACATTTCAAATAACACATCACTTAATACTCCTCCTTAACTAATAAAACAAAAAAAATTAAGCAAAATTCAACATCCTTCTTCAACATAGTGTCCTTTTAGGGTAATACACTGGCTCCAACGATTCTTTAATAATTCGTTGCTTTTTTTGTAGAAAGATTTGGCTTTGGCCTCAAGATACGCTTTAGTTTCAGATATCACGTCATCTTTAAAGCCACATCTCATTCCATGGGGCATTATTCTGAGGTCTGCGAACAGCCAGTAGTCGCTGAGGGCTAGATCTGGAGAATAGAGTTGATGTGGTAGCAATTCAAGGTGCAATTCATGTAGTTTTTCTGTCGTAGCTATCGACTTGTGACACGGTGCGTTGTGCTGATGAAATACCAATTTCTTCTTCATTTGTATCTGATTTTTAGCGACTCCTTCTTTTAAACGCATCAACAATGCTATGTAGTGGTCGCTATTGACGTATCTTCATTTCTCAGAGTTATTGATGAACATCTAAGAAAAGGAGGTCCAAATACTTCCATTCTTATGTTTCCGTCATTTATCACGTTGAACGGATTTTCACCTTCTGCTGTCCACTCAGTTGATTTGTTTACGGAGTGTAGTGTTAATTCATGTATCATCTATTAATGTGTAAACTTGATTATTTGACAAGCTACCAATGTAAACCAAACGCTATACATGTATACATTTTCAAATCATGTTACAACAATGACCAGATTATGTAGTTGTGGTGCACAATGCTAAATTCACCATTTTAGATAAACCAACTTATATGCGAGGCTAGATAAATACACAAAAATGGTTACAAGATTCTAGCGACTCAGAATGAAAGCCAAAGTTTTTTGGCTCAATGCCAAAAGTTACAAACCTGAGAAAAGAATTGCCTTCAGACGCGAAACATGACGATATCCGAATGATTATACATTGTCAGTATTTCATACCCGACTTTGAGCCGAAATGGCAATCCGACAGCGCAATCACTGCATCGATTTGAAAACACTATGGCTCTGAGCACAATTAAGATTGTCCTGTCTCATAAATAAAATCTTTGCAACAGCTGATATCAAACAGCAGTTATTAAAAAGTAGACAAATATATACAGGCATTGTTGGAAAATAATATTGCTGCGGGCTAGATGATTTTTTTTATAATCATTAAACCCTAAGCTATGAAGTACTGCGACTGATGATCAGGCTCTTACATAAGATGAGTGTGAAGAAAAAGTGGAACATGTTACATGGTGTGTCGAGAATAGGTAAGAGAAGGAGAAAAACAGTGGTGTGAATAGAGCTGCGTTAAAGTAGAGTGGAAAGAGAGAAAAAACAGGATACAAGGGGTTTCAGGGAAAGGTTGCGAGTCAAGGAGAGAAGAGATGGCATTTGTCATTTGATTTAACTGTCAGGAAACATGTATACAATACGGTGTTCCAAAGGCGGAAGTTTCGAATAAAGAAGTTGCTAGAATAGAAATTGCAGTTACATTTCATTATATAATTTTGGGACCTAGTTTTTAGTTTAGCTTCTAGCATAAATTCATGCAAGGAAGGGCACCAGCGAGCAAGGTCATCGGAAAAGAGCCCGTAAAATTTCTTGCAGAAGGTACACAGGGAATCCACATCTCGTCAATAAAAAATGACTGGAGTGGATCTACTAGGTCGGAATCGATTACATTGCAGTTTCTTTTCTTAGATTTTACGAAAACACCGAGATGAATAGCAGGGCTACCCATCCTGATAGATTTATCAAAACGGTAGATTTATATATGATAGATTTATCAAACGGTATATTTATATATGTGCATGATGGATTCAGACGAGAAAAACTGCCTGACCGTTCACAGTAAACCAATATTCCTAGCAACATATTTAGCTATTGATTCAATATACTTAAGGTTGACTGAGTGTGTTAGGCCGAGGAGGTGCAGTGTTTTGCTTTCTGGTAGACTAGCCTCATCCATGTTGATGGTGGGATGGTAGAGATTGCCTATGGCGGTTGAAGAATTCCAGATCAAGAATCAAAATATTAATATTTACAAGCTATTTCTTGCTCCAGTCCACCACAGATTTAGAGCTTTTCAAGATGAGCAGCAACGTTTGATTTGGCAGCCTCGGCAGATCAAGGTAAATGCGTACTGGGGGTCTGATTACATCGGGAAGATCGTACGATAAAAAGCGTACGACGTATAATAGAAACTTGGAACACCTGCGTTCCTATGTAAGTACCTGGAAGCTTGCCCGTTCGTTATTACATTTATTACGCGATTTAAAGGGAACGATTGGCTTAGATTAAACTAGCACCCAGTTATGTCATAATCCTGTAGCTTGCGTAGAAGGCCAGGGAGACAGCTTTGGAGATTTCTAGGGATGCAGTTCGAGCATCGCTGACCTTATCGAGAGCCTATTACTTACTTTGTGTGTTGTCATAAATTTGATGGTCGTTAGAACATCAGCGATCGATCTAGTGAAGTAGAAACCATTTTGTTGACCGTAGAAGAAGATATGGGTTCTGATATCGTGAACTACTTCAATATTGAAAACAGCTTAGAACAAAAAATCGGTAAAAGGCTTATAGTACTTTTATTAAAAGGGTCTGAAAGTTCTTCAGTGTTCATAAATACAGGAAGCACAGGGGAGGGGTTTCGAGAGACAGGAAAAGAAGAAGTGGACAGTCAGTAATTTTAAAGTTTGGAGAGGACAGAGACTAATATAACGACACATTTTTCAGGACGATGATAAGATTTCAGTAACCCTCGCTTGCATTATGTGGATCAAGCTTTGAAATTATGTAAGAGAGCAGCTAGTGTTAATGTGAACGTCACTCAACTGAAACTCAGTTTTAGGTAAGAAGTCAGGTGCGGAAATCCTAGATTGATCAAATGTTGTGTTGGTTTAAAGTCTGCGAGCAAAGCACTCAGCCTTGTACTCTGAAGATACGAGAGACATCAAATTTATGGATTATAGGAGGGATTGATGGCTTTGCTGTTCTTTAACACATTCTTACCGAGTCGCCAGTGGCTTTAAAAATTTGATTTGCGAATTGATACGCTGATTCATTCTGTCAAAACACATCTTTCTGGCTGTGATGAAGGTATTGTTGCCAACTTTAACCCAAGAGGAAATCTTGGATGCACAGACTTCAACGGGAAGACTGAAAACGTTTTACCAACTGATGTCACATAGAAAATCAGGGAATATCTCTCAGGCTGCTCTTTAGTACCAGGAAGATATTTTGCATGTAAGAGGTTTCTGTGTGTGGGGGGGGAGACAGATGTGCTAATAGAAACCGCAGCTAGAAGGCAAATCTGCATGACAAGTGTAACGAAGTTCTAAAATAACATCAATTACTTAATTAAAGAAATTGATGAAGAAGACTATGGGATATTTCTTCTTCTTTTATGTGCTTTGTCTTTTCTTGACGTAGCTGGTCATGGCCTTTCGCATCAAAAGCTCATCAATACGGTTAGGCATCCGATTGCTTCTAGCAATTCTAGCGATTCTAGCTCTGAGCTCCGTAAAGGAAGGTGATTTTACGTGTTATATAAAATGTAAACACACGCCAGTAGCAGAGATTGTTTAAACTAAGTTGTATCAGGTTAATGTGTTAGTTACTTATTGTTTATAAGTAACTTGTTGCATGTTAATATATTAGTTATCTCATTGTATCTAATCATTTGTTTGCTTATTTTTTTAACTTCAATTATTATTCCGTATTTTGAGGAGCATCATTATCATTATTTTAAACTTGACGTAACACAAGTTTTCTTCGTGCGATGTTACGTTCTAATCCATTGCAGGGAACGCGGGTATGTTTACTAAATTTTCCCATAGTTTAATTTGTGGTTAAGATCTGTGTCTTTTCTCCTTCGGCATCAGTACTCGCTATTCAAGTTTTTAATTCCGAAGCAGGAAGGCGGCATCATTTTGTTTATTCGTCCCAATTCATATTTCAAATTCCATTCTCTGCCTTCGGGCTCTGTACCGGAGGGGACTAATCTTCGTAAATATCTATGAAGAAGATTAGAACTGAAGCACAAATCCAATATCCATAAATCTATACCCACTCTGGCGTCTGAACATATCTTTGAAAACATCTAATTCCTGTTCTTTTGTAGTTTCCCGGCAGCCAGTAAGGTTTTATCATTTCATTGCTATCATGTTTATTTTGAGAATATCATTCAGGGCATGACTTTTTGAAATTGATGGTCATTTCTAATACAGTCAATGTCGTTTTCCGTATTTGAAAGCGTGGTTTTAATGTTTTAAATTGTGATCTTTTTGATTCAAGTAGAAACATTTATGCGTTTATGTGTTGATTCAATACAGATTTACTAAATAACACAATGGATTTTTAGGAAAAGTTCTGATGCATACCATAATATTAAACATAAATCAGTACAGCTAAATGTGTATATAAAAGTGTTCTCTGAAGATACAAAAATTAGAATAAAATGTAAAATGGAGAATTAGTAAGATATAAGAAAAAATTTGTTAGAAATAAAATATGAATTGTAAATTATTTTAAATAACGCTTCCCATATGGTAGCGGCTTTTGGAGAAACTCTGCATTAAATGAAATGTAGTTCTACAGAATGGTACGGAGAATACAATAGACTGTATACGTGAAAAAAGAGAAGTTTTAAAAGAAAATTGAAACAAAAGAGACATTTATAATTCGATTCAAAAGAAATCGAAAAACCTCTAACGTTTTTCTGAACGTAGAGAATCAGAGATTGGAGAATTTCACGCTCATAAAAAGTGGTAAATGCAAGAATAAATCAGCGAATAAAATACCAAACGGGTTTGTATAAAAGTTTTGCAAAACAAGAATATTTAATGTTTTGGAGTGCCATTATTACAAACGACAAAGTACGTAGAAGAAGAAAAATAAAACGAATTAGGGCAAACTTAGACACAATGATTTTTTCATACCCTATACTTGCAGAAGACATTATTAAATATGAAAGAAGAGCAGAGTGGTGAAATAATTTTTTATTTAAATATTTTAGGAACACCTCTCTTTCACCCTCTCTTTCGCTTTCTGTTTTTCTCTCTCTCTCTATGTCTATTTCTCAGTGTCTTTGTCTCAATCTGTCTTTTTACACCACACACACACACACACACACACACACACACACACACACACACACACACACATATATATATATATATTATTCGTTACACCCCAAGCAAAGGCAGTACTGGCACAGGTGCACAGGTGGTTACATAAGAGACGATTGAAGGGTTTACTTAGGAGAAGTGTGAAGAGAAAGAGGAACCGAAGTGGAACCGGTTACAGTGAGTGCCAAAGAATGGCCAACAAAAAGATGGTAATACTGGTGTGAAGATGGCTTAGTAAGAGAAGATTTAAACAGAGAGAAGAACAAGAATCAGAAGATGTTTTGAAAATGATAAAATAAATATAGAAGTCAAGGGGATAAGAGATCTTAATTGACATTTCTTTTAAACAGTTCGAGATTGTAGGGAAGTTCTTGGGAAATGCAAGAAAAAATGCTTAAAAAGTAGAATTAGCGGCTGAATTTGGTTGTTTCGGCTTTAAAATGTTGAGGCCATGTTGCCAGTCTCGTTGCTCGAGTAAATTATTGTAGAGTGGGCACCAGATAGCTAAAATTGTCGGAGCCGAAGATATCAAAATATTTGATGAAGAGAAAGGCACTCCCCGTCGTTGAGAAAGTGGCTGTAGTCGAGCTGTCAGCTCGCGATTGATTACATTGCAGATTCTCTTCTTGATCCTGTCGAGAGCCATAAGATGAATAACAGATGCGCCTGACTAGATGTAACAACAGTATTCAATGCCTGGAGGATGGTTGAGTTGCATACGTGAAAGATGGATTAAGGCGAGAAAAAACTTCCTGGCCCTACACAGTGACCAAACATGTTTACGCTGATAGTCGTTAACAAATCAGCAGTAGATCAGGCAAAGCAGAAGCCATATTGTCTGCCCGAAAATAATTCATGGGCTGTGAGATGTTGAATTATTTCCGCATTTATGGTAGCCACAAACACTTTTCTGAAAATTGGTAGGAGGATCATAGAGCGATAATTATAGATGTTCTTGGCTTCGCATGAGTTCTTTATTATAGGAACCACAGACGAGGACTTCCAGCAGGCGGAAAAGCAGGAAGTAGAGAGGCAGTATTTGTAGAGTTTATAGAGGATTGAGGGGAGTTTAGGGGCACATTTATTCAGTATAATGACCGGGATTACATCGCCGTTTCTCACCTTATGTGGGTCATTTTTAAATCATTTCAGAAAGAAGGAGATATTAACATTTCTCAGGATTCTCAGTTCAAAGAGAGAAGTCGTGGTCAGATACCCCAAACGAGTCAAATGTGGAGTTGGCGAATTATCTATGAACAGAGCATTTAGCCTAGTCCATATTTGCTGGGAGGACCTCATATGTATTTAATTTATTTTTCAGCACATATTTGCAGAGCCGGCAATAGACTTTGGAGGTGCAATTTTTATACGATGCTTCATTCTCTCAGCAAACAACAGCTTAGCGTTATTTAAAATCCACCTATACTTCTTACTACCAAAAGGCGACTAATCCAGTCAGACGTGTGGCTCTGATATAGGTAGAAAAAGTTATTCTTGTGGGTAATAGAGGCAGAGAAGGAAAAAGAGAACCAACGATACGAATGACGTTTTGAACGTAGCTTCCTGACCATGATGAAAGGATCGAAGCCAATTCTGGTAGTCTTGATAACCCCATCTTTGAGTTCAATACCACGTTACAGCAGTGGTGAACGAAAGAGTTAAGTTAAAGGAAAATAACCACATGGCTACCAGATGTGTCATTGCACAAGGAATTGAGAATTGATTTATCACAGTGATCGTGACAAAGTGTTAGATTCGAAATTCTTGTACCTGAAGAGGTCTGGCCGAAAACCTCTAATATCGGCAATAAAAATGAGGACAATACTCCGAACAATGTAAATACTTTAGATACAAGATTTTCTTGAATTACGGAAAATGCTACTATTATTTTCTGTTTTTCTCTTTTTTTACATGATATTGCTATATAACACGAGCACTGCGAACACGACATTAATGTGTTTACCGTGTTCGAAAAATAAAACATGCATACAATTACGAACTTATATAAACCTACTGCATATTCCGTTATGCGTAACATAAAATCAACCCTTGATAATTGCGAAAACGTTAGCCGTAATCGATTATAAAAATAAAACATTTACAATTTTTAAATGATTTATGATCTAAAAAGGAATAATTTCACATGAAATAATTTACATGAAAAAAATTATATATATATATATATATATATATATATATATATATATATATAGTTTACTGTAGGGTGCAAGAATATATCGCACGTTTTAATTTTTTAAGTTTTCGGATATATTAAATATATTTAACTATCATTTAATCATGTAATTCTATAGAAATGTATTTTAATAAAATACATCTATCAGAAACGAGAAAGGACAATTAAATGCATTCAGTATAGATGTAATAAATCGTTGATCATCTCCGATAATGCATGAATTTTTAAGAATTAAAAGTAACAGGCGCCAATTTCCTTTTTCAAGTGTGTTTCATCATTTCACCCAAATCAAGGCGAGACCGCACCTAGTGCACAAGAGGGTACAATGAGAGAAAAGAATGGGAGGTATTGAAGAAAATATAAGCGATAAAGTCATAAAAATAAAATATTGTTACCATTATAAGTTGTATGGTTGTACAAATTAAATAGACCAATAAAATCAGAGGACTGTCGGATCTACTGATCACAGGGCGTTGTCTTGTAGATTCTTTGATTTTTTTTTGTTTTTCTACACTCTTCATTATTATGGTTGAGTACGGATGGTTATAACGAATGCCCTTTCCTCATTGGTCAGATCGGAATACTCCATGGGAAATTCTAAAGCCAAAATAAATAAATCTTTGGAAGTTGGTTTTCGAGGATGGTTTTGCTGATTTTCATCATTTGAGATTGTGTGTCGTTGAAAATCTTGGTGGGCAGTTTATTTCGTAGGCTGTTTTATGGTCTTTCATTTTGATACATGATGTTATGATCGCAAGTCAGATCATATCGTTTAAGTAAATTATCTAGAGAATAAGTTTTATGCTGTAAAATGATTACAATTGTTATAGTTTTATACAATAGATTTCATAATACTATCAGGAATTTACAGTTAATTCTTTATTATTTTTAGAATTTACTGTAGTTTTATTCCTTTGATTGAGTCATGTCACTTTTCATGTAATTAATATGTTCAATGACAAACGAAATTTGGTTCATTTACCAATATAGAGATTCTAGCTTGTTTCAGAATTTTCCATATAAATATATTTGTTTTATTTTCTTCTTTTAAATTCCAATAATATTTTGAAAATTATGTTATATTTCGTTTGTCATTAAAAGTAAAAGACGAGAGATAGTTGAAAAAACGCTTTTTCCAGTGGTTCATTTTACTACGAATATAAACTTTTAAAATTTCAATATTTTATTGTTATGTAATTTTATAATTATTTCTAAATTATTATAGTTGTTGTAATAATTTAGTTATAGGTTTTATATTTTTGTTATATGTTTTATATTTATTATTATTCTTATTCATTATATTTTATTTATTTTATTAATTAATATTATATTATTTCATTTTATTTTTGTTAAAATTTTAAAATATTAAACGTAAATTTAAATTTAGTGTATTTTATTTTATTTTTCCATTTTATTATATTAGATATAATGAATTTATGTCTTCATGTTATGTTTTTAAATATCCTCAATTTAAAATTTATGAATAATTTCACTGTGTATATCGTTTTATGATATTTTTTAAATGGCAAAAGATTTCACTTGTAACAATATAACAGATGTCTATGTGTGCCTGCAATTCACTTCCTGCCAAAATTAAAAATTTCTCTCTCTTGGCTGTTTCCATAGTCTCTTCCCTTTCTTCCTCCATATTTTTCTCAAGTTTCTTCTTTATTTCTCTATTGACTTTCTACTCATTCTGTATCTCTCATTTTCATCTTTCTGGGGTTTTTTTTTTTGGGTTTTTTTTTTGGCCGGTAGATATTTACAATTATTTTTTCTTTAAAGAAATATAGGTGAGCTCAGACAACGTGGAACCGATGTCAATATTTGTCTGAAAATCACTTCGGACCAAAATTTCAAATTTCACTCCCTTAGACGTTTCCATAAGCTCTTTCCCTGTTTGTTTATACTCACTTATTTTACTGTTCACTTTTTATTTTTTTATCATCTTTCCCTTTCCTCTTCCTTTTCCTTTTCTTGATTGCTCATCTTTTTTCTGATATATTTCTGCTTCTATTTTTGTTCCCGATTTTAAATCTTTTTACCCCGTAAAAAGATATTCCAAAAATAAAGGGATGTGATTTTTTTAAAATTTCGTTTTTCACGGCGCCATTACCGATAGACTGAATGAGCTCTTCGAACCATAACTTATACCTCTCTTCACAAAAGGTGAGTGAGAGAGCAACCTGAGGCGAGCACCCTCAGAGAGGCCCGAATTCAGTCGAAAGAAGGACTACGAACACAGCTAAATTAACGATCAATACGAATCCCAGTTCTAAGTTCGAGGGTCGAATCATAGTATTATACACTAACTCGTATTATCGTCCTACTAACCAAATTCCACGTAGTGTATTCTTTCCCTATTTAATATGTATATTCTTTATTATTTATTTAGTTGTTTTTGCGGTATTCTTGCTGGATGGGTACACGACAAGGGGAGACGAAGATTCGTACAATTTATGCAATGATATAAAAAAGAAAAACATATTCCCACCCGACATGTGGCGATGAGGACATTCAAAAAATAAAGATAAAGGATTGTTTTTTACCATAAGTCGCAACAACAAGAAGCGACGAGGATATTCAAAGATAAAAGAGATAAAAAGTAAAATAAGTTTTTGGAATGCAATACGAAAAATAGCGACAAGAATATTGAAAAGAACTCTAGGCCGAGATAAAAAGGGAAGATTTTCGTCATTTACAGCACACGACGAGATTCTGAAAAGAATCTACACATAGATACAAAGGAAATATCTCCCCACACAACAAGCAACGTGGAAGGATAACGTTAATTATAACGAGGTGGCCTTATATAAGGTCTTATAAGCAAAACTTTGCTCTGAAGTTAACTATAACAGGGACTCGAAGATATAAAATTCTACCTGCCCACAACGTAAAAAAAAGTTTCTCAAAATAAATACACGGGAAAAGCAGAGAAGCTAATTATAATAAAAAGAAAATCGGTTAAATAGAAAAACAAAAATATGTAAGTTTTTCTTTTTACAAAAGTGAATTATTTTCTTCGTGCACAAAAAACAGAAATTAAATTTTTCTGACCTGCCAGAAAAATAAAATCAGCATTTGATTGACTACAACTAAAGCAGAATAAATAGCAAATAACTTCATTCGTACCAAAGGAGACATTCAGACCAGGAGAAAGAGTGTATTATAGGATCTTTAATAACAACACTGCCTACTGTGAAGCCGGTACGATAGTTCATCGGATTGGAAATTGGATTTATACGATTCAAAGTCTAACATTTACGCACAGAAAGCACATAAATCAAATGAGAGAAAGACGGTTGGAGGAAACCAACTCGCCACCGCAAGAAGAGATATGGCAGAAATTTTAATACGGTTGATTTGCATACAGTGACTGAAGCAAGAAAATCAGGAAGGCAGAAGAAATTTACGGAAAACATGGATTATAAACCATAAAAAGAAAAAGCATCAAAGCTCCCTACACAGAAAAAAAAACTTGAGAGGATGTGTTATGCCGGCATCACCGACAGACTGAATGAACTCTTCTAACAATTACTTATACCTCCCCTCACAAGAGGTGGGAGGGAGTAGCCTGAGGAGAGCACCCTCAGATAAACTCGAAATCAACCGAGAGTCGGTGTAAAACAATGCTACCTCACCGATCATTACGAGTCCCAGTTCTAAGGCCGAAGTTATAATCCTAGTATTACACACTAAGTCGTATTATCTTCGTACTAACAAAGTTCCAAGTATTGTGTTCTTTCCGCATGTAATATATATTCTTTATTTCCTATTTGGTTGTTTTGAGTTATACTTGCTGGACATTTAACCGGGTCCACGACAATTACTATCATTGTTAAATACCTGAGAAGATATTGATTTTTCATTGTCAAAAATGTGCACCACATTTTAGTAGTTTGTACATGTCCTAAAGTAATAATTTATATATATATCTATATATATATATATATATATATATATATATATATATATTATGTTTTAAAACATAATTTTTCTATATATGTCCTCTACAATCATATGTTCTTGCTTATTCCTCATGACGAAACGTTGGACACCCAACGGTGAAACAAGCATATGATTGTAGAGTACATATATAGAAAGAATTATGTACATGTTCTAAAACATAATTTATAATAAATATTCACAGCTCTATACATCATATATTGAGCACTATTTTAAATTAAGGATTTGGACGGTGAAAAAATTCTTTTTTCGTTCTGTACTCACTCATATATATATATATATATATATATATATATATATATATATGAACTTTTTGCAATGTCACAAACATCAAGCAGTAGAAAGAAACATAGAACTGTATACTAACTCATTCATTTATATCTAAAGGACATGTGGGTTTAAGATCATTGCATAAACCATTCAATCTATTCAAAATGTATTCAATAATAGTTGATCATTTACAGAGCCCAGAAATCATCTATATAACTCAAATGTAAAAAGAATAATAGGGATAAGTATTGTATTGTTTATCTTTATTTATAACATCTGTGATAAACCTAAAAAAGTCAGCGGGAACATATTCAAGTTCTTATATATATATATATATATATATATATATATATATATATATATTATGTGTGTGTGTGTGTAGTTATGACTCTGTGTGTTTGAGATTGTGTTCAACACCAATCTCTCTTTTATACAAGTTTAACTGAAGATGAATGTGAGATTCTGCTATTAGACTTTTTACTATAAATAACTTTTTGAGATATACAGTGTACATTTTGATGGTACTTTGAGATTTAGTAATGTCTTACGTCAAGAATACAATCTGTACATTGTCGCCATGTTAATAAGTTATATCATGAAGTGATGTACTAATTTTATTGATCATTGTTACCATGGAACGCAAGAGTGATAGCAGGGCGATTAAATATTAATACACATATTGCTTGTCACACTGAAAACAATCAAAAGGCCAACATTAAATATAGACTAAAAATAGCAGGAAATTTTCAGATTTTGATCACTATAAAGAAAAGATTAAAAATCGATTATGATTTATGTAGTTCAAATGTTCGGGAAAAAGTTAACAGAATGTTGATTTCTGAACGTTTACATTTTGATCTTGATTTTCAAAGTATTTTCAAATAAATAAATTTTATATATACCTACATATATACACGTGTGTATATATGAAGATATGTATATATATGTGCGTGCGTATTTGATATATATATATATATATATATATATATATATATATATATAGAGAGAGAGAGAGAGAGAGAGAGTACAGAGAGAAAATGAGTGAGGGGGACAGAGAGAAAGGGAGAATAAGATAGATAGAAACACATATATATAGAAGGAAATGGGAAGATAAAGAGCAGTAGGAAACAAATAATATATAATATTCAGAGAGAAGTTGAAGAGTGACCTAGGCAAGAATAGGTTTGATGTTATTAAAATGCTTTTCTATGAAAATCATTGTTTTCGTAAAAATCACATTGCTAAATAACTTTTTAATTCTGATTATATATTTGCACTACAAAATCGTTTTTTATAAATTAGAATAAAGGCACTTTATTGCGATTTAAAAAAATAAAATCTAATACACAAATAAAGGAATTTTTCATAAAACGTAAATTAGAGGAGATTAAAATACATAACAGGAAAATATAAATTGATTAGTGCTTATATAATAAATTGGAAAACTATATATATATCTAAGAAAGATTAAGACAGACACGTTATTTCATGGTGATTTGTAAGTATGGGGCCTATTTCAGGCGAGCCATTGTCAGCTTCCATCTTAATTTATCAAAGGATTCCACATGAATGAGATTCACAAAAACCTAAATAAACGAATAAAAACAACGGTCGTTCCCTTAAAAGAAAAAAATTTAAATTTAAAAAAATACATCAGTTTGGCGAACATATACATATATTCATACACAATCATATATACACGGAACATATCACACAAACCCGATGGCACGCAAAACAGATAACAGGCAACATATGACAAACAACAGATAACACGCGTAGCGGCCAATGTCAACAAATGTTCGAAGATACATTCGTCTAACATTTAGGTTGCAGACTCGTGGATTTGAAATGTAAAGAAAGTTGGTTAGGTGAGAAAGAGAAAGCGAAGAGAGAGAGAGAGAGAGAGAGAGAGAGAGAGAGAGAGGCAGAGCTTTACATTTTTAATTTCAAAGAAATCTTAATTATTCTAAATAAATTTACCTGTTTAAACTTAATTATTAAGTTTCAAATAAATTTACATATTAAGTCCCAAGTAGGCATCTACGCAGATGACACTACAATATACTGCCGCTCCAGTAAGAAACCTGTCGTGGCGGACAGACATAAACTCGCTGCTGACCTTGAGCGGGATCTACACTCTGTGGTGAAATGGGGCAAGAAGTGGCTTGTCAACTTCAATTCATCTAAGACCAAGCTGTTGTCTGTCAACCATTACAGGCAACCGCTCCTGCCTCCCATAAGCATGAACCAAGTGATTCTCCCTGAGAGTAATACACTACGCCTCCTCGGACTTACCCTGTCTTCAGACCTCAAATGGAACCACTATATTGAATCCATAGCAAAGTCTACTGCTAAGAAGATTGGGTCACTATGTCGATCCAGGATGTTTTTTCCACCTGAATCCATCCTGCATATATACAAGTCAACCATCCGTCCGTGCATGGAGTACTGCTGCCATTTATGGTCAGGTGCCCCTACCGTTCTCCTCAGTGTTCTTGACAAGCTCCAAATGAGAGTCTGTAATGTGATAGGTACTGATCTGGCGACTCGACTGCAGCCACTTCCCCATCGTCGAAATGTGGCCTCCCTTTGTCTGTTCTATAAATACTTTCATGACTTCTGCTCGGACGATCTTAAGTCACTGATGCCTCCTCAACAGGTGTTTACTCGTGCAACCAGACTGGCAACTGGGTCCCACCCATTCACAGTCAGGTTAGCCAAATGCAGACGACAATACTTCTCCTTCAGCTTCTTCTCTCGCACTTCCCGCCTGTGGAACTCGCTCCCGTATTCTTGCTTTCCTGACGGCTACAACCTCCAGAAATTTAAATGTAAAGTCAATACTCATCTACTAACCACTGGACACTAGCCCTCTCTCCCCACCCCTGTATAACCTTCCCTTTCTCTCCACCTATGTATCTGTCATCGCACCTGCTTTCTATTGTTCCTTTCTAACAAGTTTGTACTACTCACTCTTTTCTAATTGATCTTTTTACATTTATGTAACCCCCTGCACATCAGTGGCGTTTCCGCCTTGCTCTGGGTAAAATAATTAAAAAAAAAAAAACTAGTGAAAGGATATGAAATTGGGATTTTTATTTTAAACATTTTTTTAAATTAAGCAAGTACGATATTAATCAATTCGTTTTAATCAGTGCCCCAACTATATAATCAAAAGTATACTAATTATTCGGTTAACAATACAACAAAAATAATAATACACTAGTTCAAGTAACTTTTCGGTCAGCTGTACAGTTGTAATACCGTATACTTTTAGTACTATAAAAAACATATATTTGAACACATACAACTCATGTACACGTAAACACGTAAATGGGTATACAATTACCTGCATTCACACACACGTATACCCGTATAGGTACGTACACAGATACATATATATATATATATATATACACACATACAAATTCATACATATATATATATATATATATATATATATATATATTAGGGTAGATTGATTTTTCACATTTTTTTAAATATTAAAAAATCTCACTTTCCGAAAGTTGTGTATGGACCTATTAATTACTGATGCAAAATATTAGATCAAATACTTCAACGATTTTTGAGCGTTTGGCATCAAAGTTCGCAGACAAAAATATACTGAAACTTCCTCGTTTTCGCAAGATTTGGCTTGAATATTAGCGAGAAAACCAAATACTTTTAGCATTTAAATCAAGGTATGTCATTTTATTTTATAAAAATGATATTAATTAAAGAAATGATGACTAATTTTCAAATTGAAAACCTGCCCCCCACCGATTTTCAGTATCTGCTTTAAAAAACATTATGAATTAAGCAGTGATATTTGAATACCTTAAATGATGTTTTCTGTGATAAGTAAAAATATAACAAACAAACAAATAAGGAAAAACAAACACTATTTTAATAGTACTTAATATATAGAGTCAAATTGCTCCGTATAACAGCCCTTATACAAAAATGGTGGTCTCAATTTCTGACTCAAAACTTTGGCTGTAATATGTTGATGCCTTGCTTCAAAACCGTATACAGTTTGCAAAGCTTCTGCTATTAACATGACTGCTTATTCCATGCCTTGGAAAAGTGAGGGCACATTTGGCAAGTCAAGCTTGGTACCATTTAACAATGATTCCTGAAGTTCAGATTCAGAAAAACCTTCCGTCATTGGTGGTTCAAAAATGCCACAATGATAAATCTATCAATTGTGTCCAGTGTGTGGCATTAAAATGAATGGTTGGTATTCATTTTAACCTTTTTTGAAAGAATATAAAAAATTATTTATTGATTCATTTAAAAACTTCCAGTCTCTAATATAATAATTATAGTGAAATTAGATAATATATTTAAAATGATTCTATAAATTGCAATAAATACTTGAGTCATTGATATATAAATAAATATTTAATTACCTACTGGCTAAAACTCTTTTTAAAGCTTCTTCTCTTACTTCAACTTCATCAGATTTGACTATGGAGTATAGGTTTTAAGACAGTAAACAAAATGTACTTCCTTGTATATTTCTTATCTGATCTGTTGGATTTCATGAGGTTGCTTCTTGATCTTCTGGATCATATTAAAAATGGGCACTTGCTGATTTTGGAACTTATTATTTATTTTAATTTCAAACCAACAAGTGGCATACACATTTACAATAAAACTTATTAAACGGTGAAGTTTTGTTGTGAGCTTTTGTGGGTATGTGCCACGACTCAATAAACGCATAAGCCTGATGGCCAAAGTTAACCACCTTGCCTGGTTTAAAGGACCAATTTTCCAGGAAGCCTATCTAGAGTCAACCTTACCTCTAGAAATATCCATTGTGTATTCATACAGGAGTCTTTGGTCACCCCTAAGATCATGTATTTCACCAATTTTCAAGATTGAATGCAGAGGACTGCTAATAGTGGCAAATGATATTTGTGGTTAATCATTTGAGAATAATTTCCCCAGAGGTAGACTGAATGCTGGAGGGCTTTTTGTGCAACCATCTATGTTTTTGAAAAGAGCTCTGAAAGGTAGTTCATTATGGTGCAAATAGCAACAATTGCATGAAGATTCTTTTTTTCTAAAATTGCAACCGTTCCAACTTCACAGCCTGTGTTGGCATTAGTGTTGTCAACAAGGATAACCTTGATAGTTTTCTCACTGTTGGATTCATGCAAAACATCCACTACTTGCTCTGCATGAACAACAGCTGTTGCATCACTATTAGGGAGAACTCTATGTATCAGATATTGACTTTCATGTGGTGCCTCCTTTGTAAAAGTTAAATGGCGTTCTGGTTCCTTAGGTTTTTCATAGTTTTCTGTTCATTTTCCTCCACAATTTCCTAATACAGCAATGTTTCCTTATTCATTCTCCCATTAACTGCAATACATATAAGGTTTTCCACACTTTCATCATGTTTCTGTTAGGCAGTTGTTTTCACTTTAGACTTTGCCCTATCAACTTTGCATTTATCTATAATATCTTTCATATTAATATTTGGTATAAGAAGGCCTATAGCCTTCAAATCCAAGAGCAAGGCATTGACAAGGCTAGCTCTAAAATTAGAAGATATGTACCCCCTAACAAACTTGAAAGCATAACTTGGAAATTATAAGGGCCTTTTGGATGTTTCCTTGGCTGCAAATATTCTTCTTCTGGTTTTTCCACTTGGAGGATGAGTAGGAGTGGGAAGAAACATTAGCTTGAACATTTGATGATGGAGCTGTTGGTGATGAAACTAAATTTTTTCTTAAACTCTCTCTTTCCCTTTTACATTTTTATAGCACTTTTATCAACAGGTCCATGCTGGAAAGTACCCTTAGACCCTAATTTGCATCTCTGATCCTTTTAGTTATTCACGATTCTTAAATACCTAAAATAAAATATATGTACTAACAGAAATGAAATTCCACAAATATTTTACAAATAAATTTGATAAAATTTGAAATAAATACATTAAATTAGAAGTAATGTTTACTTATTTTAAAGTAGTGTTACTTCCGAGATTAGCTCTTAAACAAAAATAAATAAATAAATATTAATTTTAAAAATATAAACAAATCAGAATAGTTATAAAAGTTGAATTTTTCATTAAAATAAGACTTAACTATTAAAAAATACAAGAGATATTCGTGATAATTAAAAGCGTAAAAGAGTAAACAAAGTAAAAAACCGTTTAGGGGGAGGTAATTTCAACAGGTGAATACTATAAAAATTCCAATAAATAAAACGGCATACGTAAATAGTTATTTGAATATTAAAGTAAATATCATAGTGCTTTTATGTCTTTTTAATTTTGATGTTTTCATTTAATTTCTTAAGAAAAAAAGAATACTAAACTTAAAATATCTATTATTAAGCGTATTGTATTTTTTTCTTATTTTTAAAACTTGGGTTTTATTTAAGCCGACACATGTTTCCGGTAACACCTATATCGCGATGTAAATCCCAATTTTTTTCGTCTTTAAGTTTAAATACTCAAATACCAAGTTTTGAAGAAAAAAATTTCTTGTGGTAACTCTTGACATTATTTTGCAACTTTCTTCAAGTGCGACTTTTTACAGTTCCAAAATCGACCTACTCTTATATATATATATATATATATATATATATATATATATATATATATATATATATGTATATATATATATATATATACTCAAATACTAGCAAAAACAAATAGGTAACCAATACATTAGACATATATATATATATATATTAAGTAAAAACTTCAAAATATGTAACAATGGTTTACAATTAAACAAAATATAACACTGCATGCTGATATAAAAAAAAAATTAAAATCACACATGTCCTAACACTTTTCACTTTTGCACACTGCCTTTAGTGTGCAAAATTATTTGGACAGGGTTGATTTACCTAAACACCTCATTGAAATTAAAATACAGTTTGAAAATCCAAGCAAAGTGTTAATAAATATTGATTATTTTAAACTAGGTGTAAATGAAATGTATTAAGAAAAATTATATTTAATTTTCCTTTTTTCTATTAAAAAAGTTATTTTAAAACCATTCACTATTCTATTATCTTTGGATATGACTGAAAGTTTGTTGAATATAATGTTACTTTACAAGACACACTTTGAGAACAAATACAATTTGCTTGGCAGGAAATAACATTAGATACACTGAAGAAGCTTGTGATATCAATGCCAGACCGAATGATGGCTATGATCAAAAGAAAAGTCTATTATACTAGATATTAAATTTATTTTGTAACAAAAATTTTCTTGTTAAACATTTGCTGAGTAAGTTAAAAATATTAATTTAAGTAAATTGTTTATTTTCTGTCAATATGCCTCATAAAAGATAAAATAGTTCCCGTCTTCATACTTTTGCAGAGTACTGTAAATATATTTGTATATATAAATAAAATATCATAAAATAAATCAATTTATATCATATGAATCGATGTCAATTTTCAGTTGCATTATGTATTTTTACTTTGGTAATAAACATATTCAAAGCACATAATTTACATTATGCGGATATTGTTCCCATCTTTGTTGACATTTGTATGACGTTTCAGCCGTTGTGCGCTCTGGCTTTCTTCAGGTGCTAAGAATATTGAACTAAACCCTTTATTACAATTACTGCGGTATATAATTCTAATCCCTTACGAAGTAGTTTCTTTAAGAACACATGGCCCCAGTGGATTTAGACATTGGTCAGTTTCTCTGATTGACCCAAAGAGTTGTGCCGTTAATACCAGACTATAGCAGTACGGAACGAATAACTTAGTGGATTAGAGAGAGATAACGCACTACTACGCAAGGGATGAGAATGATATACCCCAGTGAATGTAATAAATGTTTCGGTTCGAAACTCCTAACACCTGAAAAAGTCCGGAGCGTACAACGGCAAAAACATCGTACAGATTTCTACAACAATGATGACAATAGTCGGAATAATGTAAATACTATATAATCAAAACACTTCCTCGTATATAACAATTTATTTACATTAAATCTGTTAATTGAGTACATTTTAATATTAAAGTAGTTTATTCGAAATATATGTGCACAAATTTTCTACTCATTTTAACAAAAATTGTACATCGACTAGTTTTCTGATATGCAAAAAATAAACACTTACACTATAAATCTGTTTATAATACACAATTCTCATACATTAAGACGAATATTTATTTCAAAATTACCATTCGTATTTTCGCTAAAAGTAAAGCTTTCGATTTAATTTTTGAAATCACATTACATCAAATAAAAGAATAACCTGCAAAAGAAATTTACAAAATAAATTTCCAAAATTATGCATTATGATAAAATATAAAATTGTCATATTATTAAAATCGGATAAAAAAAAGAAATTAGTTCCCTGGGAACTCTCGATAACGGCTTCCTTTTCTATTATTATATCAAGATGGAAGAACAGCATGTGTCACAACCAGACACATTGTTAAATAAATGAGGGTTAAAGTCCCTGTGCATTAATGAAATGATATGTTAAAAACTACAAATGTATCGACGCAACGATTCAAAAGCTCGCACAGAGTACATGTATTGTTTTGTTGAATAACCCACTTACTACTTTAGTAACGGTTTGACAAGTTTATATAAAACCACGTGTTTTCGCTTTGATCTTGTGCAGATGGCGTTACGAATGTCTAGAGAAATATTTCCATTCCATGTGGCAACATAATAATAGGACATAAATGAATTAACGACATGGATTTTATTTACTGAAGATAAATTTCTATGAAACGAATATGCCTTGTTTTGTGCTAATGTGTATATATGCCAGAAGGTAATATTATCCTGTATTAAGATACGTGGATGGCATCGTACTGATGAAGGAAACAGAAGGAAATTCCAAGATCTATTTGCGAAAGTAGAAAAGAAAAGAAAAAGAAAATGATTAATCATTAAATATAAGAAGAAAGAATGCATGGACCTCCTACCGACAGCTGAAGTTGTGTGATTTGAAATTGAAGTGTCAAAATCAAACATAATTTTAACTATCTGGGTTTTGGGGTAAGAGATAAGAAAATGTTTGACAAAGAAATCGGAGAACACATAAGAATAGTGTTAAAGGCCATTTAGAAAATAAACAAATGTGTAAGAAATGAGAACATTTCGTTAAACGTCAAAAGAAAATGCTGAACTATGAATTCTTACCTATTCTCTTTTATGGTAATGAATGCGAAAATATTTCGCCATAGATGAATAAATGAAACGAACCGAATGGGTTGTTATGCAGACGGATGATGAGGATATCATGAACAGAATCTTTCATGCAACAAATAATATATTTTAAAAATGGGTAATTAAGAAGCCAGCTTAGGAATAATCACGAGACAATTAGTATTCTAGAGGCAGTTTATGCAGAATGACAGTTTGGAATATTTAATACTCACTCACTGTATGTGAGAACATAATATAGCTGTTAATAATCAATGTAATGCATTTACGAGAATAACTGGAAAAGTAGAATCAGGATAAATGATGTTGTCAAATGTTGCTTGAAGTAAAAACAGTAAAGCATAATGCAGAATTCCATGATTCCACCTTTTTCTCCACACATCAATATCAATGCGCTTGCATTGGTAGAATTATTTTTGGTGTAAATTATAGTTCAGTAAATATTGAGATATTCGAATAACTATTTTTCATTGTCTTTTGTATAAATACTTCCATGGTAATTGTTCGAATAAGCTCTTCGGTGCTGTATATAGGCTAAATTAGATTAAGCTCAGTGAGGGATTGGTGTCGAGATCTCCTCATCCAACTGCCTAGATGTAGCCCTAGTTCTTACGCTAAACTTATTTGCACTAATTTCATGCGTAATATTGTCCTATTTTGTGGAGTTATTATCACAGTGATTTCAAAAGTTTAACTCTCTGACCATCATCAGGTTTATGGAAATCCGTTTAGCTAGGAACAATTTCCGAATTGAAATCGCTATTTAACCTATGGAAATAGGCTGTAAGCATTCCACTGCTGATAACTAAGCATATCTCACCCAATTCTTATTTAAGGAATCAACTATTTAATTAATTCAACTACTGTGTAACATAAGGTCAGAAGTTACTATAGTTTACACTGATTGTTATACATCTGATGATTGTCGGAGGGCAATGTTGTTGAAACGTTGTGATTACGGCAACTAAAGTAAGGATAATAATTCGTGTGTATATAATTCAAATAATGATAACACTGCATCCCAGAAATTATCACATGAATTAATTTTATAATTTTGAACGTTAATTTATATGTCTTTATGAACAAGGCTATAAATATGAGACATCAATTAAAGAAGAGACCCAGTATGCTGTGAAATAAGCGACATTACAAAGATTCTAGATGCAACAGAGTCGAGGCGGCTCTAGTAATTGCGCACGATAATCTAAATTCCTCCTCGATAAATATTCTTTGTTCTGAAGTAATATAGTTAGAAATACTTAACTTCATAAATTACATCAAAGAGAACGACGAAAGCCATTCCAACAATAATTCTGTAAGTTTGCTATAAGTCCGTATCATATATTAACATATCAGTCAGTTAAGTGATATACGTTATACACACGTTAGTGATAATGTCTCCAAAGAAACATTACTGACTAGGTGGAAGAATTTCTTGGATTAGATTGGAATTATTTTCTGCCGTTGCAAACTTAAAATATCTTGTTATTTGATCCAGGTTTGGAAAGAATAATTGGAATTATATATTTTCCCTGGGGCATTTACGTACGTGAATACAACAAATTTAATTGGAAATCGAACTCAGCTTTTCTTCGATTTCTCATTTGTATCTGATATCGACTGCACCACAACTTAAATTCTTGCATATACAATGTAATAAACTGTAATATGTGTCGTGTACTTATAAACCCCCATTTATGAATTGATATATGAATGTGTTATTCTTAAAGTGATAAGGACAGAAATTATATTTTCTAAAACATATCACAGCAAGTTGTGCTGGAATCATTTTTCTAGAATTAAATTAATTAATATAATTACTGTTAGCAGAAATAATTAGTTAAAAGCTTCCTCTAATAATGAATATTATTAACATTTTCAAACAGGAAACTTAATGATTATTGGCTGTCAGAAAAATTGCAAGTTTTCAACCTAAACTGCGAATTACTGTTCGTATGCATCAATATCATGAAAAATACAGAAGTTTCAATATTTCTTAGAACGTTGGGAAACGGTAGAAATTTTGACATCAGAATCTTCAGACATATAGAATATCGAAATATAATTTCCAAAATATAAACAATGTATATAGAAACAGGAAAGTTTTGAGCAAAATTAAATAAAAAAACATCGATTGATGAACACCAATTTTACATTATTAAAGATTTATATTCAATAAAGGCTAAAAGTATTCTCATAAATTAACAAGGAAAGAGAGACAACAGCAATTTATATTCCAAAAGGATGCTACAGAACATGGAAACAGTGAGGAAGAATTAAAGGAAATGTAAACAAAATAGACGCTTTTGAGACGCAACATGTGGAAAAAAGGGTGGCAAATCTAACTCTCAAATATCATATCAAAAGTAAGAGTATCAGAAAGAAACTTTTATTTAAATTGAAATTTTTGTAACGTATGGACAAATAGTCAGTGAAAGTGATAAGGAATAACAAATACTGTTAAATCCTAGAAAGTATAGAAAGTTGTGTAGTCATAATACCCCACGATATGAACCAGAACATAGAAGAAAAAGACATAACTTTTAATACAAACTATATAAAATTATCATAAATAAAGTTTGTGATTGCCTTCATCTATAATATCACTCAAATAGGAAATTAATTAAATAAGTTATAATAATCTATAAGTATGCGTGAATCATTCAAATTCGTTTAATAAACAATTATGAAGAATATAGAATTCCTAGAATTAATATCAGAGGCCATTTTTAAATATATTATTTTCGTTGACTTTTAAGATTTATTTCCTATTCTTGTCTTTGATAGATATGCATGAAGTATTAATTGTTCATAAAAAAATATTCTTCAAATTTGAATAGCACATTTTGATTTGAAGTTCTATCAAATTTTGTTGGTTTATTTTTTAAACAATTTTTTGAGCAACATCCTTTTTATCTGGGTTTGAAATAAGCATCAATGCTGTGGTTGAATGCACTTGATAATATAAAGTGACAGAATAAATACAGAAAGCATTCGTTTTTAAGTTAAATATTTCATGTATTCAATTTTATAATTTTTGCGATAACTTACAAATAATTCTGTTTTGCAAAAATGTATTTTGATAGGATAAAATATATTTGTAACAATGGGAAAGAAATTATTCAAACTTAGAATTCAAATCTCGATCCCCAAATCTATGCATTTTTAAATAAGTCACATGGAAAAATATAGCGTGTCTGTAATATATGGAAATATAAACGTATGATTCTCTTATGATCTTCTTCTTTATATGTGTCATGGTGGCATCACTCAATACAACGGATTAAATTCTTCCTACAACTACATATATTTCCCCTCCCAAGAGAAGAGCAGAGACGCAGAGTGAGAGCTCAGCGTGAAAGATCCGCTGGAGAACTGCATAACGCAGAGCGATAGGCAAAGTTAGCCAAGACTGCTACCATACGATTATTGCGAGTCCCGAATCACGGTATAACTTCCTAACCCGTATTTATCCGTTCTACTAACAGAGTTTCACGTATTTGTATTTTGCTGTGTTTGATAGATATATGTATTTTTATCCTATTATAGTGTTTGTATTATTTCCTGCTGGACTCTTAAATGGGTCCACGACAAATGGTGACGAAGAATCGTACAAATTCACTCGAAGAGGATTAAAAAAGAAAAATACGTTATTCACGTCAGTCACCCAAGACAAGTGGCGACGAAGAATCGAAAAGATCACACCAAAATAAAAAAATGAAAAACAGCCTCCACACGACAAGGGGCAACGATAATTCAAAACATCCACGCGGAGTTATAAAGAAGAAAACCGTCGTTCCACGACAGGTGAAAACGAAATATTAAAAAAAAAATAAAGATGATGAAATTTTTTAACACCAGTCTAAACCACAAAAAGCAACGTGGAAACTCAAGAAAATTCACGTTTTCGAACTACAGTCGTCATACGAAGTGACGTAAAGGTTAAAGAAAATATCTCACAGCACAACTACGTAAAAAAATTCCTCTCCTCACAGAAATAACTGGGAAAAAATTGACTTCCAAGCAGCAATTGTTGAACTGTTAAAATACAATTCGAATTCCAACAAAAATTAGTAGCGAAAGAAATAAAAGTACAGCAAAAAAATGAAACCAGACACATAGAATTGCAAGAATTAATACTAAAATTGATAAACGACAAAGAGCAGTACATCGTAAAAGAGTCTATATTTTCTCAGAAAGCAATATAAAACTGAATTGAATATTTCAAATACTCTCCTGACGAAGAAACAATCTTAAAAGATTATTTTGGAGATTAGACGACTTTTTTTAAAAATTTACTGCGAGACATGGTCAGACACAACAAAATTGATGTTGCTATGAAGGAAACTGGGAACGTCCGAACATATAAAGTTCGTTGATTACAAATTGCACAAAAAGACCAACGAATTAACTTTCGAGGAAGAAGTGAAATGCTTAACAGAACTGTTCAGCCTGAAGATCTCAGTCAGTCAGTTAAGTACCATAAGTGATACACACTTTGGGCGATCATGTTTCAAAAGTGACATGATTGACTGGGCAGAAGATTATCCCACAGTAGGTTGCCATTGATTTCTGCGGGAGACTGGTTGCCAACCAGGTATATAAAACCCAGTCTATCCTGTTATTTAACCCTTAACTTGAGGGAAGAGACGGATTAATACGTTTATCAAGGATATTTGTGCGTAATTGAATGCAAGGATTCAACTGGACTTCGAACTCCCCGATTTGTCGTTCCCAGTTGATATCCACTGCACCACAACGCACATATCCTTCTAGATGGAAATGCTTAAACCTAAGAAGAACGACGAAGACTACACCATATTCGCAGGGACGATTTTAAACTAATGGATTTCTCGTCAGACAACTTCAAATGTTTCATTTTTGTACAAGGGCGATTATCAACACAAAAAGTCCGAAATGAGGAAAAGGATTCTGACAGAACTGCAAAATGAGCCAGAACTAACTTTGCAGAAATTAGCAGGTTTTCAGAGGTGTTTAAGCGTCAAAAAGGCTCAAGGAACATAGAAGAATAGGGTATTGCACATATACGAAAAGTTAACTGAAAGTCAAGTTTTTCATCCTCCCAAAGAATAGTCAAAACAAAATACGCATTTGTGCCCTCCCCTCACAAAAAAATGAATTCGAAATGAAACCGCTTTCTAGTCCGTGTTATAGATGTGGAGCTGTTTACTGGTACAAAGACTGCATGTATCGTTATAAACCCTGTTCAGCATGTAAGAGGAAGGGATACTATATTTCCTATTGCAGAACTAAAATAAAGTAAAACCGAAGCAGAGTAAGAGCTGATAGAACAGAACATGAGGACTGAATAAAGAGAAGAAAATACGTATTAATAGATGTTATAAAAAAAGGACCATATTCCGGCATGATTCAGGCTCCGATTAGACTATCATTATTTTACAAACATAGAGAAAAATGAATAAACACACCATGCTACGTACAAACAAAATTGCAAGAAGAGGAACAGGAAAAAGTATAAACTTCGAAAGAGAGGCAATGAGGAACGAAAAATATTGGAAAAAGAAAATAAAAATAAAAATGCTCGTTCTAAAATACACAGAGAATATTTTCGGCACCGATTAGATGCAAAGATTTGACTTATGGGACATATCTTTTAAAGCTTTCTGTCAGAAAATAGAAAGTGAACCAACAGAAGGAGAGAAATTAAAAGAAAAACTAAAATAACATTTTCTCGACGTATTTGCACCAGGATTGGGTAGATGTAAAAAAGCAGCATCAAAAATAGAATTGAAAGATGACGCACAACCAATATTTAAAAAGAAGAGAATTGTTCCCTTCGCTTCAATATAAAAGATATTCATAAATAACTCGATAGGCTTGTAAAAACTGGGATAATATCAAAAGTAAAATTCAGGCAGTGGCCTGCGCTGACCGTCTGTGTTAAGAAAAAATCAAGAGAATAACATACATATTTTCGCGTTTTTTCTTTCACCAGGGCTTAACAACGCAATAAAGGATTTCCACTACCCGCTTAACCAGCCCAAAGAAGTGTTTTCAAGACTTAATGGCGGCAAATACTTCTCAATAACCGAACTAAGCGAAACATATTTACAGGTACCGGTGGATGATGAGACCACTAAAGTACTGTGCATTAACACACACTATGGACTGTATTGACCTCAAAAGTTCGATTTTCGAATAAAATTTGCAACAGCGATTTTCCAACAAACAATGGATACAATGTTAGCTGGATTAGAATTCGCTATAGCATATTAATAAAGAGCGACAGCGCCGAACAAAATGCGAAAAGCGTTCAAGAAGTATTCAAGCTAATCCAAAGATATGGATTAAAAGTTAAAGAACATAAATAATACCTTTTCCTAAAAGAATTTAAATAACTGGGAACATCATAAACAAAGATCGAAGAATGCAGAATCCTGCAATAGCGGCCACCATAAAAGATTAGAACTAATGATAGCGAGTATCGTAAAGGTGTTTGTTTATTACACAAAATTCCATACGGTAGTAAAAGACCGATCGCACACATTTCGAGAACGCTACTACCAGCAGGAAAAAAAATCACAAATTGAGAAAGAGGCTGTGGGGATCATATTTGTGATAACTAGATTTCAGAGGTACACTTATGGAAGACATTTCACTCTGCAGACTGATCATAAACCATTGTTAACAATCTTCAGTTCGAAGAAAGGCGTAACGACACTATTACGAAGGGGAACCATATTACTTATTTACAACTTCAAATTGAAATACCTGCCTTCCAACCAGATTGGACACGCAGAAGGGTTCTCCAAGATTAGTGCCAAAGAATAATGAACCACTGAAAGATTCAGTAATAACTACACTACAATCAGAAGTAGAAATGAGAACAGCACTGGGAAAGACAGTAATCAAACTACCAGTAATGTCACTAGAAATTAGAAATTAGGAACGGGGCAGAAAGGGTCGACTTCATTAAAATTACGGAAAAAAGATACAAAAAAAGACAAAAGTCTCGCCGAAAGTTTTTCGCTTTGCGACAACGTTCTAATGTATAATGTTTAAATGGAAGAGGGAAATGGTAATGAAAGAAGTTAAAATGTTCGAAGAGGAGCAGAGAATAGCCACTGCTGTTACTCAAGCTAAACAGTGTAAGTAGACAACCTGGAATGATATAGAACCGATTAAACTTTCTTGGAACTCGTTGATCGCTATGTTGCCATCGGCGATATCTTTTCTTCTTTGATCTACATAGGACCTTCTTCCAAATGAAACAAACCTTAAAAGGTGTGGAATACATAGATATATATCTCTTTTATTCCTGTTCAAAGGACCGAGGTACCTTGTGTTATGTGCTTTCTGCTTGTTCACAATCGCTCCAGATATATACGTGGCGACACAACAAGGTATTAGAGGTGATCAAGGATTAAATAAGAAGAAAATGTGAGACAGCAAACCAACAGTTTGTGGCAGCCAAGAAGACTAAGATCAGATTTCATAAAGACGGTGAATACCCTGCAAAGAAAAAACAAACAGCCCCGAATATGAAGCTGCTGAGCGGAGTCAGTGGTTGGGAGGTTTTAGCAGACGTCATGACGTCTCTAAAATTTCCAATACACATCGCATAAGGAAACAAGCGCCCCGGCATCGTATTGTGGTCAGACTAAAAAAAAAGACTGTCTTTCTAATACAGTTAACAGTCACTTGGGAAGAGAACAGAGTCGAGGCGCACGAGCTAAAGGAAAACCGATACGAGTCACTGTGTTCTGAATGTTTGGACAATGGTTTGAGGTCTAACGTGAGGTATATCGTCGTGGCTTTCTGGGATATTCAGTTATTTCTTTCCTTTCGAAAATATGCATCTCAGCCGTGGTTTAAAAAGCGCTTCGCACCACATTCAAACAACGGTACAGAACGCGTCAATTTGGATTTGGTCGAGATCAAAAGAGCAAGAAAATAAATTTTGCACAACATCACGAATGTGCAAAAGAGATATTTGTATGGTCATCTACAACGATTTTTTCTTCTTCCTTCTCGAGCGCGTTAATCACGGCAAATGCGTTCAGGAAATTTCATTGCCGACACAAACTGCAAAGAGGAATGATCGTTTCATCTACTTACTTATGAGACTATACAAGAGGGACAATCAGCAGGTTTATCTTTATACCCTGCTTGGTGGAAAACGCTGCTGGTGGCGGTCCCGCAATAGCCACCGAAACCGTGAGATCACGCATGGTCGGCGGCTGATGAAGACAGGGTATCGCACGTGTTAACACACTTTGTATTTTACAAAATGAAAGCGTAGTAATACCTAAGAAACTACAAAAAAGAATACTAAAGAATTTACATATGGGACATCCTAGAAAAATTCTTATGAAAGCTTTATTGAGAAGCTACGTTTACTGGAAGAACCTAAACGAAAACATCATGCTAATAGAAGTAAAGTTAAACGATTGCGCTCGAGCTGTCAATGCACCCACAATAATACAAAAACTTAGGCCGAAAAATGATCGATCATAGTCGAAGATCCACGTAGATTATGCGTGACCTATACACGGATTTTATTATTTAATCACAGTAGTCAGCTACAGCAAGTAGCCGGTAGATTTTCGCTACAAGTATCCAACGGCAGAAAACACTATTAACTGCATTCATGAACTGTTCGCAAGGTTCAGTGTAGTGGATTGTCTGGTAACAGAAAATGGGACGCAATTCACGTCCACAGACTTCCAGAAATTCTGTGATGTGTTCCAAGCAAATCACATAAAATCTCCACAGTATCACCCACGTTCGAATGGACAAGCTGAGACATTTGTTGACAACGTAAAAAGAGCGTTGAAAAAGGCATACAGATACTAACAGAGAAAGCACTGCTACATATACCTCAAATAACAATACATTATCCTGACTGTCACCAGCGGAGGTTATGTTTGCGAGAAAAATAAAATCTGTATTCGACAAATTACTGCCAAAGCAAAACAAAAACAGCGAACGTCATTCGTACAAAAAAAGATTTTTAGACCAGGATAAAGTATATATACAAAATGTTTAAAAAATACGTCCTACTGAGAACCGACACAATAACTAATAAGATTGGAAATATGCTATACATGATTCAAGATCAAGGATATACGCATAGAAGGTCCATAAACCGAATAAATAAAAGGCGGTTGAAAGATACCAACACGCAACTACAATAAGAAGATTCTATGGATACGATCTATAATAAGTTCGATTTACACGAAAAGAAAAGTTGCAAGAAAAGAAACTGTGGGAGTAGAAGAGGAGGTTGTATTTAACCTTTTTCAAATGTACATGTGTAGTACATGGATGACAATCTAGGTGCACGCCTAAATTCATACTGTTAGATCACCAGATAAAAAAAAACACCTTCAATGTAGTTGCCATGAAAATATTTTTTAATTTATCATTTTTGAAGTCAGAGAGAATCTACCTCATATCTGTGATTCCATGTTAGAATGTATTAAATTGCAACTTCTTTGGATTTTGTCAAAGCGTTTGTGATGAACAGCTGAAGCACTCGGCAAGATATACCAACAGTATTCCATAAATGAACGAATAGTAGATTTATAAATATGCAACATATATCCTGACGAGAAAAAATGCTTTGCATGATACAGTAACCAACATTACTAGCAAAGATGTAGATACTGAATCGATGTAGTCGTTCCATTTTCTTCCTCTTCTATGTGCTATGTTCCTTCAGATCGTAGCCGATCATGGCTTTCCACGTCTCCCTATCCCTGATGCCTCTCTGCACGCCTTCTCCTGTTACACCATGCAACACTCGTTCCATAATCCCCCTGAATAGTTCCTTCAAATATTTTATCCGTCACTTTTCCTTGTCTCTTTTTCTCTCTATCTGGCCTGTGAGTATCAGGTTCTCCAAGCCATTCTTCCTCGTTGCATCTCCCAGGAATTTCAGCTGTCTCTTTCTGATGCTCAGTATTAATTTCCATTTTGTTTCCATTATTTCGAAGACTTCATCATTGCTCACGTGCTCGATCAATGATATTCGCAGCATCTTTCCGTAGAACCACATTTCAGTTGCTTGAAGTTTCTCCTTCATCTTCGATGATATTGTCCAGCATTCTCTGCCATATTTAAGAACTGACAACACAGAGCAATCCAGTACTCTCGTCTTTGCTTTTAGCGAAATTGTTCTGTTTCTATTAAATAAGTAAGACTAAACACGAAGTAGTGTGTTACTAGTAGTAGACTCTAAAGAAAATTATCATCTGACTAACTGATGGCTAGTAGGAAAGTTTGTTGGTTCAAAAAGTTACAGTTTTGTTACAAGTCATTTCCTGCACAATCTAATCATTTAACGTCTTTTGATGATTAGAAAACGGTTTACATTATCAGCGTTGGCGGATTTCCTATTGCGTTGGGAGCAAATGGTGATGTCATCTGCATAGATGCATAGTTGGAAATTGATGAAATTAGAAAGATGTCATTCATGAAGATCAAAAACAGCTTATGACATATTATAGCACTTTGAGCGACGCACCGCATTCTTGTGAAATGAACCAAACGATCTTTCTTTCACAATTTGATAGAAACGATTGAATTAATTCTAACAATCGTGCAGTAATGCCGTTGTCCTAGAACTTGCAATGAAAACCTTTATTCCAAACCCGGTCAAACGCGTTCGAGATATATAGAGCCACCAGTAAAGCTTCACTATTATTATAATTTACTCGTATATACAGCGATGATAGCGCATCAGCGGTAGATTGATGCCATATTTTTTGTCAGTGACAATGACGTGAGAAGTGAGATGCTTTATCACATAAGCTTCGAATAGAACCCCTACAACTTTGCTGAAAAGCGTTAAGAAGCAAGTAAGACGATAATTAGAGGGATAAGAGAGTTCACCAGAGTTCTTAAACTTTCGAACAATAGATAATGATATCCGACATGTCGGAAGGCAGGAAGCAGAAAATAAATATTTGTAGAGATTTGCGAAGACAGGCAACAGATCAAGGCCAAGAAGAGATGAATTCTGTGATACCTAACCCTACTTTCTAGTCAACAATCTACAGCTGGATCCAGCATGTGATGGAGTCATCAGCAAAGTACCACGGCACTGATCCTGCCCCTAACTTCCTGACAGCTTTCGCGACACGCTGGGGCCTATTCTCAATCACTCAACCCTAGTGCTGACTGGATTTCCTGATCATATATTTTTGTAGTGCCTTTCGCTACTCCATATATACTAGCGCTCCACAGGGAACTTCTCCTTACTGTCTAGTTACGCCAGCATTCTCAAACAATTTCCCATTGTTCGCTTTCTCCAATGTCTTATGTAACTTTTCCCTTAACTATTTCCCTTAGTTTGCAGCGGAACCGTTTCATCCCTGATGAGCTTCAGCAGCCACCTATCCATATAAGACTTGAGAATTTGCTGTTGTTCAGTACACCCGTGCATAGTAATCTCTAGAAGCAAATTGCCTGATGTTATACTTTGTTTTATTGTAAAAGCAAACACTACATTTGCTTTATTTATGACACGGTTTGCCTTCATTACGAGCAAAGACAAAGATGCGTCTTTTTGAATCAGATGTGTCCCTCCGGTACAGCTGGTGGAAGTGATTTCCTATCGCAATAGCGGCCGAGCATGCAGATGAGAACCAAGGAGATGAAGGATTTTAAATTCATATTTCCTTACTCGAATGGAAGCGTCGTTGATGGCCTTCACCCAGGAGGAAACACCAGAGACGCATTTTTCCACTGTGAGACAAAAACTTCGTTCAAGTCGACATAACGAAAAAAATCACGGTACGAATCATAATCTTCAGATTGATAACATACGGGAATAAAAGTGACGTTTACAGAAACCAGCGCGAGAGTAGAGTTGGCAAGAGTACTGAGCTGGTTGGTATGTGTCAGGGTAGAGGTAAATAAGAGATATACACTTTGTTCTATATAGTAAGTATTATGTGGACTTCTCCGTAGAAATACAATGTCCATGCTCAACCTTAGAAAAGATAACCATAAAACGACTTGGCTGCTTATCAGAGAAATTAAGTTCGCAAAATGATGCAAAGGCCACATATTCAAATCGTAGTTAGTTAAATAAAAGATAAACCTAGTGTGTTTACTATAGAGCAGCGTCGATTGGCACAGAATATATATAGCACAAACAGAATAAACCGAGAGATTGCCTCGTTGGACTTTATATTATCAATGTCTTATGCTTGCATAGAGGAAAAAAAGAATATGAGAGAAGAGGAAAAATTATTCCCCTTAAAATGTTTTTCTTTTTCTTTTTTTAGCTGTCTATAACATTTTTTGTCATACAATTTCATCTTCATTTTTAATTAAAAAAAAGAAATCAATTTTTCCAGATGATCCTTAAAAGGTTCGGAGGGAAACCGGTCAGTCTTTCTTCCTGTATTTTTTTTTAATGTTTTCATCTTACAAAATGCCTGTAAGTATTAAACATAATTTATCTCTGTCCATAATAAGATTTTTTACAGAAAATAGTTTTTGATTTTTGTTAATTTACAGGCATTTTTAAGCATTCTGTGTGATATTGAAATCTAAGTAATTATATCCTTGAACTATCCCTGGATTGTATTATTCTTCCTTTGTTTCAAAAGACATAAGTCTTCTACTGGACATATAGAAAGAATTAAATTCTTTTTTTTCTTCAGCAGTTTATATTCTTGAATACTATGATGTCACTATCACATCCCTAGCAATGTTTTATCCGCTAGAATCTTTCATCTCTATTTATTATATGCCTTCTACTACAAAACATCTAACTATATATAAAATAATGCTCGTCTGTGTTTAAAGTGCCATTTTTGAAAATAATATAATCCTGCACTGGTAAGTGAAACAACTTATTAAACGAAAAATCAGTTTTCTTCTGTTGCATTTATAAGAACAACCAGTAGTCTGCTAACCTAATTTACTCTGACGTCTGATCAATACACATCAGTGTCTATTTAAAAGAACATTCTAACACCAACACACATAGCCACTTACCTACATTCAGTGTGTATATTATGTATTTTTAAAAATTATTTTTATATCTAATTCGAACAAAAATTTATATTGTTTTTTAATAAATGCAAACCGCATTATATATTTTCATTAAATTTGGTCTCTGAATGCAAGTCATGTTCCGGACATTCACTTCTCTTTATGCGAAAACCATTTCGCTTCCAACCACTGTCGCTTTATGAATCTACATAATGATTTCCGTGAGATGAATGCATGGAAAATAAATCATCTGTATATTTGTTTAAATACCATCATTAAAAATGTAACATGTAAAGTTGATTATTGATAATAAAATAATTTCCAAATCATATCAGAATTAAGTCTTAATGAGATGCATAGAATATATTTGGTAGTTTATGAATACCATATTTTCTGATGCCGTAAACATATCTGCATATCTCAACAAACGTTTCCAGGTCGTTAGGAATTAGAATCAATGTAATTGTTTGCTTGCTGCTTTTAAAATTTTTTTGCAGGACAACCAACTAATCGGCTGAAAAGAAATTCATAATATCTTAGCGTTTTTGTATTTACCAACTTTGCTCGGTGATCGTAGTATGAATTCAAAAATTTGTATTTTATTAGAAATGACGAAAACAATTAATGTTTCTGAAGAATATCCTAATAAGTGGATTTGAAATACTTCACAAGTAATTTGGTTTAAAATAGCGTCTCTGGATTATATTAAATTTTGATTGTGGTTAAATATATGAATAAATCTCATGAAATAGAAAAGGATTCTCTTATATACTGCATCACTTCATTATTTAGACAGTTATTTTGCTTGGATATTTCAATCACAGCAATTTATTCCAAGTACTAAATAATATTTATCTCTTCGCTATATCTCCCAGTTATAATCTGGTACGCATGTACACAAATCCGTAAGTATGTTTTATCAACGCTTCTATCTGCTTTTCTTTCTTTGTAGTTTGTCATGTGAGTAACAATTTCCATATATCAAAATTTCTCAAGGTTTATCCTATATGTTAGAAACGTCTTTTTATGATTATGTTCAAAGTAAAAGTGGTTATATTTTTCTGTATCTTTATGTGATCATATAATATTTTATCTTACTATAGACACATTGTATTAAACTTGCCCAATGGTTTCTTATATCCAAGCGCTGACCGTGTTTCGAAACTGTAACATTCCTATAACTCTAGATACACACATAAAACAATCCATATATTCAGTTAAAAGTAAAAATACAAAATCTTTGATAATGGCTGTAAGTGCTATGACAAATATAACATTAGGACAATTTTATATAATTTATGTAGTGAAAAGAAAATGTTGAATAAGTAATATCACATGAAAAATTATATCAATAAAAGGTTAACCACAACACCACTTCTTCTCCTTCTTCTTCTTCTTTATTCTATTTTCCTTTTTTTCCCCTGTTAACCTATACAAATGCTTCAATTTGCTAGGTTTTGTGATGCTTCCCTCAGTCAGTCTTGTTTTCATTTACATTTTGTATTGAGAGTGTCAAAAATCACTAACAAATTTAAAATAGTATTTTCTCAATAATCTTCAAGAAATTAAATAAAATATACACTGTAAATTGTGTCAAAATTATTAGAAACGAATTCTCACAGACAGAAAAATACCAAAACTTAATTTTAACTTGACATATGATGAATGATCACAGATTTACCCACTCGGTTATGAAATTGTATTGGATCATTTATACGCTATCCAATGTTTCAAGTGATAATTATCTCTCATAAAACAGAAATCATAAGATACATGAAGGTAGGTAAATATAATAGCACAAAATGTATTACATAGATTAAATTTATAGGTAGAATATAATATACATATACTTATATATGTGTACCCGTGTGAAATTGATTCACTCATTAAACAGTTATAAGGTTAAATTTTATTTCTGAAAAAATGTATAGATTAAACTTTTGTTTACTTTTCCGCATTTACTTTCCTACCAATGATCTGTTACACACACAAACATATATATATATATATATATATACATATATATATATATATATATATATATATATATATATTGTCATCCACAGACAGATCTGTTTCGCCGTATCACAGCTCATCAGTACGGTTAGACTCCGATTGCTTTTTACCCAGGATTGAAACCCGGCCGAAATGGCGTCAGTCGGCGACTCTACCCATGGGCTATGGGCGTTCGGAGGAAGTAGGAAGACTTTTTAGCGCATATCATTATACAAGCCCAATAGCTAGAGCACTCTAATTCATTGAATGAGCGATGCGTACATATATATATATATATATATATATATATCAGCAGCATACAATTACAAACATTTTGATCAGCTGTTGGATACCACTCACCTATATGTATTTCTGTCTTATGCTGACCTTACAGCCCAGCACTAATATCATCACACCGAAACATGGCTAGTCGTTCTATTCGTCGCGTGACCTCCACTAGGCTCTGTTGAATGTCCTTATTTAAGTCATCTCATCGCATACCGCCTCACGGGGGCTTCTTTATAGCCCTATGCTCTGCAAATACGTACCTTGTTCAGTAAATCCCTGGATGAACAACCAGTTATAGACAGTATTCTGAATAAGCCATGCCTGTTAACGAGATCAAACGCCTTAGTCAAATCGATGAAAGCGACGTACAGGAACATGCAGAAACTTGCCGAATGAGTATACTTTCGATCAGAACGTAATCACAATAGTAATTTTCAAATATTCCTGTATGAAAGTGATATTGTTGCCCAAATACACAACTTTTAGTTACATGACACAGCAGACAACAAGGAAAGCAATCCAAATAAAACAATATAATTGCATTGAACACATAAAAATGTATATCAAATCCTCAATAATAATAAGTTATATGTCACTTTCGATGAAACCTATATATATATATATATATATATATATATATATAATAATTTATATGTCACTTTCGATGAAACCTATATATATATATATATATATATATATATATTTTATATATATAGTGTGGGTATGTGTGTGTATGTGTGTGTGTGTAAGAGCTGTAACTGCATCTGCCGTATGACCTTATATTTGGGCCTCAAAAATAATTAATTTTCTATAAATAGATGATTTTCTAAGTATTGATGAGTTATTTCGTAAACTTCATAATAGTATTAAGTGCAGTGGCTTGCAAAGAATATAACATGCAGAAAAACAATACTTGACTGATCTAAACGTAATATTAAAATTTATAAAAATATAAAAAAATAAAATGGCTAATAGAATTGTTTGTCAAAATATCTACAAAAAACTTATAAATATTTTTCTTTAAAAGTTGGAATCAGACAAATATCAAATCTTTAATACATAAGAACCATGTATTCTTTTAAGAATCATGGGTCCCGTAAATAATATAAATAATGTGAAACGTTAATGCGTACTAACAAAAATGGCTGAATATGTTGCGAAAACCAAGGTTTAGTTTTTTCAAAAATTTCAATATGTCAGTAATATAATTTGGGGTGAAAAGTAAACGGAAAAATAGATTGCCATTAGTAATTTTCTGAGATTGATATTGAGTATATCTGGATGATCTGATGATAGAAGAAAACTTTCATCTCTTCATAGAAATATTCAAACTAAACAATTTACTTGAAAACAAAACATTAGATAAAGTAATCTTCGGCGCCACTATTGTCGGTAATAAGTTTTTAAGCCTACTTTAACGTTAATGGCACCGTTAACATTGATATAAGCTATTATTGAAAATTTTGAAATAAAATATTCTGAGTATTAACTTTAACAGGAGCGATGGTATATATACAGGCTTTTACTTTCATGTCATTTTATTATTTGTTCGATTTGACATAATTTTTTTTTTTTTAGCTAATGAGCTTAATTTGAATATCGCAAGAATATATTGTGACATTTATATATCATTTTCATGTTAAATTAACGCTCTCAGAAAAATCGTTTACAATTCATACCTAGTCAGATTTTATTTTGCCTTAGTAAATTTGTTTCAGTCACTTAACAGTTGCATTTCTTAACTTTCTTTTTCACCCACTTTAATAACTGGTATATGTTTTTCGATGTAAAGTGGCAGCTGGAATTCTCAATGTTTTTTTTTATTATTTGCGATACAATCAACGCTTTTTTTTTTTAACTATACCTTCGAGAGCATTGGTGTTATTCTTCCCATAACTTCAGGTTATTTTCATAAAGACTACTCATCTCATTCGACGCTTCATTATGATTAATATGAATTAAATGTAGATAACTGAACATTTCTAACTGATAGTTATATAGCGTACCATATTCTTTATTTTGTAAGGTATGACAACTGAATTTACATGTAGTTTTAATTATGATATAATTGTTTTTTTTTCGTATGTGGTTTTATTGCTCGAATTGTGCTCTCATTTATAATTTTAATTTTTACGGTTTTAATTTTATGTTTGCCATCTAGAAGAGACTACTGAGTTTACATAAGCATTAGATTTTCGACTTTGCTTCCAAGATCGCAGCCCATCAAAATCTTTACCCTATATTTTTCCATCATATTTCTCCTCAGAAGTACATCATTTCTTTTACAAATGGTGAGGCAGTATGCTTCACTCGCCATTATGTAACATTGTATATGTACAGTATAGATTTGCGTTTCTGTGTTTATATTTCGATGTTTATAAAGTTGGTTCTTATATAGCTTCATGCAAGAAAATCCGTCTATCGGGATATAACACAAATATAAGCAATTTTTAATCAAACCTGTCCAGATAATAAGGTTCCAAGATTTGCATATGTTGTATTTCTTGGTTTGTACGTCATATTTTATTTTATGCTTGCAGTTATTTTGCTGTAGTTATTAGCATTTTATTGCTAAAGAGAGAATCATTTAAAACGGAGATATTCACGAATCTGCAAATAAATTATTAGTCTTTTACATTAGAGCAGATATATGTTATAGATATAACGTGCCTGGTGCCCAACATCTTCTTTTGCATCAACCCTGTCAGCATCTGTGTCTTTACGGCAGTTTGCATGGTTATTGGTTTTCTTGCTTTAGTTTTGTTACAAATTATCTCTGTAGAATTTGTGTAAAATGATAGATGAGCGGAAAACAACAAAAGGTTATGACAGCCAACTGAATGCGACTTGAGAATGAGAAAATTATAACTTGTTAAAAACAATTCGAAGCAAATCAACATGGGCGGGAGAAGCTCACTAGCTCTGGCTAGTATGTCTCCTATTAGAAAACTCCTTTGACAAGAAAAACCAAATCTCCTTCTGCAGGATTCCACGGACGAATCAAAATCCCTGAACATTTTCACACGAATATGAATGCAGTTCCAACCAAGCACTGCGGACCGTGAGTACAGCAGAGATTCATACACCCATCCACTACATCCCGGTCAATTTCCGGACATTCTGATTTTGTCTTGCAACCGTGTCCAGATGAGCAGAGACGAGAGAGTGAGAGATGACGACCATGGACAACTATCTCTTTTTTTAAAGAAATTACCACGCATTACTTCACCAATCAGCAGAATATCTTGCAACATAAATCTCAGAGAGAACATTGGCCTGATTATCCAACTCGACACCCATAAGTTTCTTAAAGGTAATGTGTGGACAAAAATGGTCATGGCGATCGCAATGGAATACCATCATCGTCATCATCATAATTATCAAGAGTATCGTAATGTGTGTACAATAAATATAATAGAAACAATCTAATCATTTTTCATTAGCCCTTATTGAATCATCATGGTAACTTGTCATATCTTTACTCTTTTTGATGTAATCAAACATAAAAAAAATTATAATTAAAAACAAATTTGTATTTTCACACCAGCAGCTCAAGATATCCATAAATGTGCTCAACACAAATTCACTTACATAGATTTCATATTTCCGGGATAACTTTTATACCCTATTCCACTGGTATATCTTCAACGAAAGTAATTATGCATGCCATTCGGACTCTCTCACGATCGGCCAGTGTTTTTCTGTCATAAAAGACTATGCATAAACTGCTATCCATTAAGCGTAAATCTGCTTGAACCTTCATTGATAAAATAATGAAATAAACTTGACCCAAGGTGAATCCAAATAATTTTCTTTTTCACAACTAATAAAATTGACAGACATCAACACCTCGTATTCAAAGGAAAATATTAATAACTTTATTTACTTCTTATCTTCGGTGAATTAACTGTGAAGTGAGAGGTGTGGTTGTGTCGGCGTACGCACGTATACGAACCATTCAGACAGACAGACAGTCAGCCTGGTTGCTGTCTGAAACTCTAACTCAACTCTCTAAATTCACCTCCAAAACTGATTCCCTGTGACAGCTGATATCACTTCAATATTTAACACCTGAAACCTGGGATTCCAGTGCGTTAAGTCGGGTCTCAGGTGCTGAACACCCTTGAAATCTACCCATAAAAATAAAATCTGCCCGACATCTGTTTTGTCGCGCGCAGTGACATATACATGTGTTACCAAGAGAAAAACACGCTTCTTGATAATATTCACCACCGACCAAAATATTATTTAACAGTTGTATATTCGCATGTCTAACAGGAGAAAAACTATATACAAGGATGTCCTGGCAAGTTAATAAATACGTTGGAATAAAGTAGATAAACGATAGCAATTTACGTTGCATTGAAACTTTTAGACATCGCAGCTATCGCGGAAGCAAACAATTGGAAGGATATTATAACAACTGGATGTGTTAAAATAGAACTGTGAGAGTAGATGGGGCGTTTATATTTAACTATTTTTAAGGTAAAAGAGTTGTACCCAGACGCCAATCTTGGAGGTCACGTAGATACATGTGGTCAGCGAATCAGAAAAAATGCTCGTCAGAGAAGTTCCGATAAAAATATTCGTAGAAAGGACAGTGAATAATTACATTACGTCGGTAAGAGATAGACTGCAGGCGGGCTGCCAAGTCATGTCGATTATATTGCAGAACAACCTCTGAATTTTGACAAGAATCTCAAGATTAGTAGCAGTATCCACCGACCAGATATGGCAAAAATATTTCATTCATACTGACAAGTGGTACGGAAGTTACATAATACATATGAATGATAAATGCTAGAATGCAAGAAGACGTTTTAGTTTCTGATATTTCACGTGATAATCATAATCAATTATTGACTTTGTTAGGCACTTGATCTTCTATATAATGTCTTGAGCCAAATTAAAGTAAGCTACATCAAGGAAAACAAAGCAGCCGTTTTAAGAAATCTTTATCCTAAAGCCCGATACATCTATTTTCAGAACGCTCAAAACTTTTCGAAAAGAAATACGGACAAAGATTCAAATGTTTCTCTTCCAAAATATCAGGCAAATACACTGTGATTTATATTAGAAATAAGAAACGTATTTAAATAAAAATCTTTTAGTTCATATATTTTTAGCGAGACGCAGTCATTTTCTAAAGGGAGGATGTCCGTTGAGTGACATGCGCATGACTGAACACAAAACATATTTTGCTCCAACCACAGAATTTGTGGTTGGTATAATAATTAGTGACTCGGAATGAGAAGTAGGTGAATCGAATTCGAATGCCGTTCCGTTTACAGACATTTACATGCGAATATAATTGTGAAGATTGTGAATCCACCTTCTCTATACTTATATAAATTAAATAGCAAGACCTACATATTTAAAAATTGATAATGCAATATTCACTCGCATTATGATACACGCTTGGGCTATCATGTCTCGAAAGAGACATGATTAACTGGGCAGAAGATTATCCGTCAGTAGGTTGCCATTGCTTTCTGCAGTAGAGTTGTTGCCGACCAAGACTACAGAACCCAATATGTCCTGTTATTTAACCCATAACTGGAGGGAAGAGACGGATTAATACCTTTCCCAAGAGTATCTGCGCGTAAGTGAATGCAAGGAATACGACTGAAATTCGAACTCGGCTTCCCTATTTCTCGTTCCGAGATATATCCACTGCACCACGACACTCATCTAGACATATAGGATGTTTTATTTAATGCGAAACAATGTATTCTGAAAAGAAATAAATAGAAAATACTTGGATATTTTAGGACATTGATGCTTTATGAGATTCAAAGTTTAAAATGAGGGTGTCTATTTACTTCTGAGATTTCTCTATGGATTAATACGTACGTTCTTATGTAATTGTATATCATTGCGTGAGCATATGTGGTTATTTGTGTATTTGCGATTGCTTAATATCTATGAATCTGAATTATTCATTCAAAGAATCGAAAGCTGTACATAAAAACACCCTCGAGCATCATTATTCATCCTTGTAATTCTCATTGTTTCTCATACTTTCGATTTATTCTTTTGTTTATTTAGAGCAACTCCCAGTTCATTAATGATTATTCTTATGATTATAAGAAAACTATCATAGATAAGGACACTCTCCGGTAAAATATTTAACAAGCGTTCATATTTAGGCTGATCGTGAATCAGTCAGGGTTTTTATTTAAATTCTCAGAGATTTGTGTGTGCTGCAAGTTTATTTTTAATTCCTCAGGTTGAATGAAAATTGAAACTTGTAAATAATGATTGGCCACATTCTTTTTTATGCTCTAAAGAATAAAGTATTTATTTATTTATTTTATATTATTATTAATACAATTTCTCTGCTTGCCTCAAACATATGATTACTTCATGTTAAAAAATACATCCATTTGGGGGGATACTAAAATCAATACATATAAGCGCGGTACTAGATTGTCGGAAAGGTTTCATCATTTTACATGTGAAATCGCTTAGTGGAACCAAATGTTCTCTGCAAAGAGTTTATTATCTCTGACTTGTGAGATGCTTTTCTGAATTCTTGACTTGCAATCAACATTTATCTTCTAAAATGTAAATGCAACAACTACCGTCATTTTCTGCTTTCTTAAATTCTGTTTATTTAGTGCTCTCTTGTTTGTAGTGTTTCCTTTAAAATCTCTCATGCTTAATAACTCCTTGTGTGATATTGAATTTATTCTATGGCATGAGGTGTAATGTTTAGACAAATGATTTAATAGTTGTAAGAATGGAATATAAAAGTTAAATAAAGAAATAAATTATATTTTTAATTGCTTTTGTAAAAGTATATCTCTTTCGAATATATATTCCATACAATAATTCAGGACTGTCTTAATTCTCATTCTTTTACACGTCTTCCCCTTCTATGTTTCATGACTTTTCAAGACGTAGGCGCTCATGGCTTTCCACGTCTCCCTATTTCTGGTAGATCTTACACGCTTTCTACTGTTACTTCACCCAAAGCCTGCTTTGCACGATACCTGCTTAGGCCCTTCAAATATGTTTCATCCGCTGCTTTGCTCTGTCTTACTTTCCCTCTACTTAACTTGTGAGTTTCAGATTCTTCAAGAATACTTTCCTCATCACATAACCCAAGAACTTCGACTATCTCTTCTTGATACTCAGTATTAATTTCCTTTTCGTTTCCATTCTTTCTAAAACCTCAGCATTGCTCACCTGGTTGATCCATTATATTCGCAGCATCCTTCTGTAGAACTAAATTTCAGTTGCTTCAACTTTCCTTCATTCTATATGATATTGTCCAGCATTCACTGCCATATTGAACGACATACATAACATAGCGATCCAGAACTCTCTCCTTTGTTTCTAGAGAAACTTTCCTGTCTCATAATACTCTTCTCAGTTTATGGAATGCGTCATTGGCCTTCTAATTGTCCTTCGAACGTTAATGTTGCACATTCCGTCCTCCGTTACAACACTTACCAAGTACTTAAATTATTGTATTTGCTTCATTTTAATATCGCATTTTGGTATCCTCCGTTTGCTGATGAGCATATATTTGGTTTTCTTGTAATTAGTTTGTAGTCCTTTCTTTTGACTTTCTTCATCTAACTTTTTAAGAGGTATTGTAGTTTTATTTCCGTGTCAGCTATCATCACTGTATCATCAACGTATCTGATGTTTTATAGATTTTGAACGCCAAAGACAAATCTTGGCATGATTCTTGGGTCATCAGAATAGTTTCAGTTGTCAAAAATAGGGTTTATTACGTCAGGGAATTAGCTGCATTGTGCTCTAATCAGTGGTTACATCTCGAGTACACCAAAATAAAAATACTAAAGTAATATTGAAGAATGTATTTCTTTTGTAACATTGCGAAAGAGAAATTTTTATGCATCCTTCACCATCGTAAGCAATAAAACCTAGTGTAATATGATATTACACTGTCGCTCAGTTCCTTAGCGAATATTTTCTTCAATTTAACAAAAGATGAATAAGAAGCTTTTCTTTGATAAAAAAATGTCATGAAGTTTCACAGCCATTTTATTGACCCACGTATGTAACGAATCGGTAGTTAGCGTCGATGTCAATTTCAATCCGAGGTCTATAAAATCGATATGTGCGAGTTGGATTGTGTTTATCTATTCCGGACACTAAGGTTCCTATAGTATATTTGGCAGAATGTTTCTGTTATTCTAGCGCTGACTGAATCCTTACTAAACTATGCTTCGTATATATACTTTCAATGTACGAAATTTGGGAAAGCTGTTTGTTAGACTGTTAGACTTGACGTGACCTTGAATAATGTAACTTATCCATTTCTGGGTCCATTTTAATTTAGTAGACGGTGGATCATCTTATTGATGTATGTACGGCATTCCGTTGCTTATTCTTCTTATACAATACATAACGACTATCTCTAACACCTCATATATTCAGTTAGATTAACTATAAGGCCTTGTGAAAACTTGTTTCTGCTGCAAAGTATGTTATTCATTCCTCACGTAACCCAGACTTAAAGACTTGAGACTGTGTACATGAACACTGAAACGCCTTCAGTGTTTCTGTATCGCAATATGCTATTCCTTCGGTTGGTCTTTTAGTGTTGGTCAAATATTTACTCATTGAGCTCAGTAGGATTGCCGTTAATATGTTCTGTTAGTTATCTTGATTTTCGGTCACGTTTTCCCATATGTGGCTGTTCTGGGGATGTTAATATCCATAGCTTACGATTTGCCTCACTTTTGTAGAATCCACGTCAGCATCTTCTCAGATGTTTGATGGTAATGAACGATAGTGACATTTTAAAAAGTGAGTAATCTCTAAATCACATTACCCTGCTTTTAAAGTAACGATTACAGTCAGTATGACATCCAATTTCTGAGGTTTATATTTCTCATAATTTATCTGAAAAAAGATTATGATGAGAACAAGTTATAAAAAAGATAATATTCTTGAAAAAGTAATCTTCAAAGAACTGAGTTACAATGTATTGCTTAATTTTAATCTTAAGTTTTTTATTGCTAAATCTGATACAATGCTTCGTCCGAAAGAAGTACAAAATATAAAGATTAATTATCGAACAGCCTTGATTACCTGCCCTGCATCACAGAAGCTTTCTGAAACTGATCTAACATTTTCTGTGTTACTCACTGAAACATCGATAAATAATTTCAACACAAATTATAGTCTTATGCGAATATACAATTAGCCTAGCTAAAAATTGATTATGTACTTGTACTCCTTGTGGATGAGATTTTTAATGCAAACTTATGATTTAAGTTTATACCTATCGTGTAAATCAACTCCCAAATATGTGGTAGATTGTAGGTTGCCTAAAATTAACCTGATATATTGTTTTATTAAAGTATACGATGATTTGGGTCAAAACTACTTAAATCCTTTTTGCTTTACTATATAATAGATAATAACTTGATATTTTGATGTTAGTCACATTCTCAACAACGTCATGTGACTCGCCTCAGTCATTTGTACAATAATTTGATGGAAAATACTCTGATTTTTGTCTTTTATTCCACAAGAACATGAATTTTAGCATGCTACATATATTGGGAATGTGGGTTGTGATGCAGTGTGTATCGGCTCGGAACGAGAAATCGTGGAGCCGAGTCCAAATTGCAGTTAAAGTCCTAACATTCACTTACGCATAAATACCTTTTAGAAAGGTATTAATCCGTCTATTCTATCCAGTTATCAGTTAAATAACTGTTCGGCAAGTAGTCTACAGAAGAAAGCAATGGCAACCTACTGCGAGATAGCCTAGTCTGTCATGTCTTTTTCAAGATATGATCGCGCTAGCGTCTATCATGTTTGGTACTTAACTGACTGAATGACTTATATTGGCCTGAAATATAACCGCCACTTCTGCTCAAACAGTTTTTTCAAGCACTTCTCTATTCTGAAAATAACTTCCGTTTTCTTGCATAGTCAATCACGTTCAATCAAAGAATGTAGAAATTTTACTGATAAATTTTAATTTTAGAATTAATATATATATAAAAAGAGAGAGAGTTAGAGAGAGACTGAGAGAGAGAGAGTGAGAAGATACTAATAATAATGGCTAGGAAATCGTATTTGAGGATACCCGTCTATTCCCATTGTAGATACTCGCTGGGGCCCATTCGTGTAACTTCAATACACACAGAGTTTACTTGTGCTTTATCTTACATATTTGATGAGCGGAACGTAGTTACAGTTTGTTGGAGAAGGCGCGTTATCTAGCATGGAAAAATCTCTGAACAAGCTCAGCGCAGTCAAACCCTCAGTTACGATATGTGTCTTCTGGCTATCACAACTATCAATGTCCCCACAAAAGATGTCGTCTAACCAATCTCAATCATAGTGTTTTTGTCAACCTGTGGTATGGTTTACAGGTATTTTCCAAATGTTACGCACGTTCTGATCGATCTTTTCACACTGATAATAACAAGAACTCACTTCCCTGACAAAGAGACCATGGTAAGATTTGATTCCAATTTTTATTGTCGGAAAGCGAAAGTTCTAACGACTCGGCTACATAGTCATAACAGATAGACAGATAAATAAATAGATAGATACAAAGAAAGCGGGAAAGAGTTAGAATAGGGTCAAGGTCACTAAATCTCAACTTTATTAACAGATAATAGTTGTAAAGTGCACAATTTCTTTGAGCTGTTGTAAGTAATCATCAGTAGTTGTCAAATATATTTAAGTACACGAAAAGCCGATAAGTTTATTTCCGGTAGAAATACACTAATGCATTTTGATGTAGTCAAATCCCCCGATTAGTTAAAATACCAACATATGCATAAATTTTTAATCTAGTTTATCGCAGTAATGTCTCATGACATTCCTTGCACCAGTACATGTAACATCTGGTGCTTCATGTGGAGACTTTTTAAAATAACATTGATTACCAATATAATCTGCAAATGCTTATGTATGGAACTTTACTAGTATTTTTATGAGTAAACACACCACATTAATATTTATGAAGATACGTATGAAAAATAAAACAAGAAGTATCAGTATGTTACGGGGTATTTGAAAGAAGCATTGATGTCTGGACCATTAATAGTGCATATTATTAGCTAGGATTTGTTCCCGAAAATCAGGGGACATTGAAAAGGACAATAAAGGATGTGACAGCTATAGTCATTGCATTATTCGTTCACCATTATGACTTAAAATTAAAACTGTCTAATCAAACGTACTGTGACAGGACATTTTCAAATTGAGTCTTCTATTTCCACAATGTTGGTAGCCAACATTTTCTTACTTCGTTTATCTTTCCTTTTTGCAATATATCATATCAATTTTCATTCTCTGATATCATCTTTTCAGTAAAGTATGTTTTATGAGTCATTGTTACCTACATATTGCCCTTGTAGAAGAGGGTTTGTCAAACATTTGGACCAGATACCTTTCTTTGTGTGTTTTCATTTTCCAATCGGTCATTTAATTGATAGACGTTATACACGATTTAGACGATCATTTATCGAAAGAGACATGGCTGACTGTGCAGAAGATTATCCTGCAGTAGGTTGTCATTGCATTCTGCGGTAGACTAGTTGCCATCCAAGCATATAGAACCCACTATGTTCTATTATTTAACCCATAACTAGAGGGAAGAGACGGATTGATACCTTTCTCAAGGGTAGTTTTACCTAAGTGACATCAAAGAAATCCAACTGAAATTTGAAGCTGACTTTCTTACTTTCACTTACATAGAAATACCTTTAGGAAAAGTACTAATTCGTTTCTTTCGTCCAGTTACGGGTTAAATAATTAGAAGGATTGGGTTCTATAGTCTTGACTGGCAAACTGTCACCTATTTTAAATAACTTTGAAGTTAAAAACTCGTACAGATGTTGGCTAATAAAATGTTCACTAGAGTGATATTCGTTTTCTCCTCTCCAATAGCAAAGCTATTATAATAAGAACAAGCAATGCTCAATGTAGCATTAAATGTGTCTCATCAAAATAAGTCAAAAGCTAATTGGTACGATGTAGTTCGTTGTGGTTCCTTGCATTCACTTAAGGCCAATACTCCTGGGAAATACGTTAATCCCTCTCTTCTCCCTCCATCTATCGCTTAATTATTAGATCAGATTAGGTTATATAAATTTGGTTGTCAACTAATCTACCTTGCCAACAGGATATAGATATTTGCGTAGGGTCAGACCGCCTAGCAGTAAAACGAAAAGTTATAAAAACATCGACGACTGGCAAGGCTTTCGTCCATGGGGAATAGATACTTAGATAGAATAACAGTAATTTTATTTTGCTGATTGCTTGCAAAGGATTATTGTCTGCTCGGTAAATTTAACACCTGAACAATAATTATCTAATTAATTTGTGTACAAATTACAGAAATATCATTAAACTGACGTAAAATGTTAATGCTGAATCCACTGGTGACTTTTACAATATACATTGCAAAGCGGAAAACATAAAAAAACTGTAATAAAGCGAAAATGGTAGTGTAATTATTTGGAAGTACATTTGCTTGTGAACAGATTTTTTTTTTAATTAAATAAACTAAAGTTTGTTTATGAACAAGATTGAGTGATTAACAACTGGATGATCTTCAGCTTCTGCCATCAAAAATATTTCATCTGACGTAGAGAAGTTATTAAAAAGTAATCAGAAACAAGTTTCTTATTAAATAATATGCATTTTTAACAGTATTTCGTTCGTATTTTTGTAGATTTCGCTAGCTGTGTTCCTGTTTTTCTCTCAGTAAAATAAGGAATTGTATTTAAATAATATAATATTGAGTTCGTTGTTCCTATTTAAAGATCGAGACAAAGGTAGACTTCTCGTCGGAGTTGTCTGACGTCGAGACAATATTTCCATCTATTATAATAAATCCAGTTTCATATATATATATATATATATATATATATATATATATTCAAATTAAAAAGGAACGAAGGAAATGTTAAACGTTCGAAAAATTAAGTTAAATCAATATAGGTATGGATATTTATTATGAATTATATTTTAGAACATACGAAGTTTACATTTTTCCACATTGAAAGGACAATGATTCATCACGTAATAAACGCTATTTTTGAAAAGATTTTGAAATATTCTTCTTTATATTAATAGAAATCTTGCTGTTACAACACGTGACTAATACACTATTTAAGCTAAGGCATTCTTAACATTCGCCAGTGGAACAAACAGCAACAAGCCCCCAAAGAAACTGAATTTCAGACCTTAGAGGAGGCTTTTCTGCAATTGGTACACATCATAAAAACAGTTTCTACAAGAATTAAAACTTGTCACCCAGCATTAAACAAATTGAAGAAGATATCATAATTTGACTAATTTAATGTTCCACTTAAAAAAGAGATTCTACAAGTAGATTTTAATAAACAAGATGTAGTCATCATGTTCACCCAAAGATGAATTCAGAAAGATAATTAAAAAAAAAAAACAATTCAACCTACATTACATTCAAAAGTAGAGAACGCTTGATTTTTTTTTTGATAAATCTGAATGTAACTTTTATTCTATAGAAAAAAAAACCTATTATTTTTTTTTTTTTTTTTAATCATTTCACCCCGAGCAAGGCAGAAACGCCACTGATGTGCAGGGGGTTACATAAATGTAAAGAGATTAATTACAAAAGAGTGAGGAGTACAAGCTAGTTAGGAAGGAACAATAGAAAGCTGAGAAAGCAGGTGCAATGACAGGTACATGGGCGGAGAGAAAGGGAAGGTTATACAGGGGAGGGGAGAGAGCTAGAGGCCAGTGGTTAGTAGGTGAGTATTAATTTTGCTTTTAAATTTCTGGAGGTCGTAGCCGTCAGGAAAGCAAGAATACGGGAGTGAGTTCCACAGGCGGGAAGTGCGAGAGAGGAAGCTGCAGGAGTAGAACTGGGATATTGATCATTTCACCATAGAACTCTAATTCCGCTGATTTTCTGTGTCGAACAATTGTATAATACACACTCCCGATCAAAAATTTAAGACCACTTAAAAATCTTTAAAAATATCTTTTTTTGTACGGATAGATTTTAAACTCCTCCCACTTAAGGTTACCAATACTACAATCTAAGAGGTTATGGAAACAAAAAACTGCATTCCACATATTTTATTTAGAAATTTACATTTTCATAAAATGAGGCAATTTACACATGAACAAAATTATAATTTTGATCATGTATAAATCGCCTCATTTTATCAAAATGTAAATTTCTAAATAAAATGTTTGGAATGTAGTTTTTTGTTTCCATCGTAGCAGGCTCCCTTCCCGAAGAATTGAACCAACCAGCCAGACTGAAAAGTCTCACAATCATCTATAAGAGAATGTAGATATATACCGATAGATAACATTTTGGAGATGCTGATTTTTCTGTACAAAACAACGTATTTCTCGTTGGAATCACACATATATCGGCAGAATGACGTCTTAGCAATGGGCTCACCATTATTATTAGCAACAACTAAAACATACATAGAATACTTAGAAGAGTTGACATTAAAATTACCATAATTAAAGCCAAATATATGGCGGATAATATGTAGATGACACCTTCATAATCGGGCCACATCAGAAATAGTTATATCTAATAATGGTCCATGTGAAGTCAATATCATCATTACAGTCAACAACGGAAAACGAAAAGAAAAACAAATTAATATTCTAGGATGTTCTGATATCTCGAACAACCCATGAGTTTAAGACATCCGTATATCGCAAGCGAACATTTCCCGAACCATAACTCAATTTCAGCTCTGAACATCTATACAGTTTATACTAAAGGATCGTTTGCTGTATACAAAATCGAGCGAAAGCAGTGATTATACGCGTTGGTTGGATCCTGTCAATTGACCAAATATAATTGTGAGATCAATACCTGGTTACACACTTTTAGTAGTTTAGTTAAACGAGAAAATTGATACTTAGATATCTGAAAATCATGACTTGTAGAAATAGAACACTCTTCATCGGTGCTCATTTCGAAATTCTTTTCATCTGAATAAGTTCGGTGGGTACAAGGGCTAAAACGTCATAAATATTGCAACAAATATGAGTGTAACATTTTTTAAACCCGCAAATACTGCGAATAATTAAATATACACTTTCGTAGAAAAAGTAGAAATATATTTTCATAGTTAAAATGAAAGTCATCATCAATACATTTTCATAATAAAAAAAGGTCATAGTGATCAAAACATTAGCAACACATTTTATAAAAATAAATTTGTAATTCCACTCCGAACATTACATTAAATAATCAATAATGAATTGATATACCATTACAGAAACAACACTTATAAACAGTAGCCTTCTAGAAAGAAAAAAAAGGTTTCGTTTCAACACCGATGTCCATTTCAATTTTCATTCAGATAGATTTTCTTTGCGCGCAGTTACATTTATACTTCTATAAAAATCTAGATATATTTTTTATAAATCCATTACTTGATTCTTTACAAACTTTCAACAGGTTAATTTAAGCACAGGTTTCTGGACATATTTGCTCAAAAATTAGCATAAAATAATAAAAAGTGACCTAAAATTATTGAAACCAATGTTTTATAGTCAAAGAGTTATGTCATTACTAAGAAGAAAGTCCAGGAATTTTGTTTATTTATAAGACGGATGTTTTCTATGAAGTTGCGTTTGACTGTGTGTCTTTCTGGCTGTGATCAAGATACCTCAAGACCCGCTGGATGTATTCGGATGAAACTTTAAGGGACGACTAACATGATGACTGGCACGAACTGATTAGATTTGTTTTTCATCTGGTACATTAAATGATTCTAGATTTTTTTCGATTTTTTACTAATAGTTTTTTGTACGTTTGACATGCGAGATACTGAATTACCTGATACTTTTACGTCATTACATTTTATGATCGCACTGTATCTTAAACGATAATCTTATTATTTATAATATAAATTGAATATTTATTATTCAAAATCAAAAATGTAAAAGAAAGATGAAAAATAGAAATAGCTATTAAAGACCACAATCCATCGCTAAGGAAATATTAACATAATCTCGGGTATTAGCAAAGGATACTTATTAAATTGAGTACTTACAAATACCAGTTATGGCCGTTCCAAGAAAGAAAATACAAAAAAACATAATATTATTTTTGTAAATTCAATAATTATGTCTTACTAACCACTGATATTATGTCAGTATTGCCATAGCTGCACTTGATAAATTATATTTCATTATCATTGGCAAGTGCAAGAGTACTATGGAAAATCTACCGTCTGTTTGCGTTGAAAAAACATTGATTTAGAAATTCTTGAAAAAATACAATACTTTCAAACTTAAATTGAGATATGTTTAGAAAACTGTTGCCTTAGGAAGAAATATTCAATGAATAATAATTTTCCACAATAAATATCTTCAGTTTTTAAAGTGTAATTAGAATAATTAATAACATTTCAATTCTTTAAAATTTGTTTATTAATTTTTATCAGTAATATAATATTATAACTAAATAAAAACATTAGTTACTAATTATATATTAAAATTCATCTACCGACAAAATTCTCGCAATAATTTTAAACTTATGTATGTGTGTATAATCCTGGAAATATTTGTAAATACTGTCGTCCATGAAACTAGTTATCAGAATAGAAGAGCCATAACTACTGTAAGTTAAAACCATAATTCCTAAAATTCAATAAATTATTAGACTACAGATTATATTTTCTAATTCTAAATGATCACTGGATAGTTAAAGATTATATAAAACGAGCAATCATATAATATTTCTCAAATAATCTTTAGAGATATGTCTGCCGTATAAATGACATAGATATTCTTCCATCATTCAAACTTTCAATGACTTAAATATATGGGAATAATGGATATATGTTGTAATTTACATTAGAATATTTAAATTTTTATTCCGCCTATAATTTACAAATACAATTTCAGTAACGTATAGTTTATATTTGGGAGATGTTTTCAATGATGTTAATTACGTTGCGATGATAGATAGATAAAATATCGCTAAAATCACAGAATGTTAGCTATTCTAAATTATATTTTTTCCAATCAATATAAATTAGTTTTGAAATACAGCAAATTATTTTGCTTTTAACCATTATATAATTTATTATATTACTTTGAAATTAAATCTAAAGTAAAAGATTCAAGATAGAGTTAACATTTTTTAACATTTATTTTAAACAATAGGCATTGCGTTTCTTAGTAGGTACCTATGTAAAGGCAAAGAATCTTTGTGATCTTCAGAATATTTTACTGATTATATCTTACTGATACAGCTCTTATTATTTTACCCCATAACTGAGAGAGGAGATTAATAACGTCGATGTGTATTTGCGATTAACTGAATATAATGAAGATGGCTAGAAATGGAAAGCAATATTGCGGTTTTCAATTCGGATCCGTTATCAAACTGACCGCACATCCAAACATACCTTGAATACTTAAGTACTCATCACCGAAGACGATCTCATTATTCCAAACTTTTATTGCAAGTTCAATGAACTTTTATTTCCACGCGTGCATTCATAGGATTTGTTGTACAATCATCGGCACAAATACAGGTAAGCTTCTCCAGCAACTTACAGAGACATCTACATTTTAGATATAAATAGAAATCCAAAGAGAGTGTGTGACGAACAGAGATTCAACGCAACTTTTATATAATAAAATTAACGATTACGGAGTGATACATTCGACAAACGACTGACAATAGGAAGAATTATAAAATATACAATTTTATTAATTTTATGAGTTATATTTTTATTTTATTTTTATTATAATCATATCGCCCCGAGCAAGGCATTTTATTGCCACTTTTTGCAGGGGGTTACACAGGAGGTAATTTATGAGAAATAATGACAGGTTATAGGAGGGGTCAAGAAGTGGGTAAGAGAAGGATGAGAATACGGATGAGAGTAGAGTGGATGGAGAAAAAAGCATGAGAGAGAGGATGCAGGTTAGTGAGATAGAAGATGACTATTGACTTTACATTTAAATTCTTGGAGATTATAGCTGTTGGGAAAGCAAGGAATTGGAATGGACTTCCACAAATCGGAAGTGCAAGAAAAGAAGATAGTGGAGTAGAATTAGCGTTTAAAATTTATTGGTTTCATAGTAAAAGAATGGGAACTACATGCTAATCTTGTGGTTCGAGGAGATTTGTATATGGGAGCAACGGTGAGCTAAGTTTATCGGAGCAAAAGCCGTGAAAGTATTTGTAGAAGAGACACATAGAAGCCACGTTGCGCCGGTGAGAAAATGATTGTATCCTAGCTGCCAAGTCAGGATCTATCATATTAGAGATTCTCCTTTGGATTTTGTCAAGGACACCTAGGTGGATAGCAGAAGCACCTGACAATACATGGCAGCAGTATTCAATACACAGGCGGATGGTTGATTTATATATGTACAGGATTGTTTCAGGCGGAAAAAAATGTCCTGTGGATTTAGCTATAGATTCTCTATAGTCATTCCACTTGAGGTCTGTTGTGAGAGTTAAGCCGAGGAGACTCAGTGTTTTGCTGTCAGAGAGGCTAGCCTGATCCATGTTAATAGGGGGTAAGAGCGATTGTCTGTGATGGTTAATAGATAGCAGCTTTGTTTTGGAAGCAGTATAATTCATGAGCCATTTCTTAACCCAGTCCGACAAGGTTAAAAAAAAACCTTATTAATAAACATGAATTTAGACTTGTTAGACTGAAGGATTCATAGAGGTAGTATGTATAGCGCCAAAACCGTTCAGCTATATCTAATATCTTAGATGTATATACACGCTTCCTAAAACCAAGAGTTGAAAATGGCTATCAGCGAAAAAATATTGGAGTCTTGAATAAGATCATCCTTCTGCAAATTACATGAAGTGACGCTTCATTTCCATTTAATCGAAACCACTCCACTTGCGGAATTTAAACCGCAGCAACTGTTAAAAAGGCAATCAAATATAACTCGAATAATAATGATATAATATAGATATTGAAGTTGCATAGAATTTCAAACAACAGATTAAGAAGAATAATCACCTCAATAATTAAAAACCCGATAACAGCTATGAGGCATGAGCAAAGCATTTTTCAGAAAGTAGATACCTTAAGCGAAATATTTTATAAATTTTAACCAATTGTAATACGGACTAATCAGTCAATCAATGTCAAAATTCTAGGGAACTAATATGAATATTAAAATTACCATATTTTTTTTAATCATATCACCCCGAGCAAGGCGGTAAGGCCACTGGTGTGCAGGGGGTTACGTAAGAGTGAATAAATTAGAAAAGAGAAAGCCGGAAACCACATCCTAAACAGGGAACAAGTGATGAGCCTCTACACCTCTTCAATAGACGTGGGTGGCGTATGAACCGGGCGATAGTTCAGTCTATCTACTCCAATTGAAAAAAGAGTAACAAAATAGAAAAGTGAAAAGATTGGAAAAGATGGGAAAAGAGAAAGCCGGAAACCACATACTAGACAGGGAACAAGGGATGAGACGTGAGTATAATAATTACTGACTGATTTCCATCAATGCAACTCTAAAAAGAAATGACAAAACCAAATTGATCAGCCTAATATACGCCTAAAAATATGTTTTTAATGCAATGGAATGATGTTCATAACAGACACAACGCAATATAGAATATTAATGCAAATTGGTAATATTTAAAAATTATGATTAAAAATAGCTAATCATTTAAAAATAAAAATTGTAATTTAAACTTAAACCACAGTTGTACTTGGAGCAGTTTTTTATTTATATCAGTTTTCTCTCAAAAGTATTCACATGTTCTATGCATATCTTTTCTACATGCATGCGTACATTCACACACAGAAATTCACACAGACACACACACACACATACACAGTTGTGTGCTTGTTGCAGGCCGAATATTTATAAGTATACCAGCGTATGAAGGTGTCTAGTTAATCCCTTTTGCAAGAATTTGGTGTGACACACTTTCGCTCAGGAAAATGTACGTGTAAAATCCATCTTCCTTATATTATGATTTCACTATAAAGGCCAAGTATCTTTTTTAGTGCTGATTGCCAATCAGGTAAGGGGCATGGCAACCCTGAATTCAAAAATTGGGTTGGATTTTTGTAGTTTCCATAGAAAACTGAGCAGCATTTCTCTGTTATAAGTTCTCCCAAAATAAGTGGTTTGTGCTCAAACATTCACGGCTATCATGAAATCATTTTTATGGGGAGTTTGTAGTTCTTGTCAAAGAACACCATTTTTATGCTTGCATACGTTTAAGCATCCTTATAATAGTTTATACTTATGGATACAGATCTGAGATTAGAAGGAATGTAACTTCTATGATGAAAATATGTCTTAAGTACATCTATCTATCTAAATATAAATTACTAGGTCGGTTTGCATTTCGGAGATGAGGTGTATACGAAAAGTTTAATAGATACTTAATTGGGATTTGCAGTCGTCAGAACAAATGTAATTAAGAGATGGATCATTAGCTTGCCGAGTTAATTACATCACAAATGAATGTCATTAAAGCAGAATTGATCCTTATAAATAATTGCATTCTGATGTTCAAATGTTTTAAATGTCTGCTTTACAAAATGTGCTGTCGTCAAGAATATTTAAACGAAACCAGTCGGTAAATTTACATCATTGCATTATAGTAACTATATTAGATCATTTGGAATATAGTACAGAGATGCTATCAAAAACGATTATGTAAAATGGCTCGTCAGATTGTATTTTTATTTGGGTAAAGCATACACTATTGTATATTTTAGCATCCACGTGTAAGATATAAGTTACACACACGCGCGCACATATATAATATAGTCAATAAAGAAGATATGTTGGTGTGATATCAACAGCGTGCAGAAACCAACAGAAAAATTTTGCTGGATATATGAGAAAAGGCTGTATTAATGTGTTGCAAACCTACCTATATACAGTAATGCTATCTTCCAATCCTCTTATATGCCTGAACACTGGTGAAGTCAGAGAAGATTAGAGCGACTGCAATAATTACTGTTTGTATTCCTCATTCACTACGAGTAAAAGGAACCCCGAGGGGGCTCAGCCATGGGTAAAAGTCTCGTCTGGGAAAATCGTCAGCAGCCTTGACATGATCTTGAGCAGGGTCAACAGGATAATTTTGGCCGAGTTTAAGGGCTCGGAATTCCCACTTTAATTATCATTTTTTGACATTCATCTTGAGCATCCTCACAAGTGAAAATGTGCTAAATAGAGAGTGAACTGTTTATATTGACTAAGAGTTTAATATATGTCTCACACAACTTGCGAATCCTATATTGCTGATATACTATAATTCACAACCTCAGTTTTGGTGATTACTCACGCAGTTATATTTTACGGTTACGACAATATGAAACGTGATTCAAAAGTTCTAATATTCGATTTTAATTCAAAGGTTATAGCAATTACTTTTTAACTACTTTTAACTCAGTTTCTCATGGTTTAAATAGCCCGCATAGTGTGAGTAATAATTTATCAACAATAATTAGGCCAAATATTAATCATTTGGGTATAACATATTGTTGCATTTTGATTACATATATATTTGGGTAAATTTTATTCACGTTTTATGAACACAAGGTTTTCTATACCGACGTTTTGCTATTCTACTTTTCAACTGAGCAATTAATAGACTAAAAAATGAATGTACGTTGTTGGGTATTTGAGAGAAGTTAGGAAAAGGAAATCAAAGAGTGTGGTTCGAATTCAATCTTTATTTGTTACATTACACTCAAAGGCGATGAATCCGTCATTTTTCTCTCAAACAAAGGGTCAAATGTCAGCAGAGATTAGATCTATAGACTTAGTTGGCAAACAGACTACCGCAGAAACCAATGTCAAACTACTGATAGATAATTCTGTGTCCAGTCAGTTATATCACTTTCGAAACATGATAGCACAAACGTGCATCACGTATGGCACTTAACTGACTAAATGAATATTTAAACAATTGCAAGTTTCAATACATAGCCTTTTTGTAATAAATAATGAGTGATGTGATCTAGGATTGTGAAGATAACAACATAGCATACGATTCCTTTCCTACAAACATTAAGGTAACGAATAAGCGCTTAGTATAAAACAATGTTTATTTTTATCATACTATTGATATTAGTGTTAAGTAAAATTTTGTAGATTATGCCGTATCATTAGCGAAACAGGCGAAAATAAAAATTATATTTCCATGCCTTTCTCTATGATTTTTATCTTTCTACCAGATATGTGCTTGTGCGTGTGTGAGTTATTATTTGTTTGGAAAACGATATAGGCAATATATACTAATAATGAATATATATCACTACAAAAATATTTCCTCTATCCTCCTTTTATATCATGTGATATACTAAAACGACTGAAGTAAATGATTTAATTACAAAGCATAACATGACTTCATGGTTATTTTGAAAATGAAGGGTAATCGTTTGAGAGTATGCTTGTAAGTGTATCAATATTGTTCAATCAAAATGTGAATTGGGTAACTACGAAGATAACGATTTGGGTCTCCAAAGAATCAAGCCATAGCACTTTTTAATTTTGTCTTGTTAAGATATATCGTGGGAACACGCAATACTTTTGGATCGAGCATTTTTATGAAAGTAAAGGTTTGTATAATTGTTTTTCATGTACCTTTTCTTTCATTTATATATATATATATATATATATATATATATATAATAAAACATTACACATTGATATAATGGCAATAAAATCGACATTAATATACAAATACGAAGCAAAAACAATTCATAGTACATCTGTTGTAGCAACAGATCTACATTCAACATTTTTCGCCCATTATTCCAGAGAATGATGTTGTTTGTTGGTTAATTCTGACTAATAAATTTCGTTCCAGCAGCACATCTAAATTTCACTTTTTATGGTGTTATTTATCTTGCGGGATTATAGCTAAATCAGGAAATATGCTTTAGAAACGGATAAAAATTAAAAGATTCTTTTACGTACTAGGAAATATTATACAAATGTTAAAAAAAACGACCAATATAAAAACTACTGCAAACATAATCAAGGAATAAAAATAGGGTGCATAATTAATATGAAGAAAGAGGGAAAATAAAGATGAAGTAAATAGTTGATTCAATAGTGTTCGAAACAAAGTGATTGAAGTGATGAAAAATATAGAGAGTGGGAATAAATGTTATTGATCGTAAATGTGATTGATCGTAAATAAAGGTATAGTATAGAGTTAATATCATCAGAAAAACAATCTGCAAGATAATTTATCCAACAGTCAACTGAGGAAATGTTATGATGTTAATGAAATTATGCTTGCTGAACCACGGTTTTCAGAAAAAAATATGATCAAAAAAAAAAAACCGTGTGTTTTAAAAATGGATTTACATTAAAAATAAATTAAAATAATTTTATTTAATAAAAGTCCTAATATACTCAGGAAATTTCTTGTTGTGACTTAAAAGACGCCAGGGAGAATTTTCTTTCATGCAACCAATCACATCACGATGTTTGCGTTGAATGACTCTTTTGTACTGTTGGGTCAGATATTAGCCTCAGGCAACTTATGAGACTACATGTTGGGCGTGACATGAATGTGAAAATCTCAAACTGCCACTCCTGGTTTATATTCGATATACACATTCCTGCAGCGACAAATAAAACACACTGTTGACGTAGGGCATAATTATCGATTTTAGAACTGAAGACGTTAAAATTATCCATGAAAAGATAAATATCTAACAGAATGTCGTTACTTTTTGTTTGATTTCTTCTTTCAAAATTCATGTTAAAGGACTATAAACCGACACTGTAATAAATAGATTCCTTTAATACATATATATCATGACGTCTCAGTACAATTTGTCTGAGGAGAATCAATAAAGTCTGTCTAATCTTTAGATACCTAGGAAGCGAAAATTATTCTAATGAAAAGGTTGTGAAAACTCACATGGCTTAAACTTGAGTCGCATGGATAAAATATATATGAAAATCGAAATGTATCTGGAAATCTGATGTACCAGAATCACTCAAACGTGGCTTTTTCCACGCCATTGAAATGCCGCTTTTAATGTATGGTAGCACTATTTTGACATTATTAAACGATTTGAGTCTATGATTGATAGAAAATAGATCCGGATGCTGAAAATTATAATTCTCTATTTATAAACCCAAGAAGACAACTTCCACAGCTCTATAGAGCTGTTCAATTGTAGTTAATGCACCCCTCTAACGCAAAAGAACTATACTAGACTAAAAATTATTAACTCTACGTAGGTCTAATAACAGTTGGATTCAATCTACAGCATTTCTAATAGACATCACAGTGAATATTCTAAGCATATATTATAATCGCTTAAAAATTAGGTATAACAATGCCAACTACGAATCGAAATTCATGCAGGATATAACACAAGAAAAGAGAACCTAGAAACTCACATTGACTAATAACATGTAAGAAAAATACTTTTTGCTTCGAATCAAAATATTACCAGTGAATACGAAACATTTGAATAGGATAAAAGTTCAACAACAATAACAACAAAAACAACAACAGCAACAGCATAAGATCGACAACATTAGTTGTTGGAAGTCAAGAAATAAACACAAAATTTAGGTGCAATAATAAAGAAGAAAATCAACAATTCTCCAAAATCTTTCACTCCCGACGCGATGGCCAATGCCATATCTGCATTTACATACAATGCAGATGATGGATACCTTTTCTCCGTACTTTGGAAGATTCGAACAAATTTACAGAGAAGAACGCAGCGATTATCACGACGAAAAGAGAAGCAAGATTTTTGTTGAGATTTTTAATATTTTTGTAACTCTGTTTCCAGGTACATGTACCTTTTGGTTTATTACAACGGAGTGAAGGAAATTGTTATTCGTAGTGTTGTTAGTTGTATTTTATTGTAATTCGCGGTGTGAGCTTACTGAAAATTTGTACTTGTAAAATCAGAGAGGTAGAGAAATTGACTGAAAATTGGGAAAAAGGAAAAAAAAAGATTTCTTTCATTGTATTCGAAGCAATTTTTTCGGGCCAGTTGAAGTATGAAAATGGCGATAGTCACAACAAGATGTCAGGATTTTTTATGGGATCAATTCTTCCCCCCCACATCTACTGGGAAATGATATTAAAATTTTTGAAAAACTAAGATTTCTGGAAATGTAAGATTATGTTATTAAGAGGAGGAGGACAAAAAGACATTACGTTATGTGAGGATTTGATCGTGCATTCGTTGAGCCAAAACTCCCCCTTAAATCGTGTCGGCGGAAAATAATCTCATTGGTCAAAGATTTAAGTTGCATAGATTTGAGTTGCAAAGATACTCGCTCCATCACCCAAGAAAATTAAGGACAACTATAAGAAATCGCGACCTAGTGAGAAGAAAATGTTGAGTAGTTGTTGAAATTGCAGTCAAGATGTTACGACTGAGGAAAAAATGTTCCCAACTGGGGTCACAACCCAGAGACCGGTCGTCTATCATAGAGCTCATGGCTGAAGATATAAAGAAACTTAGAAGAGCCTGCTGCCGATCGACTTCAAAGAATTAAAGTCGAATAATCCGCCTCCGAAAGGATGCATAGAAACTGAATAAATTGAACAAGATATAAGATAGCTGAAAGGAGAATTTTTTTATTGCCGAGCAAGGAGATAAGACGAATCTACTGTTACTACCAGAATGCTCTATTTCGGTCATTTCCGTAAAACGTCGCTAAAGAGCCGAGGTAATTGGAGAGATTTTGAGAGAATTAGGGAGTTTTTCAAAGCTGTTGAGCGACAGAGATCAAACGACCCCACCGTCAGCCGCCACATCGCTCCCACTTTCACCATTTCCGTAAAAGCTTTGGTAAAAAGCTGAAAAATACTTGTTTTTATTTGGAGAATTGAAAGCTCTGATTATTTTTAATGAAACTTTGCACTGTTATGGAAAGATATTTTTTATTTAGAAAATTGAAAGCTCTGATTGCTTAACGAATCCATCCCTTGTAAACTTTGAAATTCGCCGATTGTATATTCTGTTTTTATAATTACTTATTTTTTATATAAATACTTTCTTTCGTAACTCACCCAGGCGTTTATTCATTGATTTATTATTTATGTTTTTATTGCCGTACAAAGATTCTGGTTTGAGGTGGTAGAGAGACGACCAACAGATTTTCAACGTGACTTTTCTGAGATCAAAGAACACAGCGTGGATAGAAATGTTCACCGTTGTAATATACATCTTGAGGACCAGCTATTGTGTCGAGGCCATCATCACGATTAGCGACCCGTGAGCGTCATCATAATTGGTGCCGTTTCGAAAGCATCAACCCTCTCAGGTTTCAGTCATCATCATCACAACAGGTTCCAGACCAGGTGTCATATTTTGAAGAAACAGTAAAAAATCTAATAAAAATTATTACCATAAAAAGATCGTAATCTGATACTCATTAGAAATGTATGAATCTGACTAAAAAACAATGCAAATATTTTTCATATATGCTGGAATCGTTAAGAAGGAGTGGAAATATTTCAGCACTTTTACCACATATGTAACTAAACACACGAATACACGCACAAACACACACACACAAACACACATACTATTACATATAATAACCTATTTGCTTGAACGTATTTTAAGGCAAAAACAAAAATATATTTTTGTCTCAATGTTGTACTATACATTTGGCCATGTGCCACTTCAAAACTACGCTTAGAAAATTGTTTAGGCATCTCAACGTTGAATAATTGTTAGCAAGCATTCTTGTATTGCTAGAATCTATTACAAATTAGTAGTGATTTCGATACTCACTAGTTATCTCGTTGTGCACATTAGTGCCATGTTGAATTTTTAAGTCCACGCTATTTTTTTCTATGATTTAATCTCGTCACAGTCATTTTGACTCCATCTGTGAGAAAAAACGCACCATTCCACAAATTACTCCTCAAGAAATTTGAAAACGTTCTGCTGTTCTGCTTAGCATTCCTTCTAAAATCTCCGGTACAAACATTTCAGAGTATTTGTTTGTCAATCATATGACGGTGAATAGGATTCAAAAAGAGTTGGGTGAGACTAACGGTGATTACGAAGATGATTAGTGTTTTCAATAATTATGGCAATGTTAAACCAAGATTTCTTCTCCCAGAAGGCCTCAAAGTCATCAAGCAGCTTAATAAAGTTGTCCTGCCCTTGATCAAGAGGGTTGCTGCTGAAATAAACTGTGTCTTGCAGTATGAATCTTCACCATGATACACAAGTAAGAAAACCAAGTTATCTCTTTCACAACAATTTCTCGCATACATCTGGCTACCTTATTATGCGTCGGGTGCAATAGTGTGAGAGACAAAAAGAAAGTTGTAACACTAAAAATAAACCCAAAATAGCAGCATAACATTCGCCAACACTAAAACCTTATAACAGCATTCCGTGACTAAACAAGGAAACAGTCCTGAAGTGCTGCGTGAAATTCCGAAATTGTCTAGATACAGTGGTTGAAGACAGTGGCAATTTCATTGAGTACATTTAGTTATTAGTATTTCAAAATATTTTTGTGTAATTTATTTAAATATAAATGTTAAAATGGGATGTCCAGTTATTTGAATTTTTGCGTAATTTGGACGAAATTAATCAATTATACACTCGTTAGTGGATATATAATTTTAGTAATAAAAAATGATTAATAAAGGAAACTGATTCAATAAATAAATCAAACTTTTTTAATTCCACAAAGAACACAGTAATAGAAATTATATATATATATATATATATATATATATATATATATATAAATATAAATTGTAGAATTTTAATGCGATTGTTAAATGATGAATATAAATATTCATCCGTTATCAGATAAATGCATTGATAGATATGTTATATATAATTTTTCATAAATAGCACACCACAGAAAACATTTAAAATTGATCTTACAAAACTTTTAGATGTAGTAGCTGCTAATATATAAAAATAAATTATAACATATTGGTTGAACGTTATCTAATATTTTTAAGAATTAATTCCATGTATTATATAAAAACATTATTAAAGTGATTTTTTTAAAAGTGAGTTTCAAAGCACAAATCACAGAGCACGGTTGCAATGTTCACTTATGAGAGTGTTTGTACGGATAGGAGAAGAAGATAAAGATTAAATATAGAATTTGAACGTTCTGGCATGACAGTAAATTGCAAGTCCTCTGATTGAATACTTGTGAGGAGTATATAAGCACCTCTTATTTGCTGTGGTTCTCAGGGCCACCCTGACCCGTAGTGGTAGTATCTGTTGGTCTCACAGCTATGGGAAATCGTTAACACCAAACTGGGGTCAAAATATTGTGAACATCTAAAAATGCACTTTTAAAGAAATATATACATAAAAATAGATGTTTATAGAAAAATATACATATTACCAACACAACATTCTGAAGAAAAAAATAATAATTATAACACATGTTTGAAGAAAATATATACTCAGCAAAACATTTTTGAAAATAAAACTAAAAGACATTTTTAGTTCTCAAAAAAGAAAGACTAAAAACAAAAATTATTAAAATCTAACTAAATAAACATCTGACGATTACCGAACATTAAAATAATAACTTAAAACCCCACCTATTTGACATTAAATAACCCACAGAGGGAGATATGCCATTAAACAAAACTCGAACTCAAACTACAAACTTGAACGGGTTAATGTTGTAATGATCGGGAAAACTTCTTGAGAGTCGCTTCCACAGAGCAGCAGTTATCCGAATGAATTATTTGAGGGGAACTTCTTACGGATGGAGTACGGATGGAATGTGGGTGCTTTGCTACAATACAAGTGTCGTAGTGAGTCCTTGCTTTGCAGGTTCGGCCTGTCGAACCGAGGGATGTCGTGGTATCTCTGAATGTAGCGTTAGAGCAGAGGGAGTCTTGCGATATCCAGTCTGTACGAGAGAGAATGAGATTTTACTGAGTGGAATATGTATAATAACTCATAAGTTTTCAGAGACACTTTTGAATTCTATCAAGTTTGGAAAGTGTGGACTATGCAGTTCCTGCTCAAATGCGAAAAGAGTTCTCCATTCTTGGCTTTTTTGTTCAAATTGATGATCACTATAAAAAAAAAATCCCGCAAGCATAATCCTGTAAATACGTAATTAATATTTGATACTTTTACCGTGAATGTCATAACATCGTGCTTATCTCAAACTTGTTCCTTGACCATATATATTTAAACATGATATGAGATTGTCATTTATGTCATTTATGTCCTACACATTTACCATGAAAAGAGTTAAATGTAACTTCTCTTCTACTCTAATAGTTTCTTTTCTCGCACATCCCGTTTGTAGAAATCCTTTACATTTGCTTGCTTCCCTGATAGCTACGGTCTCCAAATGTTGAAATGCAATGTCAATTACTATTTTTATCGACGTGATTGCATTCTATCTCTTATCTTTCTTCAATAACATCTATATCTTGATTTTTCTCTCAGTGCAACACATTACATACCAGTAGCAGTCCTGCTTTGCTTGCTGTGAAATTGTTATTAAAAACACGGATTTCAATAATTGTTCATATATCTATATCGAATAGATGTCCTTTTTGGTTTGTGAATATTCTACAATAGAATATTTTAAAAGTAAATGACAATATTTAATTTTAGTCCAATTTCTGTTCAGGCTGTATGTGATTATGCCACACCACACATTGTATGCTTTTCTGTCAAATATAGTGGAGCACGTTACCAGTAACAAGAGATTCTCTCAGGATATAATCGTTGACACAGTCATGTAATCATGAAATTGGCAGATGTCATCATGTTGATTAAAGGTATGAGACAAACATGAAGCTTTTAATGTAAAATATAGTGTGACATTTGAGAATTAAGCATGGCGATTGCGATTCGGAAATTGAAGATTTTTAGTCTGAGTCAGTCGTAGATTCGAGGTACGAATTGGAAAACTGATAATCAAGTACCGAAAATGGTATTCTGATAACAAAAGTTAGAAAATATGACGCAGATGAAACGGTAGAGTGAATGACAAAGTCCACAAGAAATTCAAAATATTAAGCAACATGAAACTCCACTGAAAAAAATGCTAATATTGTGTTTGGCATATATATGATAGTGAGTGTTGTAAAAATACCAGACAAAAGAAGAATATATGTAAGTCAATAGAAATACGATTCTGCTTATAGATTGTGATAGTATTATATACGGAACCGATAAAGATTTTAAGGAAATGGAAAATGAAATTAAACCTCTACTTAGAATTAGAAAGGGAAATTTAGAATTCTTTGGGCACATACTGAGGAATAAGTTTGAAAATCTTACCCTTACAATGAATATAGGCGGTAAGTGAGAGAAAAGAAAATATTGAATCAACTTTGTAGTGATCATTCATAAAAGAGTAGCCAAACAAGTTACGAAAAGGATAGAAATAAGTTATATTTAGGTTAGAGCTAAAACGAAAGTAATGATTGTGTATGATTTGAAATGACACATCAATTAAGAAGAGAATACATCTCGCTAATTAAATGAACTCTTAAAACATAACCGTCATCTATTTGTTTAAAATCAATAGAATCATTTTAGATGTAAATGAAAAACTTTCCTTTTTTTTTTCTTATTTTATTTCAGGTGTAGAAAAAATTATTTTAGTGTTATTTTATCGTTCTTCTAACTTTTGTGCCCCATTATAATGTTTATACATATCTCAGCTCTCCCGCAATTATTGTTGCTTATATACAAATTCGTATCCTACAAAGGTGAAACCTTAGAAAAATAAAGAATGCTGTCTCCCAAATAATTACCTTCTGTATCATTTACGCTGACCCCAAATAAATTCAATTAGCCATTTAACTTGTTTCGTCAAAGAGAACGCTAATATGACTCCCTTGTTCTCTAGATAGGAACAATTTCTTGTCTCTTCACATCTTATCTCTTAAGATCACACCAACTTAAACCCTTCAAAAATGTGTTCTTTATTTCTATTTACCATTTTCAGTCATTAGTTGGCTTACGATGTGTTTGTGATAAGCAGTCTCTAAAGTACTAACATTGATCGCATGCATCAGAGAAATTCACTTTTCATGTGTATAGCTGTGTAATTGGGCGGAAGCAGTGTAACGTTGCCTGGCGCCCAAAATGGCGGAAATCTTCTGATCCGCCATTTTTTCTTATGCAAACACTTTTGTATTCGTGAGTCAGTCTCCATACTTCCATATGTCCTCGGGTCTGCTGCCTAATTAGCGCCATCAAAGGATACGAATACTTTTCATGTCCGATTCTAAACTCTTTGAATAGTGTATTTCTTTTTCTTTTATTTTGGCAATTCTTCTTAAGTGTTTTCTATACCCAATAGTGGCAGAATCCATCGAGAATGATTAGGGAAACCTGATAGTCATGTACAGAAATTAGGGAATAAATATAAATATAAGCGTATAATTGTTACATGACAAGAACAATTTGCACGAGCCCTCACATACGCACACACACATATATAATACAGATACAGGCCTCAAAAACGATTAGTGACAGTCTTTATTTTTTGTTTGAATGAAATATGTAGGTTATGTTCTGAAATTTGATTTCAAGCAAGAAATTATTCCCACTCAGTGTTGACATCAATATCCAAATTTTTATATATATACGCACACACTATCATTGATATTTAGCAAATTTCAAGATTTTGATATACTCTGCCTGTGATATTCTCAGTATATTTTAATAGAACCTGATCAGTCTTGCTCTGTATTGTCTGCACTGAATGAATATTGCAATGAAATGTCGGTTGAACAAACTTGCTTCTTTCTCTGTTCCCTTTTCAGTCGTATGATTTAAAACATTCCAGATAGTATATATCATTTTTATTGAATTCTGACCTCATAATTTTGTTCAACTTATCTTTAGTTAGACAAAGACCGTAACTTCTTTTTACTTATAAATGAGAGGGATTTTCTTGTTCTCGCATTAATTAAAATAATGTCCAAGTGACTCCAAAGAATCATCTTAATAATTTGTTTTTTGCTGTGTCAACTTATATATTGTTATCCTCGTATCCCATATTGTTACTATGATGTCCAGTAATATTCACCGCTCGTAGATTTTCTCGTTCCGTTTGGATAGACTCAGGCGTGTAGCAACTGTATATTTTACAGTTACTTTTCTTTACAAAATCAAATAACATGTTTTCCGTTCATTAAAAATATGTATGTATAAAATTGTTTCCCAGTTTGATAGATAGTAAAGCAGACAAACTGCTAAAAAAAGAAAGAATTAAAATTTTGTGAATATTGTGATCTAATTTACTAAGCGAGATGCATTACGTACATACGTAATGTGACATTTCAAATAATTGACAAACATTTATCTTCATGACTTATCGTTTTTAGTGCTAAATAAAATGTAGCGAATTTCAATACTTTCATACATTGTTCGGCTATATTTATACATGTTCACTTCGTATGTTATACAGAATTGTCTTGTATCTCGTTTTCTCCAATATTCCTTTTAAGTGTAAAATCTTGAGACGTATTCTTCTGTATCTTTCCAAAGATTTAGAAATGAGTTTTTAGACTGGAAATAAAAGAGAGATTTGTTTTTCATTCATCTTAAATTTTACTCGATTCACAAACAATGCATTTCAGAGTAATAATAAAAAATCTTTGTTTATATACATATATATTTTAAGAGTTCATCCCATATAAGCGATGTTTGCATTGTGCAACAACTACTCATAGCACGAAGATGTTGATACCTTCATGTTTATTTTCTAAATTAAGTACCTCCACTAAATCGAGAAAAACTGCAAATTTTCGTTTAACTGAGTTTTTAAAAGCAAAAATATTCTCTTGAAACTTTTATTATAGCTTTACTGGAAATCTAAATGATTAAAATTACTAATTCCACTAAACAAAATGCCCTTGTTAATTTCAAACAGAGATTATATGAACTGACATATAAACGTTGAGATTTTTATTTAATTTTTTTAATTTTGACGTCATTTTTGTGCGATCGACACATTTGAAAACAAAAGTTAATTCTCTGTTTTAAAATTCTTGCTGAAATAAAATATATATATGTGACATGTTATTTTTTTTAAATTACCCAATTTTCTGTTAGATGAATCTGATTTACACAAGTATTACTTATTTCTAGAGTGAATTTTAGAATAAAACTATTTCTTAATCACAGATTTGTACATTTTAATCAGTCTGCGCCGTAAATCAAGAAATATTTTACATGTTTCTTATTAGAGATAAAATGTATGACTTTTATAAGTGAAAAATTCTATAAATTATTTTCGAGTTAGTGAGGAAATTCTTACTTTTTAATTTGCGCATGGAATTTAACATATAAAAAACAAAACACACACATCATTTGCTCCAAAAGATTACACATTTTATATATCGTGGAAGAACGATTTTTATTAAACATTTTCGTTTTCTATAGGTAATATAACCATCAATTCTTAAGAAAATATGTAAACGTTATAAGTGTCTAAAAAACTTAAAAATATATTTGTAACTTTATGTATAATTAGAATAACAAATGAAAATGAAAACAATTCTCTTAAACTTTTATTAGTAATCAGAGTTTTATTCTTCAGACTTTCATGACCTCAATTTTATTTATTTATTCAAGCAATTAAAAGCTTATAAATTAAATAATATAAGTGTTTAATTGCATTTTTTATTTTAATCTTCGAAGCAGATATTTGAATAGAGACAAAATTAAAAGAAAATAACACATGATTTATATCCTCCAATGAGTCCTGCGTTAAGTAATAATATTATAAACAGCAACATTTTAAAATTTATTAAAATTTCATAGATTTACGAAGAGGGTGTAACAAAGGTAAAAAATTAATTTTTTACAAGGATTTTAAAAATATAATTTCATAAATAATTTAATTCATTTGTGAATGAATACTGTACGTTTCTTTAAAATCCGACAATTATTTCATTTTGCGAGAATTTTCAAATTACTGTTTTTGTCATCGGAAATATATGGGTGACATAATCATTGTATTTTCCATTGTAAGCAGTCCTAACGTTTTGGTTACCCGCTAACTCAAATCAAAACAAGATATTCTGACAAAATTTCGAACATTTTAGAAGGGATTAAACAACTTTATATCATAATTAAAATTTACCTTAATCTTTCCTCTTAATAATAACATAAGCATTTTGATTGAAAAAGTTCGTTTTTATTAAGTTAAGTTAAAAAATGTATAAGCAATTTTTAAGCACTTTCGTGGAGGTACCTATTTTAAATGCATGTTATTTTATATAATATAGCCGATTTGATTTTTTTTGACCAGGTGTTGGTCAGTTCTGTTAGTAAATTTTCGACATTGTGTTAGTAGAAGACCCACTAGGATCTTGTAGTCTATCGCACTTTATTATTGTTTTCTCATTTCAGTAGATTAAAAATTAATATTATGACCAGTCTCGAAACTTGGAGCAAAAATGCTTGGATTTTGTTCTATTGGGAAGTGCTCATGTAATATTTTATTTAAATGTCTTGTGGTTTCTCTTATGCATTCATCGTGACAGATATCAGGCATCTCCATAAATTATAAAGGACCATGTTTTAAAATGAATTATGATACAAGACACAAACCTTTGTGAAGGCTTCAATTTAATTCGGCGAGAACTTCCTTGAAACGAATTTAAACTGATAAAATCCACAAATATCAATATATAAAATAATAATATTCCATGGTCTGTTTTTTTTTTTTTTTTTTTAACAAAGAATTGACTTGTCCGAAGAATTGTTCTTGTCTGATCTAGTGGGATGACACACGCATCGAGCCAACCAGCCAGCCAGCCAGCCAGCCAGCCAGTCAGCCAGCCAGCCAGCTAGCCAGCCAGCCAGCCAGCCAGCCAGCCAGCCAGCCAGCCAGCCAACCAGCCAACCAGCCAGCCAGACAAAAAACGGCTGTTTTCCGCATTTGCTGAAATCAACTTTCCAACTATAAATAAAAATCTCAACCGACTCTCTGTGTCAGTTGATGTCACTTAATTATTTCCACTGACAGTCGTAACTTCCGATGCACTTCGTACAATCTTGGGAGTTGACCCTTCTGACGTCGCTAGTCGAAACAAACAAAAATTCAGCGAACACCTGCGTCGCCTAGTTCAAAATAAACCTCTTGGCAAACTTCTATCATTTATATCACATGAGAGCATATGAATACAGGTACACAAACTCGTTTTTTTAAAGACGGATTAAAACTTATAAAGTATTATATAGCTATGAATAATTCTTAGATACAGGAAACAAATGACTTTCCGTGTTATCTCAAAGTGGGCAAGAAATATTAATAGTGGGCTTTTTATATAGTGACATAGTAAACTTATTACAAAAATCACGTGAATATCCAGGGATTGTAGTTTATTTAAATCGCTAATCTCAACCATGAAGTGAGGGACGAATTTTTTTCGAATGTAGTTTAAAGATTATTGTTTTTAATGAACAAAAACAATTCAAAATTCAAAATTCAAATCTGACTCATAGATTTTGTTAAAATAAAAGAATAAAAAAATGATTTTCTAGCATGTACAAAATTTGCACAAAAAACACCCGAAATTTTACACATTGTTGTGAAATGTTTTTCGGCAAATTAATAGCAAACTATGAAACATCTAAAACAAAAAAAGAAAACAAAAATTCAAATAATCTTTTATTATAAAAAAGAAAACAAATAAATAAATATGAAATTCCTTTTACGGCCCCTTTTCACGAGCCAACGTTTATCGTCCCAATGGAAAGCCCAGAATTATATCTGGGTGTGGATTCTCAAATGACCTGCTTGGAGCCCCAGAAAACGAAATGAAAGAACGAGACAAGAAAACCGTCGCAGTAGAGAAAATACGAGTATAATTAACACGTCCATCGACAAACATCAAGTGATCGTATTATTATAGCCTCTCTTTCTTTCTCATCTTAATTTTCATCACTGTTCCCTAATCCACTTAATAACTGACCGGTACCCGAAAGACTGAGAGAATACTTCAAAGACATTTATAACAAACAAACGCTCATACATTCATACATACATACATACATACATACATACACACATATATATATATATATATATATATATATATATATATATATATATATATATATATATATACGAAATGATTATTTTTGTTGTGGTATTATAATATATTCATTTTTTTAATTCTAAATAGATATCATTGGTTCTACATTGTCTTCCGTGTGTCATAATGATGTGGCAATGTAGTACGCTCATAAAAGACGCTTTTTGCTGAGAGCATGTGTAATTTTTAACTTTTTCTTGTTAGAATAAAAGAGAGACAAATTTGTATGTGACAAAAACTACGTTGGGACTTCTGTGGATAATTGGGGACTATAAATCACAAGAAATAATATAACCTTATCACATGCAATGGGTAGATTCAGAGAAGTGTTTGTCTTTCTATATATTCGTTTTATATGAGCACATATATATTTGTATAATGCCTTGTGTTTTCTGTTTGATTTTAAATCAGTCCTGTAAAGTTAAGTGCGGTTCGGTAAGTATCTACCTGCATATTCTGATATATAGTTACACACATACACTGGAATACACAAATATTTGCGACATTTAAATATATGTTTGTACATACTTGCAAATATATACATTCACACACATATATCTGCATATACCTGCAAAAATAGTTTTAAAAGTTTTTGCTTGTACAAATATATACATACAAGTATTTCTTATTTCTATTTTTACTCACTCATACGCACATACACCGACATTCATATATAACGAAACTTGTATAAATGCTTGATAGCTTTTATATAAAATACAAAATGATATATAAAATGTATAATACATACACGCTTTCAGTTTTTAGATTCAGTTTTATATATAACCATATATCAGTTCTCAATGCGTATTTTTCGCATGGGTATAACGTTAAGTCTTATTTTATGTTTAAAACCCCAGCTCTTTCCTTTGTTGTGAGGCATTTAAATAAAACTTATTAGCATATAGTTTCGTCTTCAAGACGCCAGATATCAACGTTTTTTGTGAATTTCGTGCATTTTCTCCTGTCCTTTGATATTATGTTTATAAATGCCATATGTATATATATTACACTCTCTTAATACTCAGTGAACAATGTTGCTCTCACTTCCTTGATGTAATCGTCTACTAGGTATAATTTTATGAGTGAAGTTTTACATTATATTTTTCAGAGGAACAATTTTTATTGTATTCATTTATGTGCTTTGTGATATATCAGCTTAAGAGTCGGTATACGTTTAGCGAATATACGCCTTTAAATATTTTTTGTCAGTAATAAGTTTCCGAAATTTTCATCTATGAAAATATTTTCAGAATGTCTATAGATGATTATCAAAAGTTTGAATCAAAGTATATGCCACTAAATTTTTAAAGTTTCTTTTTACATATCAATATTCTTTCTAGATTTTATTTTAATATTTTGCATTTATATTTATATTTAACTTAAAGCTTTTTGAGGATAATTCTCCTCGAACCTTATCTGTATTTTATCTTTAGATTTTCTCAAATTTTAGATATTAAAATTAACTCAGACGTGTTAAAAGAATCGAATCCCATAACACTATCCTTGTCGTTGAAGGATTGCAGTCTCTAGCAAGTAATTTATTTAAATACCATACAACATAATAAGCGACAGGTTGTTGTCAAAAATATTCTATACATTAATTTACTCTTCGTCATCTTATCTACGTACAATTCCGGCCATAAGTATTTATTGCCCAGTGCATAATTCCAAATGAAAAAAATAATTTGTTTTTCACCTTATTAAATCCAATTCAAATACGGTTTATTTATTTTTTGTTTTATAAATTCTTGGAAGATATTTCATGTTTTTTTGTGATAGTTGACACAAGAATGACGTTCTTTTTTAGAGGAAAGTAAAATTTCATAAGACGTGGACATCATCACTGCAGGCTAGTCACCGAGACTTGCCGTTAATTTGCAGAAAAAGCAGGACACGCTCTGGTCCGAAAACGTATCCTGTACAACCGATGGATGAAACGAAAATTATATTACCAGAGGCTCGAATCATTTCTCATCAAAACCACTGATGAAGAAGACCGAAACAGGATCCAACACGAATTATGAAAATCCTTCAAGCAAGAATTCGATGCAGTCAAGGTTTGCCAAGTACGGAAACTAAATAGATTAAAGATCTGAAGAGAACACATTAGTTCCATCACCCACCTGTGAAGGACTTTGTTAACATCAGTCAAGATCTGACGAGTCAGTGCCCGAACATGTGTTTTGATTTCACAACAACTATCAGGCTTAGATATACTTAGATATCATTGCCCGCATCGAGGAAATAACCTTGAACATCAGATTCAGGCTCAGGCGATTGAGCTAAGATGGATCGTTAGACAGACACTGGAGAGAGCCAAGCCATCCAAAGCAATCCACGAAAGAGGAGGGGCTGGCAATCAGGAAACTACAGAGGATTGAGAACACCATTATACTACTCGCTGATAAAGACAATGCAACTGGACTTTTGGACAAAACTGAATACACTAAGAAATTGGAAAACCTTTACAAGTGGTAGTAATAGCAAGGTAAAAAGAAAACAAAACAAAAACTAGTAGTTGTATCAATAGCAGGGTAAAAAGACATCCGTTAATACAGAACGACAGCTGTCTCATATCCTAATCAAGAACAATAATCACTTCCAGCTTAGGACATACAGGCAGTTGTCTCAACTTTACAGCAATCAACCTCACATGTGCGGTCTACCTAAGATTTATAAAAACGGTATTCCACTCAGGCTGAATGCTAGCAGACTTGAATCGATAGGCCACCCTCTAAATCGCTTCCTTGACCCATTTATAGAAAAGTCATCGTCATGTGCTCGAAACTCTACCTACTTCGCGTCCAATGCCACCAGATAGTGAACCTGGATGTGGTGAGTCTGTTCATCAAGGTAACCAAGGTGGAGGCACAACCAGGGACAGACTCGCATCGGACGTATTCTAGGTGAGCGTACCAGTGTTCTACTAGAAAACCTAATGTAGATGCTGATTTTTGCACACACACAGCACACTTCGAATTGTGATCAGACATATATCGGAAGGATGAAGGCTTAGCAATAGGCTCACCTGTATCACCATTACTGGCTATCTCATACATGGAATACTTTCAAGAGTCATCATTAGAATCGACTTTTCTAAATCCAATTCTATGGTTCAGATATGTTGATGACACCTTCCTACTCTGACAATATCAGGAAGTGGTCCAAACGCTACTCGACCATGAGAACTAAATAGGACGATCAATACATTTTATTACGGAAAAAGAGAGCGATGACAAACTGGCATTCCTGGATGTGTTAATAACTCGAACAGAGGTGGGATTCAAGACATGTGTATCACGCAAGCCAAAATATAACGGATATTACTTAAATTTGAACTTCAACTCCCGCCATCCATACAATTTTAAGAAAGGGATCGTCCTCAGTCTTCAACAACGAGCAAAACTCATATGCATTGACCCAATGTCATACAAACAGAAAATGCTCAGTATAAGGAATACCATATAACGAAACAATTATCCAGGGTCCATGGAAACAACTACAGCATACATAAAAGTGAGGGTGCATGAGGATAACAACGCTCAGAAAACAGACTCTGTCGGTCTACTCTATATGAAATGGTTATCGGAGAAATTACAAAGGATCCATATAAAATCAGGACAATTTTGAGAAATGGTTTTACACTACGCAGTCACCTCTTCCGCGTAAGACACCCCCCAACGGAGAAGGATATGACAAAATACTCTGTGTACGCCATTCCATGTAGCTGTGGAAAAAATATAAAGGAGGAAAAAGCTGCTCCCTTAAAGTAAGGATACAAGGATATCGCAATGCGATATCCTTGAGGGGAAATACAAAAATCAGGCGCCACATATGCAGAGAGAAAAGAGATCACCGCTCATATGGGATGAAATTGAAATAGTACATAGAGATTGCCACTGGAAACTACGTAATCCTAAGGAATCAGCACATTTCCTTCTCTTAAAAAAATTCCTAAGCCGACCGAGAATAAAGGCGAACACAATAATGGAACCAGTTATACGGAATGCCAGAGAAAACCACTTGTGCCAAGAACTGCAATATGAACTATGTTAAAAATGCTAGAGAAACCATTAACATTAAAAACTACTATAGAAAACCATTAGCAACAAAAATTGCAATATGAAATGTCACGAGTTTTGTTTAGGATTTGCTTTTTCGTGGGTGCTAAGGAAATTTGTAACTCGAGTAAATTAGTTTATTTCTAAAAAAGCGAGTCAGTGCTTAACATTTAATTTTTAAGTCTATATTTTGCTTTGTTCGCTACAATATTCAAATATGGATATAAAAATAGGCTCATGTATAGTTTCTCAATGAGATATCTTTGTTTTTATTTTTATTAGTTGTCTAAGGATTTGTTCAAAGCGGACTCTATTTACTCGAGAGCAAAGTTTGGATTCTGAACGTTCGACATTATACGAAAAAAAACTGTAAACGACAACCTTAGTATTAAACGGAATCAGTATATTCTTTGTTCATGTTACATAAGAAAACAGTAATTTTCTAAATTTTAATCATATATCATTTTTAATTTATGGTATTTCCCGGCAGGATCAATCGTAGTGCTTTACATTTTTCTGTCATGTGTTTTCTGCTCAAGTATCTGTTCGGCCACTCATTAAGATAAGATCGACATATCTTATTCTTTTTCCTCCTTTTTATCTTGTCATCATTATACACTACTTTCTCACTAGTTGTCCTAGTTTCAACTGTCAATTTCTGATTCTAAGTTCTCATATTACTTCTATTTTCTATTGACAAGATTTGGTTCTTTATTTCCTTATATTTTCCAGCATAAATTATTTGTTGAAATGTTAGTTTGTTTGAATAATGTTTGCTCTAATAATTGTAATTTGAAAAATCATTTTAACATAGTATTCACGCTACACATTAAATGTATTTTGCTGTACATAACAAATAATGGCTGCTCTTTAATAATGTCTGTTTTATTTTCAGGCATATTTAATTTGAAGTTTAGAAGCTATTAATTACGAATATTACAAATCATGACCTAAGTTTGCATTTCTTGCAAGAGTTCAAACTTGGGCACAGTGCCTATCAAATCACTGCCTGTATCAACAAACCATCAGGAGATATGTCCACAATGGATCAAACCATACAAAGATGTTTCGTAAAAGGGAAAGCAGATATTGCTCAAAACCCACGTGAAAGTGTCATAGAAATGTTTTAGATGCTTGGTCTCAGCACTCCAACAACCTCGTTTCACTTGCAGAGTATGGCAAGGTGAAAAACTATAAATCTTTTCCTGATGACCTCAATGAAAATCAAACACTTAGACATTTTGAAGTGTGCTCGACGCACATTCTACCTAAAACTACTGATCTTTTTCTTGGCCGTATAGTCACTTGTAATGAAATATTAATCCTTTCTGATAACTGTAAACGATCAGGTCAAATGTTATATCAAGATGAGCCTTGGAAACATTTCCAGAGTCAAAGGTGCATCAGTAAATTTTATGGGGACTTTCTGGTGGTCTGTAATTGGTATTAATCACTACAGCTTTCTGAAAGCCAATCAAAGCATTTATAGAAAGATTTACTGCAATAAACTTACTGAAATTTATGCACGCCTATAAGAAATGAAATCTACCTTAGAGGATGGCTGTAATCTAGTTCTGATCATTCAAAAAACGTGGCCAAATATAGCAAAGATTACTTTGCTAAAATTCACAAGTATAGGACACAAGAGTTTAGCACATCCTTCGTATTCTCCTGGTCTTTCAGTCACTGATTATAGATCTTCGTCTCGTTCTATTAAACACAGTTTACTATCTTTTCTTTATGTCCTGCTCCGTTTCTTCAAGGATCCTTATTGACGCTAAGCTGCGTTTTGCTGACAGAATAAAGCAGCGTATAGCACCCCGAAGTATTGGCTCCAAAGATGACAAGCATCTTCGCAAAAGTTTATTAACCAATAGCAAAGTTTCTGTCTCTATTTTAATAAATAAATATGAAAACCTAGCAGCTACAGCGGACGAGGCTGTGTGATTTGCTCGCAGGTTCCTCCTCATTTTCCCACTTTAATGCTGGAGTATCCGACCCTTAATTCCCATCTAGAACTGAGGCTAATCTGAGTGTCGTTTACATTACCCACTCGCTGGTCTATAACAACATTTCAACGCTTATCTTAAAGATTAATTCATTACATGTCTTTTAAATCATCTTTTTAATAAATAGTATTCAAGAGATCAATTATTTATTGACTGATGTCATCCTATGCAATATTATGTTATGATGGCATGGCAGATTTGTCTTCAGCTTGGAAAGGAAAATAGTTGTTTTTTTATTTTTTGTTTAATCATCTCACCCCAAGCAAGGCATTCCACTGCCACTATTGCGTATGGGGCTACATAGGGGAAGGTAAAAAGAAAGAATGAATGTTAGACATAGGGAATGTCAGGAGGAATGAATGTTACACATAGGGAATGTCAGGAGGAATGAATGTTACACATAGGGAATGTCAGGAGGAATGAATGTTAGACATATAGAATGTCAGGAGGAATGAATGTTAGACATAGAGAATGTCAGAAGGAATGAATGTTATTATATTATATTATTTTAATCTCAATGTGGCATTACTTTTAATTTCGTATATTGAATAGCGTCCCATGACTTTCTATTTTGTAATTCTTTGTAACTTTTTTTGAATTTTTTATATTTTTCCTCTCTGATTATTCCCCATTCATTTTCAATGCATATCTTATCATTAGTTTGTCCTGTGAGTATCATAATTTACAACACTCCTTTCTTCAATATGTGATCTAGCCTATTTACTTCTTATGATTCTACGTGTTGCAACATTTAGAATATCCACGTTTTGACTGTACCAAAATTTCATTAGCACAAACCTTTCCTCTTTGATGAGATTGTCGCGCATTCACTGTCATGTATCAGAACAGGTATCACATAATTGTCCTATACTGTTTTACTTGTTTTCATAAAAATTGGCATTTCTCTCAATACTTTGCTTATCATTTGTAATGATCATTGATCATGCTAATATATTATTGGATCTCAATGACGTCTTTTCCATCATTTGTTAAAACATTTCCCAATTATTTATTAGAGTTTAGCGTGCAAGATGTTTTGATATTTGGACATTTTTTGATTTCCCCATAAAGCGAGCGGAAGTGACGTGTTTTCAGTCATATTCTTAAAGAAATGTTACTCTGAACTTTCTTCTGTCATTTTCAATCTCTACAACTACTGTCTTTCTACTTATTTACTATCTTGGTGGAAGTCTTCTTCTCTGGATACTGTTTTTAGGAACATGGAATAACCTTTATAGCTCTCCAATGATCGTTCTATCAGCCTCCTACTGAAATTGGACAAAGTGTACAAGGACATCACCAATGCTGAAATGGTTCAATAACACAGAGACCACTGCCCATTCTCCAACAGACAGTATAACTTCTGCTTCACAGACCTGCTAATGGCCATCACTGAGTATATATACAAGGCTCTTGATAAGAAACGGTGACGGTCTAGCTGTTGGCCTGGACATATCCAAAACATTTGAGACACTAGGCGTCTGCGTAATCTAAAGGGCTATGGTATATATGGACACTTTTTGGGGTTAATCAAATCGTTACTATCAAACTGCGTATTGAATTTTGTAGTCAACAAGCATACTTCAATATTCTATCATACAAATGCGGGTCTAAATCAACGCACTATCATAGGTCCTACGCTTTTACTGATTTTCATCAACCATCTCCCTGATAGAATCAGAGCACAAGCAGGCATCTTCATTGAAAGCATCACTATGCACTCCGCCTGGTTAGGAAATCTGCCGACGCTGACTAAACAAGCTTTGTTGATGCTCTCGAAAAAGACTTCAAGTCAGTGGTGGACTGGGGTAAGAACAGCTCGTAAATTCTAATATTTCCAAAACAATCATTTAAACATAGACAAATATTCTACCTGACATCAGAAAAGATCATGCTCGTCACACTAAAATTACACTGCGGCATCTTGGCTTCATTCTCTCAGCTGACCATAAGTGAAACGACTACATTGAATTAATATCTAAGTATACTGCTACGATGGTCGGGTCCCTGTTTTTTGGGTAAAGAAGATTTTCTATTTTGAATACATCATGCACATATTCAAATCTACCATTCGATCATGTAATGAAAACTTCTGTCATATCTGATCGCCCGACGCTGCTATTCATCTTGGATTTCTCGACAATATCCAAAAGAGAACCTGCAATGTAGTAGATCCCGACCTATCAGCTGCACTGCAGTACGTTTTAACCGTCGGGATCTGGCTTCCCTCTGTCCTTTCTAGTACTATGCTGAGCGATTTTTCTCTGACGAGCTTAATTACTTGTTTCCCAGTCTGCCGAATTTTTCATCAGGATACTAGACTAGCAACAATGTTCCAAACATTTGAACTATAAACAATTAAGCGTAACAACCACTTCAACAACCCACAACATCTTTTCTTGTATTACCGCCCGTGAAATCCTTTTCCTAATTCTTGGTTCCCTGATAACAACAATCTCCAACCGTTTAAATGCAACGGCAGCTGTCATCTCTTATCTCCTTGATTCCCATGCGTCTTCTCTATTTAAACTTTGTTCACATGCCGCTCTCTTCACACCTATGTTCCCGGTCCTCTTTTACCAATTCTCCGAAGCGTACTGTGACCTATCCCCCTCTCTATTTCCTCATCTATTATGTACCAACCTGCGCACCAGTGGCAGTACTACCTTGTCTTGGGTGAGACTATTATAAAAAAAAGTATTTAGTTGTTGTTACTGATCGCCAGATATCAGTAATCACTTACTCTTAAGTGGATGAGGATTTTTAGCAAATTCTACAATTAGAATATTTGCAGTATTCTTCACATCAGGAATCGTGTCATTTTACTAATATATTATGCATAATTATTCCTATGACAGTTGGTAGTCTTACTAGATTGACAGGATCTTGGAAAGCTTGATATTTTTCATATAAAAATTATGTTTCTTCGGAAAAGTTGTATCAATTAATCTCCCAGGAGACAATTTTATTGGTTGGATTCTGCATCTTGCTGCCAAATAGAATTTGACAAGTTTTAGCACGGAGATATGTTATTTTTTATGATACTATACACATAAACACATTGCTTACTTTGATTGCTTTATCGCCTAAATTAGTGGAACTTAAACGATTTCTAGTTAGTTAACGAGCGAGAAGAAGTGACTGAAAGAATAATAGGGAATACACATAATTTGTATGTCTGCGTGTACAGAACGAGAAATAAATTCTCAGTAGAGAGACTTGAAATACATAACCCACTATTTGTTATTGTACCATTAAACAAACAAATTAATAAATCTAGTTACCTAATATAACACTAATAATCAACTTTTCCCTCATGCGTCCTAATGTGATTGGTCTTGTTACACCTACTACAATTAATTGTTGAACTATTCACCATTTGACTACTCTTCCACTTATATGTCTTGTAACTGCACATCTATTTAAAGTTAAGGATTTACTCGTCTTCTAATGTGTTATGCGACTAACCACAATACTAAAAATTTTGCAAGTATCAATCTCTGTGTCTATAACTCCTGCTCCTCATGCAATAATAATTGCAAATAATAAAGGAAAATAGGGGGAAGCGATAGTCTGCTATATCCTAAAAAACACAGCATATAGATGAAGAGAAATTACGTTTTAGATTGGTGAGAAATAAACATTTGTTAGACTTAAGAGTAATTTATGAGACACAATTTAATAACGCCAAGGGCGTAAATCAGCTAATGGCCTCTTACAGTATATAACTTAGCCTGGGAAGTATCAAGAGAATGGTCCCGATGGATATTGTCATTAAATCATATCGCACTTGGCCAAATAGAAGGAAAAGATGACAATGGAAGAGAAATTACTTATTCAAGCTAATGCATTTATTAGGTAATCGCTTCACTTCATAATTTTTGCTAAACAATTTCCAGTCAAATAAAACCTACTGAAACTTACATTATCAACCAAACTGGTCTTGTTCCTTTTCAGGTATTTCTGATGACCGATTGCAATTCCTGATTGCAATTCCTGAATCAGACATTATATCGTTGTTCTAATATCATATCTAAGTGCAAATATCTGCTGTTCAAATGAAAATGTCTCTATTCTATGAGTCATTCACAAATGCTATCAATTCTTTTCCATATATGTCTTTTTTTTATTCTGGTCAATACATCTACACGTTGATGAAACTTCTAATAACTTGGCTGCAACTATATATACATTTGATTTTCGAAACAGATACATACCCAACTACATGTGTGAGATATTGTTGGGATATTTTCGATTTTTCATTTAGTTTTCCTAAAACGATAAAATCACTAAAGAAAGGAGCTGCAAAAACTGAAATTAACCTACACATTTTTATTTCCGAAACAGACACTAAAATCGGGTCACAAATTAAATATATCCTATATTTATATTTAAATATAATCTCCAAACTAGTCTTATATTCAGAACCCATAATATTCTTACATCTGTCGTCTAGTCATTTTCCAATCATCCATTCATTTCTTAAATTGTGATAGATTTCTTCGAATCATCAAATTATATGTTAATCATAAGTACAATCATCAATTTACTATTACGCATTTCAAATTATTTACGATGATAGGGGATTTTCTGAATGTTACACTTTTCCAAATTATGATTTTTGTTATTTCTGGTTCATTGGCGATAGGCGCTAGCCGTTACATGCCAGCTCATGTATTGGTTAATTAATGATCGATTTGTTTTCTGCAGCGTCACTGACAAATGCGCAGGGAATTCATTGCTTTTATCATTGATTAATGACCCTTTAGTTTTTGGTATAACGATGATATTCTCCGGCAGATATAATTCTAAATATTAGATGTCTTGAATAGCGTGGAACGACTTCTTAAAACTGTTGTTGCTAGTCGTAGAAACAACAGTATAACACGAAGATTTGTGTTGGTAGCCTCAGTCAGGCTCCCGTCTGTAAACAAATAATGAACCCAAAAACCAAAAACAAAAAACTATGATTGTATGCAAAAATATTATTTTTATTAAATTACCAGTAGAAAACATAAATATACAAAATTACCAACAATACATAGAGTAAAAATACTAAATTTCTTCAAAGAACTCAAGAAAAAAACTGCATTAAATAATACATTATTTGTTAATATATCGTTAAACAAAAATTTAGTAAATCTGGACACTCCTAACCTATTATTCCTCATGCGTCCTAATATGTCTGGTCTTGTTATACTTCTTACAATTACATATCGACCTATTCGCTCTACGACTACTCTTTCACTCACACGTCCTGAGACTGCACATCTATTTAAAAGTAATGTATCTACTCGTTTTCTCATGAGTCATGCGACGAATCTCACTACTAATCAACTTGCGACTATCAATCTCTGCGAATATAACTCTTGCTCTCTATTTAATGATATATGCTTTTGCAACAACTTAATGTAAAATGGGAAGAGTGATAATCTGCTATATTCTGAAAACATATTGCTTATAGGAAAAGAGAAGGTAGGATTTTGATTGATGAAAAATAAACATTTGTCTGTCATAAGTACGCCAAAGGGGTAAATCAACTAATGGACTCTTACAGTATAAAACTTAGCCTAGGAAATATCAAGAGAATGGTCCCTATGGATATTGTTATTAAATCACATGGCACTTAACCAAATGGAATGAAAAGTTGGCAGGGGAACAGAAATTACATATTGAAGCTTGATGTATGCCTGTTTTGAAAATTTTTGGTCACAATCACGTGTAAAAATAATTTATATATCAGCCCTTGCCACGAAGAGGTTTTATAAAAATTACTGACTAACCCTATTCGAGTATGACATAAAGTGACGTAAATGTGGCAAATTTGTGAGTATGTGAAGAGTGAAAATACATATGCAGATTCCGTAATTGACAGGCATTTACTTTGAAATGTCCTAAAGTGTGTTGTATATTTTTATAGCTGCTTATATTGACTTGGTTTGATGTAATACATTTACTAAGTTTTTTACACATGTTTTAGTACTTAAAAAACGGGTGTGAATTTACTCATAGATTGGCCAGAGAGTTGAAGTCATAATATCGGACAGATGAAACGAACTCTACGTGATGCAATGCTTAAAATGACTGAAAACATGCCAACGGTTAAACCAAACACTTAAGGTTAATTGGGTTGATAGAACTCATCGGCCATTCTACTAGTACATTTCACTTACTGATTGAAGTTTTACCTACTAATTTTGAGCGTTTGCATTGATATAGGAAGAAAAATAAGTTTGTTCTATGGGTGTTGGAGAATTATGAGGTGCATGAATAGATGTATATAAAACAGATAAGCGAGCCGTCATATCTGAGAGGAGTACGCAAAAACAGGATTTCATAGAATAACAATAGTAATGTTATTTTATGCATAGTAAAGATATATTCCTAGGTTAATAAATTATTATTATTAAAACACTCTTTAAAATGCCGAATCTAGGTGCGTCGTCAGTGTTGTTGCTCCCATTTCATTAGAACTTTCGGGTCTAAATAAACAAAAGATAACTTCAATAGCTGCCGACCTAACTGAATATGATCACTATCCGGCTCGTACCCAGAAAAAAACTGCTACAAGCTTTAAGAACTGCATTATACAAGTTTCTTCAGAATGAGTAATCAATCAAGAACTCGCTTGGGCTATACGATGTTATAAATCGGGTATGCTTGTTTGTATTGATGTTCCTATATACGGCCAAGACGGGGTGTCTTTTTGAAGAAGAGAACAAAATAAACCTATATATATATATATATATATATATATATATATATATATATATATATATATATATACATATTTGTGTGTGTGTGTGTGTGTGTTAAAAAATAAAATAAAAATCTTTATCATATTGGTTCGTCTTACGACTTGCCTTTGTTTTCCTTCATTTTTAACTTCTTTACTGTATTTTATTTGTTCAGTCTTTCTCGTTTATAATTTTCCTTTTTATTCTTATTTTCTAACTATATTTTACAAAATGTTTATAATAAAGTTATTATCGTGACAGACTATTTACAAAAGGAAATCTCCATCTCGAATCATTCATAAGGGCTTTTAGATGCGTCAAAAATACTTCGAGATGCAGACCAATACTTCAATAAAATTCTGTTTAAAAACCAAAAGACAAAACATTTTCAGAAATGATTAAAAATAAGTTAATCAAAAATATTTACATGCTAAATACTTGCTAAAAACTTAACGTGTAAATTTGAGTTTAAATGCATTGTTAAATAAGCATTTCTTAACAGAATACATTCGTTTAAAAAATAAGAGAAATAACATAACTAAAATTTCATTAAATTAAATTACTCCAAGTAATTATTTACTTATTATATTATTGTTAAATGAAAAAAAATCTTTTAAATTTGCTAAAATAAGTTACTCCTAAAAAGCATTTCGAGTAAAGCTAAGGAAAGATTACGTGTACGACTATTTTGCAATAAAATCTACTCGAAAGAACAGTAAGACACGAAAAAATAAAAATAAAAGACTCGTTGAATATGCGAATGAAAGCAACTTGAAAAAAAAGAAGTAAAAAATGTTGTTCCTCTGCAGTATTTAAAATACATATACACAAATCTATATACACTTTTAAGTTTTTAGTGGTGGTATTTTCAACGTATGTTCACTTGGAACGCTCGTATTCTTAGTAGTTTTGGGTCAATCATTAGCCCTATGTATCCACTAGGAAACAGGTGCCCTCTTGACGAACTCCAGAATCATTTGAATCGCCTGATTTCTTTTTTTTTTCAGTTATTTCTAGGCTAGTAAGCACTCGTATCGTTAACTTTCCAGCGAACCCCCTACAGCCGATCTCGACTGGGAAACAAAGCGTACGCCATCCTTTAGTTCTGCACTAGATAATCGCCCTTGATATTTACTGAACTTTCTCACAAATTCCCCTTGCTTATGCTCTTCCCAAGGGACCGTTAACTCCAGAAAATAATCTGTTTCATGGCGTGCGAATAAACGATTATGTCTGGACGGAGTTTGGATTACGATATATGTGTAGGGAATTTCAATTGTTTTCCAAGATCGACTCGCATCTGCCAATCCCACGTGGATTATAACAGTGAATGAGATCGTGCAAGCTTCTTACTCGGCTTTGCATCTGCTTTAACGAAGAGGATCGTTCTTCTTTCTGGGATGAGTTTATATCCTGCAAAGCTTCAACAGTAGCCTCTAAAACAATGCCATGACGCCACCGATAACTTCCGTCCCTCAGAACAGTTGTGCACTCGCTCAATGTGTTTTACAATGATCCCCACCACAAGCACAAGGGGCACTTCACTGAATCTATTTTCCTTATACGTGAAAGCTGGGCGTGTTTGGTAATACGTCGTACACCATTTGAACCAGTAATCTAGATTGGCTAAATTCAGTGTTCTTAAGATCTGACCACGACACTTTCTGCCGATCTACACCATCCCACCTGATCTACGCACCCTGCTGGCTATAACCTGCCATTCTAGTCATCCACCTTTCCTATATCTCCTCTCTTACTTCATTTTGTATCAGGTGTTGGCATTCCGTTACGGTGATTTTTTTTAATCTGCATGAAGGAAAATCCTAGGCTGGCTCTTCCTTGTGAGACTGAACATACTATAGCATTTATCGTCAGGTTCTCTTCTGCGATAGCTAATTCCTTAGTTGCACTCCATATTCTGCCCTTCTTGACGTCAATTCCCGCTCCTGATACTTTGGGATCTTTGGAGTTTCTATACTGGTAAGCTTCCCTTCTCCGTGACACGATGAACTCGAATATTATTAAATATTACACATAATACAATTCGCGGTTGAAGTCAAAAATTAATTATGAATGAAATCTCTGATTCAAATAGCATTGATAAAAGCAGAAACTGAACACTCTTATGAAACGTAAGTAACAAACTGATAGAACCATGAATAAAAGTAGACTGGGATTTATATTACCGTCTCTTTCCTGGTGAATCAATGATGAAATCTGTTTTATAAAAACTTCAATGTGCAGAAATATCTTTTAATTTTTGAAAAGACGGATGAAAACACGGCGACTTATCTCCGGAGATAAAACGCTTGTTCTAGTTGAAAACTGATAGACCTCGGATATGGAGGTCATGTGAAAATATGCCGTCAATTGAACCAGCATTAGGGAAGCGATAATGGTTAAAAGATGTTTCTTCATAAAATATAGTGTAAAAGAGAAAATTTGACTTCACTAAACAATTTAACTATTTTAAACATTATCAAGGTGTGGACATGCGGATTTAGAAGTTATGTATTTCATATTGCAGCAATGTTCCAGCTTTGATGTAATCTAATTCTCGTGAATATACAATAAAATAGAATGAGTTCATTTCTTTTGAAAAATAGAACCAGCTGAATATTTCCCAGTAATAATTTTATTGAAAGATTGAAGGAAACTGAGACACTCTAATCGTATATCTTCATTGTGATGGGAACCGTTTATTGAGACTTGAAAAACTTTAGTCCTTAAATGGTAGTAATGTAAAAATACCAACTTATTACAAATCATTATGGTTTCACATATGCAATAAATATTTTCCATTGAACATCTAGAACAAATAAATAGGAATTATCAAGTGCATAACACAGGCTCTCTTGGTTTTTCAAATACGTCTATGGATATAGTTGTCATTTGCATTTAAAATGATCTGGAAAAACTGTGTATTCATAACCGTCTTCATGCAGCATAAGACAAAGTTTTATTAGATTTTTAAGGGTAAAATGGTTATTACATAGTTTGTTTAGCGTCTGCTTTGAGCATAGCTTGTGAAAATTATGGTGTCAAAGCGAATCGTACTAATAACAAAATTAATGTATAACGTTAAGCTCTTCAGTCCTTGTAGGGTTGATAAAATGTAAAAAGTTACCAGTCAATCAAGAAAAACGAAACTGACTATTTATCTTTCAAGGTGTTATTTTTGCGAGGTGATTAGCAGCCTGCTTGTTGATAAGACACTGTTACCGTATGTCACTATGCTAATGTGTTGATATTACGATTGACATAAACGCTCACCAGCAACATATATTTGTCTGGTCGGCACAAACTTTTCTAAAGAATAGAAAATTAATGTGTGAGAGAATTAATGAATTGCTCAACAAGTCGTTTATTCTCAGGGGCAAACTTGTAAATGTAAGTGACTGAATTTTATTTTAGTCTCTGCACTTTAGATTTTCGTTGGCGATTTCATGATAAAAGTAGAAAAGCAAGAAACAACACGTTGCCATTTGTGCTTTAAACAATTTAACAGTTTGCAATGAACGTGATTTACTGTGATCAATGAAAATGAAACCAAGTACAAGAAATCAAAATAAATAAATAAACTGATTTTAACGCATGACAATTGAATCATGATTAACCAAGGTTATTCAAATGGTATTAATTTATGTTTTATATATATATATATATATATAATTAGTTTGTTTTTAATCTTAATTAAATTAGAGCAATGCTAAAATACATTAAAATGTGTTCAAGACAATTAGATTGAATATTTTTATTTGAAAGAGTTTTTTTTCCTCGGGATTTCAACATTTCGATATCTTCAGCCGATTTGGCATAACTAATTTTATTGTTTTTTAAACGTTCGAAAAGGGATTATTTATGAACGCGCAACTGGATGTTTTAAAAAATTGTCGAGTCCTCATCAATCTTTTGATAATGTATTGCTGCACTGGGTTAAGAAGGAAGAGGCTGGACGAAACGATTTTTAGCAACATGATACTGCACCAGGCAACAAAGGCAAGAGATCACAGACATGACAATCAGAAAGTTTTTGCGGCCATATCATCCCTTACATTTGGTCATCTAACTCCTCAATCAACAACCTCCTTGTTATTGTATTTGTGCAAAAGGACAATAAAAACTCTTTTTAGCACCAAAGATAAATTAAAGGCAAATATTATGGAAGCATTCATCAACTTAAACATTATAACTGTCTAGAAAATTTGCAGGCGATTTCGAAATCGTATAGAGGCCAGTGTTTGATGTAAATGAAGATTTATTACGTAAAAACCAATATAATATATCAATTCAAATTTTCCTTGAGAAAAAGTATCTCAGACAAAAAAAAACAAAAACCAAAACCAAAACGGACAAAACATATATGCTAGATGCACAACAAATGCACAACAAAAAAAGATGTTTTGCATTAAACATCACTGCCTATTCGTTCATTTAGAGACACCTACAGCAACAATCATCTCAACATATATGAAAATTAATGATGGTAAACACGACTATTCTACACGAAGAAAAACAAATGCAAACTACAGATCCTCGTGGCTATATTCATGAAATATTTTTAGCAGTCAATTAATTGAATCAACTCTGATTACTGTAGTAATATTCTGAAATGTTTATGAAAAGAACATTTTTCACTCAATAATAGGTGCATGACCATGGTATTAAAACAAAAACAAAAAGTTGTATAGTGGATAATGTTCACGTTCTAATAATCGCTACGCATAACTACGAACAGTTACATTTAAAGCAAAATGTAAAACTTACAGTAATGATTTACCAATACAGTTCTGCGTGTTTTTATACTACAACTTACACTCTTGAAGATGATCTCGGAATGAGATTGAAAGTACTTGGGAAAATTGAGAAATGGATTATAAAATTGCGCATTGCTTACATATTTCAAGTATAATAAATATTATCCGTAAATAAGAACGAAATTTAAGAAAACTAAGCTGATAATGTATGATGATGAAAAAATAGAAACGCATTATTAATTCGTAATTAAGAAATGTGCGTGTGTTATATTTGCAATGTAGAATGTAAAGAGCAAAACTGAGCTTTTATTGTCCGTATATAACGCCACGAAACTGCAAAATGACCGACTATATATGAGAATCACCAAAACTTTATTGCTTTATCGCACTAAAATATTTATGCATATATACTTATTTCTGTCTTATATAATTTTAACAAATGTTAGATTCATGTTAAATTTGGCGGCAACAACATCTAATGCGCATTATATATGAATATATTTTTAAAATTACTATTCATCAAAATTCAGGAACCCATTTTATACACAAATAATTATGATAAATGAAATCTCTATTGTCAGCAACTTTGCTCTTTCCAGTTTCATATTATTCTGTTTTACTGGAAGGAAGTGGTTCATTGTAAATCATTTTCGTTTAGAATGTTTTTACTTCCTTGATAATTTCTACATCATTTGTCTTTCTATTTCAAACCATGTAAAATTATTATTATATTATTTTCTATATTGATTATATGTTATTTTCAATAAATATTTCTCAGGATCGTCATTCTAAATATGATTTCTTTTATTTTTCCGCTTGAATTTGAGTTGTTGATATCGTGTCCTTACTTTAACCTAAGAAGAATATCAAAAAGCAAAACAAAATGAAATACTGCTACGAAATAAACATAAACGCAACCAGTCATTAAACAATGTATTATTATAGATTGTTAAACAAAGAATTAAAAACTAATACTATATGCAAGATTGGATGAACGATAATTATTCAAATTAAATGTATTGAATATAGTAATATTTTGAATCGTATTTTTTACAGAAAGGAAGTTGAGTTTAGTGAGATTGTTTGTACAAATTTATTCAAAAGTCTGATGTCTGGTTTCAAATTATAAATACAGAAAAAGAAACACAAATAGAGTTACTGATTTTTGTAATGAAACATGCCGTGATACATCTAATACCAGGCCTACGTACCATTCAATGTAAAAGGTTGTCGTAAATGTTTACAAGGAAGAAAAATAGCTGTATATTTGGAGCATATTTGGAATAGATAACAGTTGATATTTGATTTGAACATGTACAGATTGTATTGATTGTAGAAGTATCATTTCGTAATAATTTTGGATGAAGTGATGAGTAAAGCATTTTTCTCAAAATTTAATACGAAGTGAATTAACATGGAGCAACATTATGTTCGTAGCATGAAGGATCAACACTTTAAAAGACTAGTTCAATTAATGAATATCTTTCATTTTAATATCTTGCATGAATATAATGATAGAGTTCCGAGTGGCTGGTAATCTTTTGCCAATGTTAAAATGAGTAGTAGGATGGAAATAATATATCAGGCACATAGGCGGATATAATATATTTTAATTCCTCTCAGGTTTGGAGGGTAGTTATAGCGCAGATCTAACCCAGATATGTCAGTAATGCTGCATGTTCAATCTGAATTATTTCTTGTAAAAATAAAGACAAAAATAAACGCTTATTCCCCAGCTTCATTGGATATGTATCGTATGTACGACTTCTTCTTGTAACCTAAGATTAAAAACATCTATCAATATTCTGGACAACTTGCCCCTTGACATTATAACCGTATATCATGACTGAAATAAAAAAAAGGAATTTTTCTATAATGATCGAACAATCTTAGCCTTTTTTGAAGATACTAAATATTAAAAACAGGTCCCCGTCTTTTATCTACTTTATAGAATGAATCTGCTGCTTGCTTCAGGTCATCTAGTTTACTTGCATTGCACATATAATTGTATGGTTTATATTTAACCATAATCTTTTTATATATGCAGACAGACTGCTAAATTTAAGCAGACAAATGAGAGAACAATAATAGAGGATTGGCCATGACTGCAATCATCTTGTAGACATGAAAGGCATGACTAATGATAAGGAATATCTTGAAACTACTTGGTGGAGACAGTTTTATAAAAGAGAAATAACGTCCAGATGCATCAAAAGCTAGAGAGATTGTCCCGGGAACCATCATGGAACACTTTTAGAAGAGTCACTGATGTGTTGTTATAAAGGAAAGACACACAAAAGAACGTAATTGAAATATAGATTAATATATATAAACACAACCTTATCTAAGAAATGAATAAAACTGTAATATTAATATAATTTTTCATTTTCACTTTCAATACACTTAATCTGCTTAAATCAAATGACAACATTGAATCTGTGTCTAAATATATGCTAGTAAGGTTGAGTCACTATGCCGGGCCAGGAAGCTTTCTCGTCAGTATGCATTTTACTCATTTATACATCTACCATTCATGCGTGTCCTTTACACTGTATCTGTCTTGTTACTGTATCTGGTTTAGGACTCTTGCTCTTCATGTTGACGTTCTCAACAGAATCCAAAGGAGGAGTTGCAATGTAATAGAATCTGACTTAGTAGACCCCTTTAGGTCACTTCCTCACCGACGTGATGTGGCTTCCATCTGTCTTCTCTGCATCAGGTTCCCACTCTTTTACCGTCGGAATTGGTAAATTTCACAAATATTACTACTTTACCAGCTTGATTTATCGCACTTCCCGTTTTTGGAACTCTTGTACGTTTGCTTACTTCCATAATAGCTACAATCTCTAAAAGTTTTAATGCTACGTTAATTGCCATCTTCTATCTTCTACCTCAGAATTACCATTTATCTCTTATGCTGTCTTTTATATACGCTGTATATTATTTCTTTCATCATACTGTAATCCGCCGTGAACATGTAGCCTTCCTTCCTAGCTTGAGATTAAAAGTCTGTTGAGTTATGTGATCAGAGATTTAATATATTTCTTTCAAGATATATAATTACAGTGTATTTTTTAATATTGAATGGAAAACTTAAAAGTATATATGTTATGATACAATCACGTTACGCTTTTATTTTTTATCTACATCGTAAAATCAGTCCAATTATTAAATTTTCTATTACCCAATTAGTACCATTTTTGTCATTACCAATACTATCCTTTCATCTAAGCTCATTCAATCTCCAACATTACAAAGAACAAGCAAAACATGCTATTTGGAAATCACACTAGGTATCAATTAGTTGTCACTGAAGGCTAACTTTCACAGTGTAAAGACCGTGATTGGAACATGTAAGAACGTGCTCTAAATACAGTAAGCTCTACTCTATTTATCTTCGAAACTTGGTATTCTCAAAATCAGTTAGTTATCTTTTTACAATGTACCATTTCAATTGCAGGAGAAAATTAATTTGTATAATTATTGGAAATTATCACATTGGTTTATCTCTCAGTCTCTATAAATTCAGAAAAATATGGTTATAATATTTTAATATATGTAATTTAAATAAAATATATTTTTTTATTATGTAGGTTTTTAAATAAATGAAAAAATTATAGCGTTCAAACTAAAATAGAAATAAAATTCAAAATGATATCAGCATATTTGTACTAATGCTTAGATCTGATCTGCTAAAAAATTAAATTTGAATCGGAGATTCACATCCATTATTTTTTATATTTGTAAACTGTATAAGATATATTTTTCGATATTAATAGAAGATTGAGGAAGTGTCTGAAAATTGATTCTGTGAAGCTGTAATCTTTATACATTGAAAATCCCTGTACCTAATAAATTAGACTAAAAAATCTTCTGGTGGAATCATAACTACAAACTCAAACAGGAATAAAGCTTTTTCTTGAAAGAAAATAAAATAAAGATTGGTTATTTAGGAACAATTTGTATTGATTTAATCTTACATTGAAAATTTGAATAAATCAAGAAATCTCTAACAAGTACACGTGAAGCAAGAAAACAAATTGACTAAAAGTTGGAATTTTGTTTTTATCACAAACATTTCTCAACGGAAATGAATATAAAGAAAATATGTTCGTAAAAATGAGAGGAAATAAAAGTGTCAAACTTCTCTTCATAAAATCCAATCTGCGCATGTATGAAGATAGGCATATAGTCTGTTCTTTTCCCACCCAAAAAACAATAACAATAAGAAGAAAACATTACTTTTTCCATTTTCAATTTTCACACGCACACGTATATTGACAGATGATCAAGCATTCAGATTCATAATAACGATCGTGAATTTCATATTGAGAAAACAAAATGGTTAAAATATGAATGATTTTCTTCTGAGCAAAAGAAACTCTGGTTATATTTTCCTAAAACCAATCGACAGGCGCACACTTCAAAATAATTATCGATCTGATACACGATCGCCAGAAGTCTCTAAACATATAAAAATAAATCATTCGGAGAGAAAAAAAACATTAATATTGAATGGAAAATTTGAATAAAATTCAGGAATCGCTGCAGAACACCAGCTGTTTCTGAAGTTCAAAATGAACGCATAAAAGGGAAGACTTACGAACTAACTTTTCTATAATAGAATAATTAAGAAAATTAAAAGATTACAATTAACCTTCCTATTATTCGTAGCAACATTATTGTCGGCGGTTTCGTATTGAAATATTCTATTGAGTTTCAAATGGATTCGCTGTAATAATTATGAGAAACATTCATAGCTCTATGCTAATTTATTTGAAGGCTTATTAATTGAATATGTTATAATCAATATTTCTTACCGAATGTGTTTTTAAGTACAAAATCAAAGACTATAACAAAATTCTTTAAATAAAAGTTAATTTATAATGTAAAAATCGATTCACACAAAATATTTAGATTCGTTTGCAGCTAAAAGTATATGAGCAACGCTTGAAAAAATAGAGTAAATAATTACATTCTAAGGCTTGATTTAACAATTTTATTCGACCATTTTCGAAATTATATTATACTAAAGTCTCACCTTTTACGAATGTATGCGTTTTTATGAAATACAGCGGAAAACAACCCTGAAAAAAACCAAACAATTTAGAAGCAAAATATATACTCTAAACCTTCCGAACTCTGTGAAAAGCTTTATTAAAATTAGATAATGATTTTGCATTAAGGGCAGGGTTTATATCTTTTTAGACTTTTAATAAGAAATTCACTATTTTTATATACACCAACTATCATAATTATTAGGTCACCCCAGTCTTAAAAAAAAGATGTATTTCATAATATTTTTTAGTATTTTTACCAAAAGAATAATTGTGAATGACAATAGTATGGTTCTTTTGTTAATACTGCACAATAATATGTGCATTTAAATAAATTTATAAATAATTAATGACTACCTATGTTGCAGTTTCATCAATGAAAAAGAATGAACAAAATTTAAGGTGATTCGGACGAGTTAATGTTTGATTGCATTGTAAAATTTTGCAAAGTAAATATAACGAAAGAACAATTCTATTTTAATTTGGCAATAAATATAAAACAAATAGCATGAGGAATATAATTTCATTTAAAAATCTGGGATGGCCTGATAATTATAGCCGGTAATGTATATTCTAATATCAATCCGCGTATATAAACAAACGTTTGCATATTATATTCTAAATATTATGTGTGTGAAATATAATAAACATTCATATTAAATTATAACATTATTAAATAATTCATAAATATCTGTAACAACACATATATTTATAATTGTATCTAAAAGATATAATATTTTTCAGAATATCTTCATGAAAGATGAACAGTCTATGCATTATTTGACCTGTTAATAAATAAATAAATAGACGCACGCTAGAAGGGATTTGTTTTTCAATGTAATGAAACAAATCTTCTAGCAATTGATTTCATAAAACTATTTATTTCCATAATTTAAATCTAGATATATTTGCGTTAAGACATTTTTTATACTTTTCATTCGTTATCGGGTCGTATACTTTTTCAATTATATATAATAAAACTAAAACACTAATTTTGTATGAATGTGTGTTTCTTCCCGAGATACGATATAAAACATACATAATACAAAAACTAAATTTCAGTACCAATTGACAAGGTTTTCTTGAGGTAGAGCCAAAATTGTTTTTCTGCTTTTACAGGGAGTAGGAAACTTTCTCATACTAACACGCGTGTATAAACAAACTCATACATATTACATACTTAAACATGTGTGTGAAAATTAATACAAATATATAATATATATAATAATATATAATATATTATAACAATATTATTAAATAAAGTTAAATATACATCGCAACATATATTCAGACACTACATAAAACCCCATTTTAATTTTTTCTATATAATAAAATACATTGGAGGCTTAAAAGAAATCTATTTAGTTTGTGTCATTGTAAAGTATAATCAATATTGCTGTTAAATTCTCACATGAATTGATGGTAATTAAAGAAAAAGAGAGCCACAGGTTTACCACTTTTCATATTTTTATGTAAACCTGGGGAAAGGACATATGTAAAAGAAAAACATAATTATAAATTTGGAAAATTTACCTAGAATAAAATGAAGTAAAGTTCACAAAAATGAGGCATACATATTTTATATTATGTCGCTAAATATTATTCTGATTACGTAGAAGCTTTTATCTGTGACCTTCACCTTCATACGTTTTAATATTTTAAATACTAAAAATTGTATAAATTTCTTACAAGTCTATGATTATACGAATAAAAAGGCCTCAAACTGAAATGTGTTTGCAATTGCGTTCTAAAAATGTAAATAAAAAATTCATTATTTTAATGTTGCTTTGATTCTAAATAAAACTATATAATATAATAAAACTATATAATATAATAAAACTATATAATATAATAAAACTATATAATATAATAAAACTATATAATGTGAGTAATAATGATTATTGCAATTAATTGTATTGCAAATAAAATCTGAAATATATGTAATTAATAATTAAATTAACAATAGTTTTTTTTTTCATTTTTTTAATCGTATCAGCACGAGCAAGGCGGTAATGCCACTGATGTGCAAGGGACCACATAAGAGTAAAAAGATTAAGTAGAAGAGAGTGAAGAGGAAGACGAACCAGTTAGAAAGGAGCAAGAGAAGGATGAGAATACAGGTGTGATGACAGTTGCAAAGGTGGAGAGAAAGAAAAGGATATACGGGTTGGTGAAACAACTAGAGTCAAGTGGTTAATAGATGAGCATTGATATTGCATTTAAATTCCTGGAGGTTGTAGCCGTCAGGAAAGCAAGAATATGGAAGCGAGTTTTACAGACGGGAAGTGCAAGAAAAGAAGTTGCAGGAGTAGAATTGTCGTCTGCATTTAGTTAATCTAAGTGTGAAAGGGTGAGACCTAGTTGCCAATCTGGTTGCACAAGTAAACACCTGTTGCAGAGGCACCAGTGACTTAAGTTCGTTGGAGCAGAAACCATGAAAGTATTTATAGAACAGAAAAAGGGAGGTCCCATCTCGTCGTTGGGGAAGTAGCTGTAGTCGAGCCGTCAAGTAGGTACCTATCACATTACTGATTTTCCTTTGGAGCCTGTCAAGATCACTGAGATGAACAGTAAGGGCGCTCGACCATATATAGCAGCAGTACTCCATACACGGACGAATGGTTGATTTGTATATATGCAGGATGGATTCAGGCGGGAAAAACATCCTGGTCCGGTCACAGTGAACCAACCTTCTTAGCAGTGGATTTAGCTATGGACTCAATGTAGTTGTTCCATTTGACATCAGAACAGAGGGTAAGGTCGAGGAGGCGCAGTGTATTGCTCTCAGAGAGACTCGTTTGGTCCATACCTATGATTGACAGAAAACAGCTTGATCTTAGTCACATTCAAAATGACAAGCCACTTCTTGCTCCATTACACCACTGAGTGTAGATCCCGTTCAAGGTCTGCAGCAAATTTATGTTTGTCAGCCACGATAGGTTTCTTTCTGATGCGGGAGTAAATTGTGGTGTCATCTACGTAGATGCCTACTTGGATCTTGATCTCATCTGGGAGGTCATTTATGAAAATAAGGAAGAGCGTTGGGCCCAGGATAGAGCCCTGAGGGACATCAGCCATTGGGCTGTAAGATGCCCATTCAGGACGACGTTCATTTTGCGGTTACTTAAAAAAGATTGGATTAGATCAAGCAAGCGTCCGGTAAACCGTAACCCCGTAGCTTGCATAGAAGTCCAGAGTGTCAAACTCTCTCAAAAGCCTTGGAGATGTGCAGAGCAACAGCACCAGTATCGCCTGACTCATCAAGGGCCTGGAGCATGTACTCAGTAATGGTTGTTAGTATGTCTGCCGTGAACCTGGCAAAGCAGAAGCCATACTGCCGGTCAGAGTAGAGTTTGTGGGCAGTAAGATATTGAACTATTTCAACATTAATTATGGCCTCGAACACTTTCCCAAAAATTGGTAGAATGCTAATAGGGCGATAAAATATCCGACGGTTCACCACAGTTCTTAAATACAGGAACGACTGAAGAGATATTCCAACATTCAGGAAAACAGGAAGAGGAAAGGCAGTAGTTATACAGTTTAGAGAGGACAGAGGAGAGATCAGGAACACATTTCTTAGGGACTATCACCGGGATTTGATCGCCACCGTTCGCCTTATAGGAGTAAGTTTTGAAATTACTGAGAATACTACTGTCGTGGTAATATACGTCGTACAGTTTAGCCTCAGTTCGCGGGAAGGTACTCCAGACGAGTCAAATGTGGAGTTGAATAAGAATCTGCGAGTAAAACACTCAGCTTTGTCCGCAGATGACGTGAGAACCTCAAATTCATTGATTAAAGGAGGGATTGAGGATTTGCTATTGTTCAGCACCCGTTTGCATAACCGCTAATAGTCCTTGGAGCCGAATTTGCGGTCAGCTATACGCTGTCTCAGTCTCTCAGCAAACAACCGCTTGGCGACATTCAGGATTCTCTTGCACGCATTACGAGCAGACGTGAATAGGCGCCTATTGTGATCAATGACTGTCTCCGGAGTAGTCGGATATTAGTGGTTCCTGTGGGCAATGGCGGCCGAGCAGGCAGGAGAGAACCAAGAATAGGAATGAGGTTTTCTGGTTGGTATGAAGGCATCAATTCCAGCTTTCACTCATGACGAAACCTCAGAGGCACAGTCGTCAACTGGGAGATCGAACACTTTTTCCCAAGGGACGTCGCATAGCAAATCGCGAAAGGCGTCCCAGCCATCTTTTTGGTAGCAGACATTTAAAAGGAATCCCACGGACTTATAGACGTTCTTGTAATTTGTACTAAATTTTCCTTCATTCTTCTCATATATTATCTCACCATCATTTTTTTGTAGAAAACTTTGATCAGTAGAGATACCATGAGAAAACCTTAGTACAAATATTAGCCATTGCTTATGACAATATACATAGAAAAAGCCAAAGAATTTACTTTTCTCTGGTTTGATTTTATCTGGTTACTCGTTTTATTTCATACGCTTCAGAAATTTAATCTGTACTTTTCACATCGCCAATTTTGTTAGTCTGATAAAATTTTATAGTCAGAAGCTTTGACCCGTTTCTTCTTTCCTGAGCTCTTCATTTACTCCTAATTCTAAAAGCATAAATAAAAAAAATGTGTTTAGCCAACTTTAGGATATTAATAACGTTATGTCAGTGTTTGATTGAAAAGTTTCTGAAAACAAGAAATAATTCTCTGTACTTAGTATTAATAGTCGAGATATTTTGGGGTATTAAAATTATCAGTGCATTTCTTGGAGAATGGATACGGAATGCTAGATGACTCACCAAAGTTCAAGCAAGAATTTATTGCTTGTGGAGACCATCATTTAACATCACTGAGAAAAGTGTATGTAGCTGGAGAAATTGATTTACTTATACATTGTCGGATATTGGATATTTACTACGCGCTAAACAAGGACAAGTGTTATTTTTTGAGAAGCTAAAAAATTAGTTATTTTTACAAATAAAAAGAATATATATATATATATATATATATATATATATATATATATATATATATATATTACCAACATCAAGCTTAAAAGTAATTGTGTCTCTATTAAAAAATGCTTTAATCATCTTAAGTTTAAGGGAATATAACTGATGCAAAAAATGTTCCACTGTTTTTTAATATTAAAGAGAGATATTGCTGTAAACTTGGAAATAATTTTATTTTTCTAAGCTAGATGCATGATTCTCATATTTTCTAGGTAATTATTTCAGTTTCATGTACATAAAATCTATCCAATAGGCAAAGTTGACGAAGTAAATGTATTTTTTTGCAATTTTAAGCTATTTCACATCCAAATGTGCCACAATATGAATGTAAAATGTGTCAGTCTATGAATATTCCTTGGCTTGGATTAAGTCTCTTAAGAATTGAAATATATTGAGATATGCATTTCTTTAGACAATACATTAAATACTTTTTATTTAAAACGAAGTTTGTCAACTATCTGTTAATCTATTTATCTGTTTTGTTTTTTTGATATATCTAGTCTAGTGCCTACAGTTAAATCTTTTGCAACTGTTACGATTTTTGTCATCTCTGGATTCTTCTGGTCTATTGGCAATTCTTCAGACCTAAACGTAGCGTCACTAACTGAATTAATGATAAGAAATATTCATAGTTTAGTACACGATCTATATCAACAAATGGTGAGACAGCATAGTTGTAGCAAAAGACACAGGAAGTGTTTTTGTATTGGCTTTTATTATCGTTGCGTTAATAATACATACATCGGATTTGCATAAATGAAATGTTAATCGAAGTGATGCCGATAATTATTGTCAGTTTTTCTCCAGATTTATTCGTAACTTATCCATATTCCAATTTCCATTTCCTTAAGATAACACATATTTATTTCAATGTTTACAACTATTTACTAAAAACAAATACACACCATTGGCACCAAAATTATTTGAACCCAGTATTTAATCATTTTAGAACGACACAGTGACACAAACCTGTTAGCAGATGAATTCATTCAGATTCAATGGATTCATTCTAAATGTAAGGCTAAGGATAGGCAGCGTGTCGCTCTCTATTAGACTAGCATCAGCCAAGCTGATGATTAGTACGAAAGTTCCCAATATTATTAAGAGTGAGCAAGTTTGCTTTGAAGATTTCATGATTTGCTAGCCATTTCTTAGCCAGTTAGCCAAGTTAATTTCTTATTCTTTGACAGATTATTGAGACGGGAGTAAACAGTTGCTATTTGCATAGATGCCTAATTGAGAACGGATGACATTAAGAAGGTAATTGAGGAAGATCAGAGAGAGTGTAAAAGGAAAAATAGAACCTGAATTGACACCCGCTTTATTATGAAATGATCTGGAAACCTGCCTGTTCAAGACCACCTTCATTTCACTATTTGATACAAACGATTAGGTTAGATAAGTTAATTGTGCAGTAATACCATATTTCTGGAATTGTAAAGGAGGACATGGTGACAGATCTTGTCAAACACTGCTCGAGCTTTTCCGTTCTAATCAATATCATAGAATACATATTTAGTAAAGTTTATAATTATAACAGCAGTAAAACTGCCCAACTATATTGAGTATGTTGAGAGTGGTTAAATGCTTAAAAATTTCAGCAACGATTAGAGAGTCAAATATTTGGCCTAAATGGATAAGAGTTTTATTGGGTGATACAAGGGTAAGTTGATTCACCAGTGTTATTCCAAAATGGAAATCAAGATGTGAACTTCCGACAAGACGAAAAAGCAAGAATCAGATTGGCAATAGTTCTAGTTTTTGAAGATGACTGGAACCTGTTGAGGGGGCTACTTTTCTTTTAGATGACTGCTGGGATTTCATCACCTACATTTTGTGTGAATGATTCAGAAATAATGTACGAGGAAAGAGAGGCAGTTACGCATTTATTATTCAGTAGAGCCTGTTTTCTAGGTGGGAAACCGAGTGTACATATTCTAGACGAGTCAAGTACTGGGTTGGAAAAGAATTTACAAGAAACCCATTCAATCTTGCCTGCTGTAGATGTGAGGACTTCAAAATAATAGATAAAAGGAAGGATTGAGAGTTCACTCTTGGTCAGCACACACGAACTGACGGGATGCTCTATATTCTTTCAATCTATTAGCGAAAAATCTGTTGTGACATGTTGGACCATCTTGCATTTATTGCAAGAAGAGACAAGGAGGCAACTTTTGTAATTTGACGTATCACACCAGTAAAGACAGAAGGGATGATGCCGGCTTCTACTCAAAAGATGAGCTCTGAGATTCTTATTTGAATAATGGCATTAAAGTTTTGTTATAAGGAAATTCACGAAGGATATTCTGAAACGAGTTCAAATTCACAACTTGAAAACAAATGTTATGAATGGGGGGTAAGCAAAAAAAGTCGATTGCAAACACCACCGTATTATGAAAATTGCCAAGTGTGCAGAGCTGCATAGAATGATATTAATCAGTGTTAGAAGTTAAAAAGTATCTAGAGAAGAAGTTTATCCATCAATGTTATTTGAAAGCACGTTGGTATGGCTACCACTTGCGTAAAAGGTTAGGCGAAGGAGATGTTAGTGGATTGGATGCAAGAAACATCAGTTATAGAGTGTTTACGCTACTTGGTAGGATATTCAGTAAAGTAACCGAACATTAGTACAGTTGCAGACGGAAGTAGTGAATGACTTTGTCTATATTTTCCGAAATTCTATCAGGCATGCAACATTCATGAGAGAAGAGAAACCTAGAGAAACAAGAACTATCTACCTGAGTTTATTAGAGACAAACGGAGAGAGGTTTAAAAATAGTCTAGAGATTCAAGACAGACATGGGTAGCCAGAGAGAGATGTTCGTGAACATACACTGCTAGTCATGAATATGATCATTAGAGTCGTTCTTAAAGAGTTGAAGGTAACCATGAATGTAGAAAGCATAGCGGGTGATTGCAGATTGGATTCACGGAGATTTAAGGTATCCAGGAATATTTCAAGAAAACGTTTATACACTGCAAATTTAATATGAAAACCACGGAATTTGAAGAAAAAAATATAAAGGCATTTCGGTAGATGTTATTTTTTGGGTATGTAGCTTGTTTAGTTTTATTTCGTTTTTAGCTTATAGTGTGGTGATTTAGATGTAAGAAGAAGAATAGAGTAGTAGTAGCAGTTGGTCGTCATCTGCAACATGTATGGCAAGGAGACTGGAGCAGACTCTAGCATACTATGTCTTCTGTGCTTACAGAGACAACCATCAATGTAAGACATGCCTTTGTAATGACACTTATATTATTTGACTGTAGATCAGGGTAGTCTTTCTTGTCGATACGCAAGGTTTCTAGATCCTAACTGCAGTCGAGAAGTAGCAACCTGTAAATTGCCAAATCGGTATACTCAGTATACGGCATCATCTCTAAAAACTCATGACAGCTTCATTATTTACGTCAAAGAAGTTAAAAGTAACCGTGAGACCCTTCCAAAAATGGAAGCAAAGAATGTGTCTCGACATTATGGACCTAGCCATATGAAAATTTATCTACACTAATTGACAAAAAAAGATTTCTATGATTTTGTAAAATTTGAGAAATCCGTTACTAATTAAAATGGATAAGAAACGGTAGACCGATCACTTTAACAGAAAATCATTCAAAAATGCACAAAATTGTTTCAATATCAGTTTAGTTAATTACGTCGAACAATAAAAAATGACTTATTTGGTACATTAATCAGTTAACAAGAGAGCTTTATGACAATGCGTTCTTTAACTAACATTGCAAGTTTAAGCGAGGAGGCAGGGGAAAAACATTGACCACAAGAAACAAGCAAGAATGGACAGTAGCAGAATAAATAATGAAAAATACTCTAAATTACTCTAAGTAAATTATTCCAAACTTGAAAGTTTCAAGAAAATTTAAACTACAAAAATCTACTAGAAATAATTAGAAAAAATAAATTTTTGTGGCCTTGAAAAATATTACGTCATTTGTAATTGTATTTGATTTTTAACAATCGCAGAAATTACTGTCTTGTTAGTCGAGTAGTTGTTTTACGGCCATTGTCAGCGATTGAGTTTTCCCCCAATAGTGTCCGAAAATTTTAAAGCTACAAGAACACACTGGCCAGTCTTATAAAGCGATCACAGATAATGTTAGTATCTTATTTCAACTGTCACTCCTGTCATCAAGCCGAAGAAACAAAGTGAATCCATCAACCCAAAACGTAAGGAAAAATAAGGTTGGAAGAGAATTACAACAACAATAGACAATGTTAGATTTTTAGTTAGGGAAAGTGTGAAAGATTCTAAGAAGAAAGTTTTTTTGTTTTGTTTCAATGAATTCGCACTAGAGTATTTACAATATATATATATATATATATATATATATATATATATATATATATATATATATATATATATTTACAAAAATAGAAGGAAATTTAGAAGTAAATATACATGGAGTAGGTAGTAGTGAGAAATAGAAGAATGTGACTCAAAATAACAGTCAATACACGAGTTTAAAAATGGCAAAAATATCCCACGCCTCTGACAGAAAATCATGCAAGAGAGTTAAAATTAGTTTCTCTCTCAGTTAAGTAAATTACTTCGAATCAACGAAAACATCGTCTATTTCTCAGTTGATATAATAAAAATTTTATCATATTTGCTTCTTTATTTTGCACGCTCTCAAAGTCTTCAATCAAGTTTTTTTTTTTCAAAAGAATGCGTCATCATGCCGTCAGGTTGAACTAATGTAATTACTTTTATTTAATAAATATTGAAGCTGCTGGTAAATTTCACTGATTGTTTTTTTCGAGATAATCATTCTCGTCAGAATAAATCTTACAATTTTATAAATATACCACTTGACTTATCATTGAATATTGCCACATTTGGTCTGTTTTTTATATATGTATATAGCGATTGTTAACAAAATATTAAGAAAGAGCAATGTTATGGATCTTGACCTGACACCTCAGTATCAAACATTTTTCCCATCGCCATAAGTTAGATTCGGCGTACCTTTGCTTCGAGTATTTCTATGGAAATTGTTTTGATGAGCTTCATTACTTCGCCTATACGAGTTTAGATTATTAGATTATTATTATAGTACTGTTAAAATTACTAGATGAAAACGTAAGTTCTATGTTTAAAGATTATTCTCACGTAATTCTAGCTTTCGGAAGTCGCCGCGTGACTGCTGATTTCAAATCAGGTTTCATCATCAGAAATTTATATGTATTGTCATTCATCATATTCTGTATCACTAAACATTTTTTTTCATTGTTCCCTTTCCTTAATAATGATTTTTCCCAGACATTTTGCATTCAGACATTTTACGTCTTAAAAGTTTCATCCACCTGTTCATTATGAATTGTTTTTTTTTTAATTACTTACTTAATTTAACTACTTCTCAAAAATTCAGTTCTCCATTCCTGATGCAATAACAAATGGGAAAATATTGGATCATATTATTACAGACGATCATTTAAAATCCAGAATCATAGTTAATACGGTTATAAAATTGAAACCACTAAAATATTATTCAATTTAAGTTGATGAAAATTTACAATTCTGATACCGATTTGAAAATGTCAGTAGCAGATGTTAGAATACAAAAATAACTATCAGAAATAAAGTAGACAATGTTAAGGAAGTTAATATGTTTTACCAAAATTTGAAGTCATCTGTAAATACAAAACCCTACATTTTGATAAATAGCAGGTTGATTTTTCTTATAAATCATGACGTAAAAATGTCATGTGATAAAAACTGAGACAGATTTAATTCGAAAAGACCAGGTCAGAATTAAGACATAATATTAAAAAATAGAGCAGAGCATCCCTTAAGTTCGGCTCGAAAGCAGGCTATGTAAAAGCATGCTGAACAGCAGTACGCTCTCAATCGCTCGCAGATTCCCCACTAACTCGACACCGGAATCGTCTGGAGTATCTGTACCCAACTTCCCTCTCCGAACCCAGGCCCAACTGACTGACATACTGATTACTCCCTCGGTGGTTTCCAAAATAATTTCTATGCTGGACCCTCATAAAGCGACCGGTGGAGACAGAATACCAATCATTGTCCTAAGGAAAAGTGTCCCTGAACTCTCCTCTGTTCTCTCTGAATCCTGGAACTACTGTTTCTCTGCTTCTTGCTTGTCTGCCTGCTGGAAATCGTTCTCCGTGTTTCCTATATATAAAAATACTGGAGAAACGTCTGACTCTGCTAATCAACCTTCGCCCTATCAACTTCCTACCGATCTTTGGCAAAGTGTTCGAATCCATCATCAGCACGGAGGTGGTACAATATCTCTCAATTCACAGACTCTCCTCTGACAAACACTATGGTTTCCGCTTCACCATGTCTATTGCTGATATGCTCACGACCATCACTGAGTACATACACAAGGCCCTCGACAAAAAAGGCGAAGCCCGAACTGTTGCCCGTGACATCTCCAAAGCGTTTGACAGAGTCTGCGATGCTGGCCTTCTATGCAGCTGCAGGTCTATTGTATAACTGGACCATTGTTTGACCTAAGCTAGTCATTCCTTTCAAATCCTACAATGAAGGTAGTATTGAACGCACCAGGCTCCCAATACCATCACGCAAATGCGGGTTGTCTAGACCAGAATTAAGACATAATATTATAAATTACGCTTTTCCTTATATATATATATTAACTATCTCCACTATGTAATAAGGTTCCAAGTAGGAATCTACGCTGACGAGGCCACGGTTTACTCTCGTCTCGAGAGAAAATCTGCCGAGGCTGCCAAGCTTGAAAAGGACCTCCAATCTGTGGTGGACTGGGTTAAGAAAAGGCACGTAAATTTTAAGGCTTCGAAAATATAGCTACTATCTATTAACCATCGCAGATAATCATTCCTCCCCCCATTAACATGGATTAGGATCCTCTCCCTGGAATTAAAACAATACGCCTCCTCGTATTAACTCTCACATCAGACTTCAAGTGGAATAACTATATAGAATCCTTAGATAAATTCGTTGATAAGAAAGTCGGTTCTCTGTGTAGGTCCAGGAAGTTTTTTTCCCGTCCGAAATAATCCTGCACATATACAAATCTACCATCCGCCCGTGCATTGAATATTGCTGCTATATCTGGTCGGGTTCTCCTGCTATCCCACTCGGTGTCCTCAACAAAATCCACCGGAGAATCTGTAATGTGATCAATCCCGATTTGGCAGCTAGGATACAGTTTCTTTCTTCATGACGCCTCCCTGTGTCTCTTCTATAAATACTTTCACGGCTTCTGCTCTGATGAACTTAGCTTACTGGTACCTCCTATATATCAATTTCCTCGAGCCACATAATTAGCAATTAGGTCCCACCCTTTTACTGTGGAACAGATGAATTGTAAAAAACAATTCTACTCCACCAGTTACTTTTCTCGCACTTCCCGCTCGTGGAATTCACTTTCGTATATTTGCTTTCCCGATAGCTATAACCTCCAAAAATTTAAATATAAAGTCAATAGTCAATCCTGTCTCACTAACTTACATCCTCTCTCTTTCATTCTCTCTCTCTCTCTCTCTCTCTCCCATGCTTTTTACCGTCCAATCCACTCTCATTATTATATTCCTTCTAATACGCTCTTCATGACATCCCCTGTAACGTATCACTCTTTCTTTTAAAATTCAGCCTATGTAACCCCCTGCACAACATTGGCAGTAAAATGCCTTGCTTAGGGCCATACGATTATAAAAAAAAGTATATTTATCCACTTTAATTTAAAATTAAAGCCTTTTTTTATTAAGGTTCTTTTCTCTTAACCATTTATAAACATATGTCATTTTCATCATGCAATACTATGTTATATCAAGATGATATATGGAAATGATAAATACACATTTGTCAACATTCCTATACAAAACACTATCCGATATGCTGCCACTATTTTTCTCAGAATTAGACAAACAAATTAAAACTACCTTTTTAGATGACCACCAACTTTTAATATTTGCAGTAAAAATATTTAAAAAATTCAAAAATAGTATTTACGAGATTCGGAAATGTAGAAACATATCATAAACTTTATCTATTATGGAACGATAAAGGGGCATACAAACAAGTGTGTTCCCTCTGGGGAATTGAATTGATTTTACAAATGTCCTAAATAACATATGTGTAAAGTTATTATTTACTAGCAGTATAGCCCGGCGTTGTTTGGGTGTAATGACAGCTTTAAAACTAACCCATGGTCCTGGAGCTCAGACTCTTTGGACGTTGGCACGAAAGACTAAAAAGCAATGGTTGTTTCCAGTTAAAGCGAAACCGTAGACTGAAAGAAAAATGAATGGATGTAAGTCAAATTTTGATTTCCTGGTATCGATATAAAATTTTCTGCATATTATAAGAGCTGCAATCTTCAAACTTCTGAATATTGTTTCTTATGTCTTTTTCTATGAGGGTATCAAATTTGATTAAAATCGGACCACTCCTTCTATAACTGGATTGTTTCGATTATCGATTATCGTGGGTATCTCGACACAAAACCTATCTAAGAACATTTGCATATAGTACAGCTCTGTAAATTTTCAAGAACATTGGTTCAGCCGTTTCGGAGTCTATAGGTAACGGACACACACACACACACACACAGACATACACACAGACAAAGTTCCATTTATAAATAAGTTTAGATTTAGATATTATATTTTTTACTAACAGTATATCATATTCGCCATGAATTTTAGTTCATTTAACAATTTCTAACAAAAGAAAATTAAAAAAAGAAAATACAACATTTCATTCCGTTCTGCATCCCCAATTTTGCCTGTCTAAAATCAATAGGCGATGGAAATGCGTCTGGAGTCATCTCCCTTATATGCCTATTAGTTCTATTCCTATCAGCCTATAAAAGGCTTGTGCATTTGGTGTTAAAATATACAAACACTCTCCACTCTACATCTTACTGTCAGGTGATAATGAAAAAGGTCCAGAATGAAAAAGGTTTGCTTAAAATATTTCAAAGACTTTCGAAGACAGTTTTTCAGAAAATATTTTTCTTAGAAGTTTAATAAACAAATTCTACTTTTATAAAAGCTTTGAAAAAAATTACGCAATCTCAGTTAGATACACGAAGAAAATTGTCAATAGACACTCTTTGGAAGATTATGTGTAATAATGAAATCCTTATCCAAAGCTATTATTATATCTAAACTTTTTTCTTTACTATTATTATTACTAACATTTACTTGAGTTTCTGTTGATTAAATCTTTCTTTACGTGTCCTAATCAGATATCTACGGCCCGAAATATGTCCATGACATTTTGCACTGATCATTTTGAGAAGAAAAAATTAAAAAGTTATGAGATCACACACATTTTACAACGATAAATCACATTTACGCTGTATTTGTTTTAATTATTTCATCCCAAGCAAGGCGGTACTGCTACTGGTGCGCTGTGGGTTACATGAGGACAGTGATAAGAAAGAGCAAAAATTTCAGGGAGTGTCAGAGAATGGTTAAGAGAAGGATGAGAACATAGGTGTAAAGAGAGCTGCATGAGAGTAGAGTGGAAATGAAGAAGAACACGTTACAAATGTTGACATAGAAAGAATGCGAGCCAAGGCGATAAGAGATGGAAATTGTTATTGCATTTACATGATCGGAGATTATAGCTGTCAGGGAAACAAATACTTGTGAGTATATATCTTTTATATGTCTTTAAAGAATAGGCTAATAAGAATCACGTGAATGAGTATATTGGAATCCATTAATATTATTATTTTTATTATTACTACTTCAATTCAACTAACGGTCAGCCTTAGATATTATGAAATAATTAAGAAAACTAAATTCAGATGATAAAACAATTTATGAATATATTCTCAAAAATCAAACAGACACGAGTCTGGCTAATTTTGAAGTGATATACGAAATGATTTTGATAAAAAATGATTATTACTTGCAAAACAGCAAAACTCAAACATTTATTATTTCATTTTCACTGATCAGACCCATATTTTTTCCAGCTATTCAGAGCGTTTTCAGTTTCACTGGATCTAAGCTATGGGCAAAACTTAACAATCAAGCTGTGCCAAAAACACTATGTAAGTATTAAAATAATTAAAGCAAAAAAATCATCGATACATTTTCATAGTAAAGCAATAACGGATAAACAAATTTGTAAAAGAATTAAACTGAAATTACCATGAGTACATTTTTTAAAATAATTTCTAATGTTCACAAGAAAAGTAAGTATATTACATGAAAAAAAGTTCGGAGAGTACAAATGCCGAAACATCGTGTATATAACAAAAAGGTTAAGACAATAGTTATAAAATTATCAAGAGTCACAATAGTCATTTCAATAATATAGGCATTGAGTATCAAATGTGAAAGGAATAAATTAGTACACATATTAAAGTATGAATTCCGGTGTGTTTGTGGGGAATTGGGGAAAAGTAGAGCTGATGGGAAAATATATCCGTGTCCGGGGCAAACTTTCACTACAGGATGCTGGTTAGAAAAAAAAAAGGTAAATAAGAAAGAAAATGTTGTATGACTCTATAACTGCGCTCTCTTACGGAATCTTGTGAGAGTCAGGTGTAAGTATACTAAAAAATGATGGCCTTATGTAAAACATACTGACCTGAGTAAAACTATCAAAACGCTTTCACACTAATCAATGAATAAAATGATATAGTCAATTCCGGTGAAGAACACATGAATAGAAAGCGATATGAAACAAGAAATTTCTTTTCAACAGGTTTATGCAACATTACAGTATGGTAAATGTAAGAGAACTAGGAACGTTACCAGGAATAATTATTGATGGTATGAATCTAATTAACATCAGTCAATTAAGTGCCATACGTGATACAAACTTTGGGCGATCATGTCTCGAAAGTGACATGACTGACTGAGCAGAATATTATCGCGAAGAAGGTTGCCATTGCATTTTGCGATAGGCTGGTTGGTGACCAAAGCTATAGGGCCCAATTTTTCTTATTATTTAACCCATAACTGGAGGGTAGAGACAGATTAATACTTTTCCCAATTATATATATGCGAAAGTGAACGCAAGAAACTTTACTGAAATTCTATCTCGACACCCCGATGTTTCGTTCCGAGTTTAAATTAACTGCATCACAACATAATAGACGCATATGATATTCTTGATGATACATATTGCAGAAGCTCCTCAAAAAGGCAATACAAGAAAAGCGAGAAGAAAAGTCTAACCAAATGTAAGAATATAGTTTTTGACAGCAAAAGAAACAACGGAGAATGGGAACAAAGTTGAAATTGAACAATTTATCTATATGCCGACTAATTTGAAAACTGTAATCTGCAGGATCAATGTATTTGCGTAAACGCTTTCTGAAGTTGAGATTCTGTGTAATATCAATCCTCTTATACAGCGCTGAATGTTAGAAACATCTCTACAAAGACGAATACTCCTACCAACCAAAATATGCTTTTAGCTGAGAAGGCTGAGCCTACTATTAAATATAAAATAATCTACCGTTAAAATTCATTTTTTCTACATAACTCCATAAACGTTACTTTCCGTCCATTCTTACTCCCAGGGAACACCATACAACAACTTCTATTTTGAGTAGCTCTCCAGCTTCCTAATACAAGAAACTTCGTATAAAAAGCAAGAAAGAATTATCAAGTAAAATGGGGCAAAAAGGATTCATGCTTACAATTTAAATCCAAGTTGACATTTATAAAACTCAATACTGAAGAAAAACACGATGAATTTGCCATTTGTAATCTCTTGGCTGAATTCAAAATACGTACGCTGAAACGAATAAATACACATTCAAAATCAGTTGATTAATATCAATATTCCAAATTTCGATGAAGTATTAAAAATATTTGTCAAACGGGAAAAGAAAGGAAAGCCTGGAAAAAAAGAATATATTTAAGCGAAAATAAAATTGAACTAATTAAACAATAGAACTGGATTCTTCCATAAGTTATGCTTAGAATTCAGCATTTTAAGCAAACACACACACACACACACACACACACACACACACACACACACACACACACACACACACACACACTGACAAATAAAATAATTATCAAAAAGAAAGGCTCCGTAGACTGTTAGTTTATACAATAAAAGAAGATTACAGCAATTTTATTATCCACTTTAGATCTGAATCAGTCAGAACTGAAAATAAAATTTAAAATATAGTCAATAAATGTTCATGAAGGAAATTGAACTTTTTAGATTTTATGGTACCATGAATTACTAACCTGCAATCTATTGCAGTATTTCTATATGTACGTAATTTTTTATTAATCGCGCTACTGACAACAAAGAATAAGCAATGGTTATCTGCTCTATAATAGTCGAACTGATCTGAAACTTTTGGTGATGATGGATAAAATAATACATAAAACTATTGCGCACAATTTTAAATATTTATTTTCCTCTTTTCTTTGCCTTTTCCTTTCTTCTAAGGATTAGATTTAGTTTCGTAAAAACCAAAATAGAAAGCTATGCGTCGTCATAAAAAAAAATTCCATCAAATCACGTTATTTGTGGCAAAGAAGGAAACAATATACGTGAGTTAAAATATATTGACGTGGTCAAATCTCTTAATATCTTATTTTATCTTTTGTTAATTATATTTCCTGAAGAGCTGTCTCTTTTGTAATCACATTTCTGTTTTATTTTTTATCCTTGTAAATGCAAAGATATATGAGTTCGCTCTACTTCACTTTCTATTAAAATGAAAATCTATATTATACGTAAACACCAATCTTACTGACAATGATGATGGGTAGGCATCGTGCTGTCTTTAAAAAATCGTTCATTCGTTTGTGATTTATTTGAAAATAACAGATGTATATGTGGAGTATTGATTTTATTTCCCGTTATATACTGATGTAACGAAACATCTCAGTGATTCCCATATCTAAGTGTTTTAACATGAGTCTAATATATGTGGAATATTTCGCCTATATTACGTATCGTGAAAACTGGATTATTTTTAAGGAGTTTTCATATTTTGTCATCATCAAAGACGATAGAAATGTTGGAACATTCTCGATTTCCAGATATATATATTTCCAGAACGATATTTCAAATTCTGAATTTAGCAAAAAGTTAATGCAACAAACTCTCAAACTTGGCAGCCTACATAAAAACGGCGTACAAACATACGCGCATACACACACACACACACACACACACACACACACACACATATATATATATATATATATATATATATATATATATAGAATTGTTAAAACTAATTGAAACAAAAGAAATAATGTCGTCCTAGGATTTTTCACACTTGGTGTTGTTTTTCTCCTCCGACCGTATTTATCACTCCGTTTTGGATTGATGGATTCAATTTGTTTCTTCACCTTGTTGTAAATACTGATAGTTGAGAGGCTGACTCTCTATATGGCTGGCTAGTCTATTCATACAGCTTTAAAATATTCGTGCGCTCACTTGGACCATTGTTCATCGCAAACAATGGCCGTAGGCAAACTAATCGACAGTCGAGTCAGTAGTATCTAAGCATGATAAAAACTGATGCAGTCAAAGATGACGCACTATTTTTTAAATAAATTTCATCATGCACTCCAAAATTGATTCTTATTACTGCACAAGAATGCAAATGACTTATTCTTAGAAACGATAGAAATCGATGACAACCTGTGACTCCAGTCGGTCTAAAAATGACCGTATGCTGTAAGAAAGAAAATTAAAGCATTTGCTTCAATTAATGTACACAAGAGTGTATTTTTCCTTTTTGTACAGAAATTTTTCCATTTCAGATGGTGAATGTCATCAAAGGAATATAATTGCACACATTTACCATACTTTTTCAGTTTAATCGTTCTATTCTTTTTTACATTTTTCATCATTTTCTTTATTTTGAATTACTGAACAGAACAGAAAGATTTTTTAAAATATGTTTCAGAAGATGTTTCAACGTATGACATAGATAATGAATTTCAGTTCCGTCTATGAGGAAATTACATCTTCACATTCCACCATCTGAAAACAATACATATATTTCTAGTAACCCAATGTTAACGTTTAAACCATGACCTCCTTATTGTTATGGAAGTAACAAGGAAAACGCATTTGTTCTGTAGTGAGCTTTCAATTTGAACTGTTGCTGATGGATATGGTTTCATAGATGTTATACAATTCTTTTTTTATTACTTCGATAATAGAAATAATGTTTTTTTCTTTTTTCTTCTCTAAACAACCTCCGTATTTTCTCCGAGAGAAAAACTTGTTATTCTGCTCTACATTTTTCATAGCAAATAAAACCTACTGTCCTTAACTTCCCGTCTTACTTATTGGTGTATTCTGCAAAAAAATATATAGTGCCCTCTTTCTGTCGTATATTTTCTAACTGTTATTTTTTCAGTTTGAGTCTCAACAGAATACATTACTGTCCTCATGAAATTGCACGGAACAACTTATGCATAACTCCTCCAGACACGCGCCTTCATTTTTCGTTATTTTCCTTATTTTTGTTTTGTTTGTTTTTGGATTTGCCTTGTCAATAGCCTTTATCAAATCTATGCTTGACTTGTTCTATATCCTACCTTTTTTCTTTATGACATCTCTCTTTTTTCTTTTCACTTAATGTAGTCAAGTATTACTGTTGTTATTACTTTTCTATAAAAGAGAACATCTCGTGCATTTTCGAAATATGTGCTTTTCTATATTTTAAATAAATTCACTAACATTTAGATTTCCTCACTTGTATTATGCTTTATTCATTACTAAGATATTCGTTTTGTATCATTAACCATGACATTTTACATTCATTTTCAACGCTTATTATCTTTATCCAAAATATCTACTTTAATGTATAATTTATATAATAGGATGCAGAAAACTTTATTCATTACTATTGTTCTGATTACTAAACTTATTTTTCTCATTCTTGAAGTTTATTGCATGTCACCATTCCCATTTAATGTTTCCATTAATATTTGTTTCGTCAATGAACTCTATTACAAACACACACCTCACATGGCTTTAATAAACAATTTTCTCCTTTATTTCTAACTCTCTTGGCAACCAATTCTTTTCTTGCCTATATTTTTTAAATGAAGTTTATTCAAAATAGAAAATAAAAATACACGCAAGAACTTTTATACGTGAATTGAAAATTAAAACACCTTTAACAATAAATGAAAAAGTGTCTATTTTGATTGTATAATATGGATTCATCGTTATTGTGTGTTCTGATAGCTAGAAACTTGGAATGTATTCAATCCAATAAGACTGCATTTCTTTCAAATGCCCGGAGACATTTGCGTTGGCCTTCACCATTGAGATTATCTTCATTCTAAATGTTGTTATATGCATCTAGTTATATTGCTAGTATCGTGACTTTTGTAAATTAAAAAAAATATTCTTGAATGAATTTCAGGAAAAATCTTAAAATATAATATCTTTTAGATTAATTTGCTGTTTGCAAATTCATTTATTATTCTTTTCGAAACATCGTTAAAGTAACGTGTTAAATTAAGTCTTGGACGTCCAGACATATATATATATAACAAACATTTGTAGATAATTGATAAAACTGTAAAATACTGAATATTGCCTTTGAATTTCTTTAATACTATGATGAACAAATGAAACTTGATAAAAATTACTTATCAATATACAAAATTTTCAATATTTAAATGTCTGTAGGCCTAAGATACAAACAAAGCAACATCGTATAAATAAATCGTACCGAAATATCCAAGTTACATAAATGTTTCATGTTCATTACTAAAAATCAAATGTCATCTTGATCACTTTTTGAGAGAGAGAGAATAAATGAGGCCTCAGTGCAAGAATAAAATTTTCAGTATGTGTGTGGAAATCGGTGAAGTGTTTGCGTTTGTATACTAAAAGCTTCCTTTTAAAACAATGAATGATTTATCTCAGACGGAACAAATGCAATGCCAATTTGAATGACGACAAATATGAAACAATATTTCTTCGGCGTATTTCAAAGAGCCTCAGTGATTTTCACACATATTTACATTTCGAGGTTATTTTCGTATTTTTATTTTATCGGGTTCCCTTTTTTGAAAAACAAACTCCTGGCTGTTATAACTTTTTAAATATTTCAGATTATATAATTAATACCTATCAATGAATGCAACTAAACTCTATGAGCATCATTATAAAAATAACGTATTAACACGAACAAAAATAAAATAAAGAAATATTTCCTGAAAATTCAGCAAATTTTAATCTCGTGACTGTAAGAAATGGTGTGTCAAAGAAAGAAAAGTAAAAGAAAACAAACTTTTCCGTCACAGCTATTGTTTACATTCAATCATCAAAAATATTTTCTTTTAACGGATTTAATAAAACATGAACATAATATAAAGATATACTTAGTTTTTTCTGAGAAATATTAAATAAGTTTTATTTGCAAAAATGAGAGAAAAAATATCATATCATATGTATATATATATATATATATACATATATATATATATATATATATATATATATATATATATATTCCTTCTCCCAATCTGACGACGTAAATATTGCTAAGAAAATAATAAGACTCAGTTAAGATCAAAAACACTGCAAGTGCTCACATTACTGATAATAAATTTGTATAATTGGTAGAAAAAAAGGAACTGAGCTTGAAAGGAGGGATACATACAAACATATATATATATATATATATATATATATATATATATATATACACAAAGTAGTATACAACGTTTCTTTATAAAAGGGATCATTTGAAGGTTTATTATAAAAATAATTTCATTTATATCAAACTTTAAAAATAATGTAATTTTATTAAGACTAGTCAATTTCAAATTTACAAATAAAAAAAACAGACATTAAAACAATTTATTATTCGTATACTTAAAACAATTATTAAAATATTTCAACCAACTGTAAAGAAATACTTATTATTTACCGTGATGAAATTTCGAATTGTTTCACATTTATCTACAAAAAAGTCAAGTATTCCATTAAACAATTTAACAAGTTAATGAAGAATATTATTTTTGTTGTAAATTTTCAACACCATTAAACTGAGACTTCCAGAGCATTTTTGTCTCATCTCGGGCACTAACTGTTTTTTATGTGCCGTGGTAACCACGATCGATCTACCTGTTTTCTTTTGGCAAAAAAGTAAAAAGCAAACAAACAAAACTCACTGCACACTAAAATTTGCATATGTTCTATACCACTTCGTCAAGTAGTAAATCTACAATCCAGTTGAACCATATTCCCCATTTTTGAAAATATCGGGGATTAAACTGCTTCTCTACTCTGGACGAAAATAATTTGCAACACATGGTGACTTTTTTTCTCATAGCTATACAGAAACTCCGTCTTCATCATGGAAAACGCAACATTTGTCTGTTAAGCGAGACTTGATTATCTTTCACGGGAATAAATTCCGAAATAATCTAGGTCCTAAGTGAATCAAAATGGCTTGCTTGTTCACAACTGATCAAATTGACAGATATGAAAACTTCATATTTAAATATAAATATTCCGTAAATTTTATTTCGTTTTAGTCGCTGACTTTGCCGGGTTAGTCGCATTTGGTGGGATTAGGCTCATGTACTGTCTTCTTCCTTTTCAACTCCAGTCGGCACACTGAAGAACTCAAATCTAAAACAGCATCTCTGTGACATCTTAGGTTACTTGCATAATTACTTCCTGACACATGGTATTTTCGGTGGATTTTGCCTCATCCCGGGCACTGAAACCTTTGAAACTTTCTAGTTAAAAACACAAACCGCCATCCCAATCGTGTATTTCGGACTCAGTGACAACCTCCAGTGAATAAATAATTTTTGCAAAATTCTATCATTTTCACTTGCAATATTGAATTGCAGAATATCATTATTCCACACCGACCAATATATTATACAATATTACGTTTTTTGCGTGCATTAAATAAATTTAATCCAGGCAAAAACAGTTTGTCAAAGATTTCTGAAACTTTAATATGAAAGCAAACATGAAACATTTTCCAATATTTCAAATTTTAATCATTTTTCTAAACAGTTCACCATTTATTCTATTTAATAAGTGATCTAATTATATATCCTTTTTATATCTTGCCTAATATAAGGAACCTTATGGTTCTTTCTTCCCTGAACTTATATGTTCATTTTACTTTTTTTTGCAGTTCTTAATATATCTAAAATAAACATTTTTTTCGTGGTGTGGGTGAATACGCGAGTTAGTACGAACATATTTCTGGCCCCAAGTGTAGAATTATTTTTCTATAATTAAATAACATAGATATACCTTACCATCTATTTTGAAAAAATATAAGCATTTCGCAATTGTATTTGTATAGAAAATAGAGAACTCGATATGCTCCATCACCTACCAAAAGGTATAAACCTTAAGTTTTGGTAATTTTGGTTAAATTTTGGTAATACACGTAACTAGCATATCCAATGTAACCAAAAGTAGAAAAGTTTAGCTATGTCTGAAGACACTCTGGTGTGCATTGTAAACTCTTTGGGGAAATATACATTAAGATAATCGAATCCCTAGAGCGCAGGAGAAAGTGGTTTCAAATAGATCTGCAGTTTTCACAAATATTTGGTCGAGAGACAATAAGAATAAAGTGCTTTGCTCCAGTGGAATGTATGTATTAACAGTTGGTACATCACAAACTTCTCCTCATTAAAATTATTTTAGTTATAAATTACTGGAATAAATTGTTATTCGAAACTGAACAAATGAAAAATATTCTATCTTGCGAATTTCTTTTTGTCTGGTTGCTTGAGAATTTTCAACACCTGTTCTCTCACAGACACCTAGCAAAACACACACACACACACACACACACACACACACACACACATACACACAAACACACATACATACAATTTTATATTAAATTACTTTTTAATGTTTATTCAATTGTTGTTTTATTCATTCATATCCTCTGAAATATTACATGCGAAAAACAACTTGTAAGTAATTTATTATTTTATTTTTCTTTCTGTTTATCTATTGACTATTCGTGCCCTCATTTTGAAAACATTTTTATAGACCATTTATCGGTAGTTTCTTCAATTTCTACGTGTTTTTTTTAATATCTTGAAAACTTTACTCGGCTTCAGCGAAATGATTGCGTCCACTTGTGTCTGTTCAATTCCCTGCAGTATGAAATATTTTTTTAAACGAAGACAAAGCTGTATGAGAAATGTATTTAGAAAATCAATAAAAACTTTTCATATGAATTCAAAATCTAGACAATTTTACGTCATGTCCCTCAAGGAATTCTTCTTCAATAACTCTTGGTTTTTGCCAATACTTTTTGGTATTTTCTGGTTCGATTTTTGTTTGCTTTTACACTTATTCTTTTCGTTTGTCTAGGTTCTCATTAATGCCATTTTTGCGTAACTATGTGTAACTTTTTACGCACGTTACTTCGATTACACTTTTCTTGTTCAATCACTGAAGCTAAGCACTGTTGAGCCCTGTCAGTATTTAGATGGGGAACGCTGCTGCAATAGTGTGTACTGAATCAACTACTAACAAAATGAAACGAGTTTCAGCATTAAAACCTACGAAAGTTTCGATAAGCTATAAAAATACACAATCATTTATTATTGTTTTATTCCATTCAATTATCAACACTTTTTGATTCGGTTATTTATTCGTAACTTTTCTTTAGCAAACTAATTAATTACATAATTGATGTGCGTTATGCTGCATTGAATATCAGCAGGAAACTGAAGTTGGAAAACCGAGTTCGAATTTCAGCTGAATTTGTTGTTTTCCATACGCGTAAATATTCTTGAGAACGTTGAGCTGTCGCTTCCCCCCCCCAGCTATAGATTAAATAGAAAACAATTTTGGTCCTATAACCTTGTTTGGCAAGTAGTTTACTGAAGAAAGTAATTGCAAACTATTGCGAGGAAATGTTCTGCTAAGTAACCCATGTCTATTTTGTGGTATGATTGTCGAAGCGTGTATCACGTACGGCATTTAACTGACTGAATTAATATTCTCAAAATTATGATCTGTTTTAACTAATCTGTGTACTCAACAGATAAGTTAAGGAGGAAATGAGAACCGCAGTGTATTTAATTTTATACCATATGATGCTCTGTGCACTTGACAAAATGTCTACCGGCCACTTTTGCATTCCATCTTATACGAGTCTACGAATAGACTATCCCGCTTGCGATCTCTTAATAAATGTACTGAGGAGGAGCGAGCAATTATGATTACATAATTATTCCATGTTGGGATATGGTCACGTCAACGTGGTGTAATGCTTAGCAAGGTTGTCTCGCTAGATTAATTACGACTAAATAGTGATTTGATCCTCATTAGTTTCTTCATACCTTCAGTCTTGTGCCACACCAAAGCTGTGCTTAGAACAACAGGATCAAATCGCCGTGGTATAATGGTTAGCATGCTTGTCTTGCTAGAATCCTTACAATTGTAGAGTGAGTTCGACACTCACTAGGGGCGCCATACATTCGACCTTATATCACATCTAAAATACGCGTAGACACCACTTTCTGGTGTAATGATTAGAAATATTGTTTAGCTAGAAACCTAATAATTGAATAAAGATTTCGAGTCTTACTGGGCACTCCATACAATTGACCTTTTGCCATATCAAATGTGTACTTCGGAAATAGCCATAGTTGGGAAAAGAATGAGCTTGAGTAGAAAATCAACATTTTCTATAGCTCAAGTCGTATAGCTCAAGATGAACTTTTCTATAACAAATTATAATTAGTAATAGGATTGATATATGGAATGAAACATATCCTTAATCCATCATAAAAATTCTGGACGTAGAATTGGTAAATATCAGAAACATTATTTTTTTTAATCATTTCACCCCGAGTAAGGCGGAAACGCCACTGATGTGCAGCGGGTTACATAAATGTAAAAATATTAATTAGAAAAGAGTGAGGAGTGCAAACTAGTTAGAAAGGAACAATAGGAAGCTGAGAAAGCAGGTGCGATGACAGATGCATAGGTGGAGAGAAAGGGAAGGTTATACAGGGGAGGGGAGAGAGCTAGAGGCCAGTGGTTAGTAGATGAGTATTGACTTTGCATTTAAATTTCTGGAGGTTGTAGCCGTCAGGAAAGCAAGAGTGAGTTCCACAGGCGGGAAGTGCGAGAGAGGAAGCTGCAGGAGTAGAATTGTTGTCTGCATTTGGCTAACCTGACTGTGAATGGGTAGGACCCAGTTGCCAGTCTGGTTGCACGAGTAAACACCTGTTGAGGAGGCATCAGTGACTTAAGCTCATCCGAGCAGAAGCCATGAAAGTATTTATAGAAGAGACAAAGGGAGGCGACAATAACCGAATGAATGGAAGAAATTCTGTAGATCCAAAAAATTGAGCATAGAATGAGTCATTTTCTTAAACAGCCTCATTAGATTGAGACCTTCATAAATAAAATACATTGCACTACATCTATTTTAAAAATTATAAACTCTATGTGATGTACAAAAACTTTCCAAGGTTAATGGTGGAAAATATTTTTGAACAAGTTAAATCTGAAAGCCCATGTAAACACAATTCTTTGAACGTTGGGAACTGGGGATACAAAACAAAGGATTGTACGAAAGAACAGGAACCCCCATCACTTCACGACTACTATGAAACTCTAACAGAATAAGGTAATCAAAATGTTGACATTCAACAATACTTCAGATAAAATGTTTTGCGTAAAGTTTCTATAAATATAAAAATAGAGATAACGGATAAGACAGTCAGTTAAATGCTACACGTTTGGACGATCAATATGACTGACTTGGCAGAAGATATTCCCGCAGTAGTTTGCCATTGCTTCCTGCAGTAGACTGGTTACCACTCATGTGTACCCATCTAATCTGTCCCGTTATTTAACACGTAACTGGACAGATTATTACCATTCCCAAAGGCATTGAGCATAAATGAATGCATTGAGAAAGATTTTATTAATTTTATTCAAAACTACATTGGTTGCTCGGTCAGTCAATGTCAATATTTCTTTGTAAGGACGTATCTTAAAATAACACAATATAATTTTTCCTGAAGGAAACGAACGGTGTATACTTTATAGTGCGGGGTTATGCACCTACTTACGACATGAAATAAATATACATTTTACGACTGTGCGGGATCAGTACCATGTATATAATCACTTGTGTTCACTGCCTGTCTTTTAAACCTTCATTCATAAGAAGTTTATTAAGACATATGTGCTCTTCTTTGGCCACTACTTATTGCAAAATTAGCATATTAGTAAGTATTTTAAAACAGGTTTTGTACACACACACACACACACACATATATATATATATATGTATATATATATATATTGTTATATTTTACTTCTAGAATATATATACATTTAATTTCCCATTAAACACTGCTATAATTTCAATGATTTCAATAAATATCAGTAAATAAAATATAGCTCTGTCTGTTAAATAATACATTTGAATTTAAGAAACACATGTACATGAAATATAAAAGTTGAAAAAAGATAGATTTGTAATTTAGTTGCTATAAATTCTTTTGATAGGTTCTTCTAAGAAAAACGCTTTAATAAAGCTTCAATTGTCAACAGAGTAAAAGAAAACTTCTTTTGAACTGTTTTTTTAAGTCGCCGATAAAATTTACTTTCAATAATATCTGGAGCAAGAGAAAACTGAATGCATGGTAATCTGTAAAAAGAGTAGCCCCAAATGCAAAATACAAGTAGGAGAGAGTAAAATCTAGCGGGTACAGAAATTCAGATACTATGGAAGTGTCATAACAGAGAATGGAAAGTGTGACACAGAGATCCGAAGACACATTTTTATAGCCAAACATGCATTCCAGAAGCTGAATAGAGTATTGAGAGCCAGGATGATTTCGTTGGAAACAAAGAAGAGAATACTACATTTGTATGTGATTTCTGTCCTTCAATATGAAAATGAATGCTGGTCAATCACATGAAAGATGATGGATTGATTTGAAGCTACCGAAATGTGGTTCAACAGATGGATGCTGAGGATAAAATGGAAAGAAGATGTGAAACTCGACGAGGATTTGGAGAGTATGGACACGAAAATTAAACTGATATTTAACATGAGAAAGAGACAGCTGAAATTTCTGGAACAAACAGTGAGAAAGGACAGCTTAGAGAATATGGTGCTTAAAAAGCTGATAAAGGGAAAGATAGACAAATGTAACACCGTGTGACATACTTTATGGATATGAGCAGATAGATGGGGGAGAAGACGCTGAGCTGAATAACAGAAGGATTGTTATGATCTACAAGTGACAGGGATATGTGGAGGGCCAAGACTGCCTATATCTTGAAGGGATATGGCAGTAGAAGAAGATGCGATTTATTTACGTTTTATCTTGTGTTTGAACTGCTTTTAAGTAGTCGGCACTCTGATCGGGTGAAAATCAAAAGATGTGGTTTTTTTAATGAGTCATTTCTCTGAAGGTAGTGGCGAGAAAAAAGTTTATTTTTCTCTGACTGTTAAGATATTTCAGATGTAGATCATAATTTTTTTTTTATTTCGACGGTGTGAGTTGTATTGCGGAATTTTGTTTCATGTTTGTGAATATTGTCTGTTATTGGGTAGAAAATAATTTTTTTAGGTATTTCAAAATATTATGTATTTGGGTGTAGTTATCTTGGAATTAGTGTTAATTTCCTAAATATCTTTGCAATGCGTAACATTTTATTCGAATAAAAATGGATTTACATTTTATCATTCTAAACATGCAAATAAATATTTCAGATTCGTAAACATTTGTAATTTGCATATATCTTCAGACTAAATTTTCGGTGCTCCCGCATTTTTATATATTTACATTTTTTGTACAGCACGTATATAATTGCAATATGAAATTTGAATCTATGAAAAATTGAATTTCTTTTTACATACTTCTTTTAGTGTAGTTCAAAATGCATGTAGCCTCTTATTATTTTTATAAAAAAATAAATATTTTAATGTATGAAAACTAAACTGAGTTTCATTAAGATATAACAAGTGCAGCATGTATACGGTGTTACAAATATGCTGCATCAGTAAATGAACATTTTACTACACATGTCTTGTAAAAACAGAGAATTTTTAGGGTAGTGATATGTCCCGGAAAGGGATATATATATATATATATATATATATATATATATATATATAATCCAAGCTAGTTAAGTGGTTAAGACAAATGTAAACAGATAGAACAATATATTACGTAGATGTAATGGACGGTTCGCGTCGTATGTACTATCCTGAGACGTAGGGGTACTCATTAGCCGTAGAAATCTCGTGGAAGATTAATAGACCTCTATTCGTAAATCTCTGGTAGTAGACATCTGGACGTATTCGCCTTAGGCTATATTTATGGCTGACACCAGCCAGTCACATTCCAGTAAGGGGGAAACAAGGTGTATACATATTCATTACCTATTAAATACATCAGTTAGATTTTGAAAGGGTTTGATTTTCATAAACGTATATCTTTTGTAAGAAAGAAAATCCCAATCGACTGGACATCCTCACAATTAGAACTTCCAATTATTAGTTTTTTTTTATTTATTAATGTGATCTTAGTAAGCAGGAATATGAAAGATTTTCTTGTTTGAAACATAGATTAGCATTGCAGTTTGAGATGTTATAAAATAATCCTAAAGTGTTAGTAATTTAAAACCTGACTTAGGCGAAGTTATGTTTACATACATCGTAGTTCGTTAGATGCCAGGTTTGAGAAAACATTATTGGTTGTTGATAACTGAATCTAAATATATAGATAGGAGACCAAGTTACATCCAGTTCTTTCAAAAATTCCTTTTCAGCTCATGTCAATTCCTCTACTTACAATATTAAAGAAACAGAGTGTGAGAAAAAATTCTCAGTAGGCTTCAATTCTCTCTTGTACATTTTATCTTAAGTAATGGATTTTATTTGTAACAGCGCGCTCATTTATCTTCCGTTTCATTTTTCATCTTATCGCTTACCGAATCCCATTTCAAAGATGTGTAGGTTTATTAAACTATATTTATTGGAATGTAATTGCTTTCGGCTTTTCTATTGTTATACTTTCAAAAAAGAATGATTCTTGTTGAAACGGAGAATTTTAATCTATTTCCTTTCCTGAAAATTTTGCTTAAAGTTTGCTGAAAAAAAAGGTATCGAGTAAAAAAGTAATTACTCGATTAGAAAGAAGAACCAATTTGTGGACTTTCTTTATTGATTAAGTTTTTCGCCTTTGTCCATCTCTCACTGTAGGATTTTTATTAGCGTTTCAATTCATCATCAAAATAGTAGCTACCGTGCAATTTATTTGAACTAAAAGTTCTTTTCGTGATACGCATTGATGAAATATGCATTAGAAGTAGATGCTGGTTACTGTGTCATCGAGTATTTTCTTCCGAAATCAAAGTAAAAAAATATATCGTATTCAGCGTCGCAGTTTCCATTCTCTGTTAATATGCTTCGCGAGTTTCAAAACTATTGTGCCTATTTTAATTCGTTATCTCCAAAACATATCTGCCATTAATTTTGTGTTTCTCAATATAAGATTGTATTAATTAATATATTATAATATTAATCAATATTATAAGTTGCAAAAATATCCATATTAAATATACTTAAAAAAATACTATATTGTTTATATATTACATCATTGGGCACCCCGATGGGGTGTAATATTTAGCAAACTTTTCTCGATGAACCTTTTACAACTGAGTACTGAATTCGATCCTAACGGGGTACATTATATTTTTGACCTAGTGCCACATCTAAGCAGCGCTTAGAAAATAAATGTATATTGCTTTCTGTAAGACCATCATTGATACCACCATTAAAAAATATAAATTATGATGGGAATATGTAATCGCATAACAATAGAAAAATGTATTCATTTGGTGAAAGAACTTGAGCAAATTTTATGGATATTTACTATGGTAGTTAGATATTGAAAAATCATATTTACGTTTTCATAGTATAGACTATTAATTTAAAGTGTAATATTTGCTCTTTTATATGGTTTCTTTTTCGTCCTAAATTGTTCACTTCATCACGAGAACATATTTATTAAACTTTGATTAAATTTATATGAGGCCATGGATTTAAAGTGAATGGTTTTCCACACATACAAATATTTCGTAGTTATCAACTACGATATTGTTGTGAAGTAGTTTTCGCACTGAAGATTATAATAGTGTTATGTCGGCTGCTAATCAATTTTACGTACCCAAAATATTAGGAACTTGGTAATCTTCCAATGAAAGCTGACTCCTTAGTATTCGGCTAACTGCTGACTAATATCAAATGCTTAGTAATTCTACTGAACTCCAATAGAAGTCTAAAGAACTCTTATGAACTTCCCAACAACTTCCTATTAACTCTTATTAATATGGGAGGGAGAGTCCATTATCTGAGGAATAGGTGTGTTCCCCCATTATTTATATAAAACCTGAGGGCTAAAAAGTCAAAATTCATGATTAAAAAAATGACAAAAAAAATCCTGTTAATTTGGGTCCACCAAGGAGATGAAGATTTGTATGAAACCCGCGACTTTACATATGGAATATTATTCTATAGAAGCTCTATATACGAAATAGTTAAGGAAAAGCTACATAAGATAAATTTAATAGGAATATGTTCATTGACTTTAAAATGTAAAATTCACCGAATTGAAAATAAATTTACACGTTGAGATCAGTAAATCATCTGGAGTTACATTTTCATTTTTTCCGTGCGGGTTGCATGTTTTTTCTTTTATGTTGTAGATTACACAGTATATGATGATCATTTAGATCCCCGTGAAGCAATTCACTCCACTAGAAATTTGAAAACGGAATGATGCACTCCTTAGAATTTGAGCCAGCAGATATAATACAAACTATACAGAGTGTCCGGGTGTCAATCTGAGAGTAATTCAGCTGATTAAAAACATGTTGAAAGCTTCTAATTGTGATTACAAATGTTTTCGGAGTAATCTAGCGTGATTAAGACGTTATGCCTCCATTCATTATTTTACATCGCTTGAGAGACAAGATGAATGTCTACATCAATTGTCTTTGGTTTTTGTGCTAACCTGGGTAAAGAGGGTGGCTGCTGAAAAAACCTTTGTTTGGCAAGAGATTACTGCACCTGACACATAAGCAGGAGAATGCAGCCATGGCTTCCAAACAATTTATATGAGCACATCACACATTATATCTGGCTACCTATATGCCAAGCTTACATTCACTTAACTATTATGTGCAGACTCAGTTCTGCGACGAAGGAAAATATTGCTTGTGACACTAAATATTAAAAGAAGGCAACTCTTATGGCAACATTCACCAACTTAAACAAGGAAGACATCCATAAAAGATGTAAACAGAATGCGAATTTGTGGTGAGGCTGTGGCGAATTTATTTAATAAATTTGCTCTTTATTATTTCAAGGTGTTTTGGTGAATATATAATGAGATGCCAATGTTATTTTCTTTTTTGCATTATTTAAACAGCAATGCAGGTGTTTTCACATTCAATATTATAATATTTATCAAATTAATGTTAGATATAAATATTATATTAATATGTGTATATATTATATTTTAATTCACTTACCTAAATAGCGATAATTAATACAAGCAATACATTATCAAAGCCTCAACTGAGTAAGTGAATAACAGCATAAAAATAAATAACTACTACCTGCTTGACTCTTGATATTAAGCATATAATAATGTTATAAGGAATTCTAGATAAGAATTTCCAGATAATGTATTCTATCAAATAATGTGGAAATCTCTACTCGAGCCACAACCATTTCATTATCCAAAGCCTGATGTAGACAATCTATATATACTCTATAAAGAACTTTGAAAGAATATTTCATATTGAGCTAGAATTGTCATGAAAGTAAAAGAAACTATTGGATTGCTAACATACATGGAAACAACCAAGAAATAGATTTTACAATTATCCAAACAATATAAAAACAGAAAGAAAATATTCAATTATGAAAGAAGGCAATAAATGCAAACAAGATTCACATTTAGTAGATTTTGAGGATAAACAAGACAGAATCCAACAACAAATTTTTGCATAAAAAATATTTGAAAAAAGAAAGTCATGAATAAAGCTCTTGAACAGATAAATCAACGCTGGCAACACAAACTTTGCATAGCCAATATTCAGAACGTGCTAATAAACACGATGTTGATAAATAAAATAATAATCGATTTCAAGCATCTGGATTCATTCTGAAAATGAAGGCTCTATACTCGAAGCACAAAACTAGTTTCCACTAAGAACCTTCAGGTAAATATCATACATTATAATGTGGATCCAAAATGAAGTTTCTTAGAAAAACACGAGAAAACGACAGTCTAATCTCAGGAAGTTCTGTACTTGAAACAAATGAATATAAAAATCGTCACGATACAGTGGGTCAATATTTACAATGGACAATGTGCAAACACTTTGGAAAACAGGAAAACAAACACTGATATGAACATCACCTATTATTTTTTAGAGAAATAGAAAATGTCACCATTCTAAAGAATTTCACTATCTACACAAGCAGGAAAATCGAAGCAAATAACCCCGACATTATTCTGAAAAACCAAATTAAAATACTTGCTTTGTATTTGATATGGCTTGTCAGCGGATTTTAACATAGAACCAAGGAATCTTAAAAAAAGATTCAGTGCATAAAGACTTGAAATTTTAAAAAAATTTAGAAATTGAAAGCAAAATTATTGTCAGTGACAGAAGATACGCTTGCAATAATAAAAAAGGAACAAACAACACATTGAAAAAAGCCCCAGAAATACAAGTTCAAGAGATATACAAAAAATGCAAAAGCATTGCAGCCATCACACGAAGAATAATTTTATCAATTTAATGCGAGTATTATTATGGGAGATAGAAAGTATAATGAAATTTAGATTAGAACACACGAATAACAGGCATATGTCTTTCCGCAGATTTTGTAGTTAGTGGGACCATAGCGCAGAAATCGAAATATTTATGAAAATAGTATGTCTATACTAATAATAGATACGTTGACAATGATGGTGAGGAAATGATGGTGCTAATAATATGCCAGACTGAAGAGGCAAAATGTTTGGGAAAGAGAAAAAAAGAAAGGAAGGATCTGATGATGTGTAATAATAATCGGATCTATGTAAGAATACACACACACACACACACACACACACACACACACACACACACACACACACATATATATATATATATATATATGTATATATATATTCTAAAAGAGTTACAAATGGAAATTGTTCAAATGTTCTACAATATTTATGTGTCAAACCCTTGTTAATACAACAGTGTACTGGTCGAATTTAATTTTGACCAAAAACTAAATGATTATATATATATATATATATATATATATATATATAGAGAGAGAGAGAGAGAGAGTGGAAGGGGTAGTATACGACCTCTTCGTTTATCTATGCACGTTCGATTTTCTAAATTAATTGACCCCAGTGCGCGACCAACATCAGAACTCGACCAGCGACTAAGATAAGCTACTGAAAATCACTGATCAATTGATCGAACTTTTAAAAAAATACATTTTGTCCCTATTGTAAATTAGCCGAAATTAAATGTGGAATCCATTTCATTTACTTTGTTCTAATCTATGAACACTTCCTCATTGTTTTTTTTATTGTAGTGCTGTATAAACTGTTATTAATTATTGAAATGTACATTACCTGAGGATGTGCGTTGTGGCGCAGTGGATATCGGCTCGGAATGAGAAATCGGGGAACCGAGTTCGAAATCCAGTTGAATCCCTCGCATTCACTTACGCGCAAATACCCTTGGGAAAGGTATTAATCCGTCTCTTCCTTCCAGTTATGGGCTAAATAACAGGACAGATTGGGTTCTATAGCCTTGGTCGGCAACCAGTCTACCGCAGAAAGCAATGGCAACCTACTGCGGGATAATGTTCTGCCCAGTCAGTCATGTCTCTTTGGAGACATGATCGCCCAAAGCGTGTATCGCGCATGGTACTTAACTGACTGACATTACCTGAATTCAGCTCACTGTCAAGCATCGTCATGTATTACATTTTAAATGATCAAATGATTTGTTGCGGTCTCTATATTTTCTTAGATAGATTCAAGGACAGAGAAAAATCGCACCAATACGCACTATTCTAAATGTCTATCTCTTTTCATACTCTTTAATTTTTCTGTATTTATCTACTCTATATCTATCTAGATATATCTATCTCTATCTCATTCTATTTCTCTACTCCGATCGCTGTCAGTTTTTTTGTATGTATTGTTTATTTTTTCCATGTATTTTCGCAGATTCTCTTTTACTATCACTTAATTCTAAGAAAAAAATGGAACTGTATACGCCTCAAATTTTGTTACACTATAAAACCGCCACAAAAACAACCAAATAAAAAGAGGAAGTTAAACACCACACAGACCGCAATAACTTAACTTTTAAACCCACGCCATTTTGATTAAATATTTTAGTATCTTTTGTTTAACGTTGTAAATACATTTTAATAGTTTTAAATTGCTAAGAATTAATTATGCTGAATTATGTTCTTCAGTTTTAAGACCTTCTTATATTCTCATTTATTTATAACAAGATTACATGTTTAAATTCTACGTAAATTTTATTGAGTAGACTATACGTTGTTTTGCGTAGATAGGTCACAAACATTTATTGGGCGACTACCTGCAGTATGCGAGAAGATTTTTGTAGCAGTACAAAGTGGTCGTTTACTACATATTCTACAGTAATGAGCACTATAGGAAAAATGGCGTACTACTCACAGCTATCTACGCATACTTCAATCAGTAAGAAAATTGGACACTCAAGACATGGGGTTACATCGTGTATATAACACGCTAAAATCTTCCTCCCTCTACCAAACGCCCATACAGGTAGAATCGCCGAATTATAGCAATTCGGTGGGATTTCGTTCAGCGTGTTGTCACGTGTCGATTTTCAGTGTTGTTTAAAATAAACTAATAATTTGCAGTTCCTTGTAATTACTCAAAGAAGAATCATACATAGAAAACACTGACACATAGAGGTACATATACACATGCACACACGTATATATATATATATATATATATATATATATATATATATATATATATATATATATGATTAAGTATTTATTTTTGGTTATAATTATATTAAACCGGTATACGATTGTATGGAAAAATGTTCTATACTATTATGTTGTAGAACTTTTGAATATTTTCTACTTGTAACCGAGTTATTAAGCAACCCATGTTTCTGCCTTCCCGGAATTACAAAAATTCATTGATGAGGAATGTAACTTTAGTGACAAAAAATATGCGCTCTTTAAGGATTTGTAATACGAAAAAATTTTAAATGGTCAAAACATAAAAAAATTGTGATAGTTCAAAGTTACATTAAAGACTATATGATCTGACAACACGTCTACAGTTTAAATATAGGTACAACATTGGCTAGTCACTTGTGATAATTGAAATTAAAATATGGAAACGATCCAGACATGAACTGGAATATAATGATAATATCCAAGATGTACAACTGTGAAAACATATGTAGACTGTACCAATAAGAAAAGTTAGCTACTATATTGTTTCAATAGAAAAATGAATAACTAAATGAAAGAACTGAAATTATGTCCAAAGGTAACCATGCCAACAAATACATATGTGGATAATATTGTTATAAATGAAAGCGCTCTAAATTATCCTTATTTTGAAAACGGAACGCTCAGAAAAATCCCTATTTCATTCAGTCAGTCAGTTAAGTGCCATGAGCGATACACGCTTGGGCGATCATGTCTCCAAAGAGACATGACTGACTGGGCAGAAGATTATCCCGCAGTAGGTTGCCATTGCTTTCTGCGGTAGAGTCGTTGCCGACCAAGGCCATAGAACCCAATCTGTCCTGTTATTTAACCCATAACTGGAGGGAAGAGACGGATTAATACCCTTCCCAAGAGTATTTGCGCGGAAGTGAATGCAATGAATTCAACTGGAATTCGAACTCGGTTCCCCGATTTCTCATTCCGAGCCGATATCCACTGCGTCACAACGCACATCCTTTACATGCAATGCAATTTCATTAGCGTTCTTTAAAAAAAAAAGGTAAAAATCAGTCATTGTAAATCCCCTGAAAGCCCCGGAAGGTTTTAAACTGGATTGTGTAATATGAGGTAATATTACTGATTTGACAAGATCGAAGTGTAATTAGACAAAAAAAAAAACCCCAGAAAAAAACAGAAGTGTATAGCAATCCTGAAAAATGATGCGATAATTTAAAATATCTGTCTGCATCTCTTTTACTAACATACGCGGCATCCGCACCAACTTCCCCAGCGTAGATTCTTTCCTCCATAATAACTCACCTGATATATTAGCCCTATGTGAAAATAATCTTAAACCTTCTATCCTTTCATCTGAGTTCTACGTTCCTGGCTACCTTCCCCTCTTCAGGAAGGACTCCAATGTTCATATGCATGGGCTTGGTGTCTATGTCATCGAACACCTTCCCTTATCTAGGGTGTCATCTTTTGAATCCCCAGATCATTCTTTCATGTGCTTCCGCCTCTCACTTCTCAGCTCGATTAGCTATTTCGTCTTTTTCTACCGCTCTCCTTCCTCCCCTAACTGTTCGTTACTTGACATCATTTCTGACAATATTGACAAAGCCATTTCTTCCCACCCCTCTGCCCATGTATTCGTGTTTGGTGACTTTAACGCCCACCTCACGAAGTGGTTGAAGAACGCTGTCACTGACCCTGCTGGTGTCCACACCATGAACTTTTCAATCACCCAATCCCTTACGCAAGTAGTGGACTTCCCCACGCGTCTCTCCGATAACCCTAACGGAAGGGACTCACTTCTAGATCTCTGCTTCACTTCCATCCCAGACTCTTGCACTACCAGACAACTCTGTCCACTCGGAAACTCTGACCACACTGTAGTGTCCGTCAATATTTCACTCCACTCCCGCCCGACCCATGAAACCCAGACAAGTAGAATATCCTACTGCTATCAAAGAGCAGACTGGGATTCGTTCCGAGACTTCCTCTGTGACATCCCTTGGAACAACGTCTTTAGTCTTCCCATCGAAGAATGTGCATCCGAGGGTCTCCTCCTGGGTTAAGGCTGGCATCGATGCCTTCATCCCTGCTAGGAAATTCCAGCTTAAATCTCATTCGTCTCCATGGTTCTCACCCGCTTGCTTGGCTGCCATTGCCCACCGGAATCATTTCTCCCGACTCTATCGTAACTACGCGTCGGACCAACACAGGCGCCTTTTCACTTCAGATCGTAATAACTTAAAAAGGATACTTAACTAAGCTAAGATGTTGTTTGCTGCCAGAATGAGGCAACGCATAGCATGCTATAAATTCGGCTCTAAAGACTACTGGCAACTCTGTAAAAGAGTACTTAACAAGAGCAAGTCCAAAATACCCCCGCTAATCAACAAATTTGAGGTCCTCACCTCCCCAGCAGATAAGGCTGAATGCTTTGCCCGCAGATTCTCGAACAATTCGAGTCTGGACTAGTCTGGAGATTTTACACCCGACTTCTCACCTAAAACCGAGGCACAACTGAATGATGTCCACATTACACCTTCGCTTGTCTCTAAGATAATCTTGAAACTTGACCCTCACAAAGCGAGCGGTGGTGACGGAATCCCAACCATAGTCTTAATGAAATGTGCCCTTGAACTCTCCTCTGTCCTTTCTAAGCTCTACAACCTATGCCTATCTTCTTCCTGCTTTCCTGGCTGTTGGAAATATTCTGTAGTTCCTATATTTAAAAACACTGGAGAACCTTCTGACCCTGCAAATTACCGTCCTATCAGCCTTCTTCCGATCTTTGGCAAAGTGTTCGAAGCCATTATCAACGACGAGGTGGTTCAGCATCTCACAGCACACAGGCTCCTCTCAGACAAGCAATATGGTTTCCGCTTCACCAGGTCTACTGCTGATATGCTAACGACCATCACTGAGTACATATACCAGGCACTCGACAGGAATGGCGAAGCCCGAACCGTTGCATTGGATATATATAAGGCGCTCGACAGAGTTTGGCATGCTGGCCTTCTATGTAAACTGCGGAGCTATGGTATAACTGGACATTTGTTTGAACTAATCCAGTCATTCCTCCCTAACCGCACAATCAAGGTGGTATTAAACGGACATGCCTCTCAGAACTACCATACAAACGCAGGTGTCCCCCAAGGCTCCATCTTAGGTCCTACACTATTCCTGATATACATCAATGATTGCCTGATTCCATTAGAGCCCAAATAGGTTTGTACGCCGATGACACCACAGTTTTCTGTCGCCTCCTAAAAAATCTGTTGTAGGCGTCAAAGATAAAATCTCACCCCAGATTGAAAAAGATGCCCAATCCATATTAGACTGGGGTAAGAAATGGCTAGTAAAATTTAATGCTTCTAAAACGAAACTACTCTCAATTAACCATCATCGACAATCTCACCTACCTCCCATTAGCTTGGACCAGCCTTGCCTCCCAGAGAGTAAAACACTGCGCCTCCTTCGTCTCACACTTTCAGCGGACCTCAAATGGAATGACTATATCGAAGCCATTGCTAAATCCGCTGCTATGAAAGTCGGTTTTCTGTGTAGGGCCCGGAAGTTTTGTCCGTCTAAATCTATCCTGCACATTTATAAATCTACCATCCGCCCGTGCATTGAATACTGCTGCCATATCTGGTCGGGTGCCCCTGCTGTTCTCCTCGGGCTTCTCGATAAGGTTCAGAGGAGGGTCTGTAATGTGATAGATACCGACTTGGCAGACCGCCTGCAGTCTCTCTCCCACCGGCGCGACGTGGCTTCCCTGTGTCTCTTCTATAAATACTTTCACAGCATCTGCTCCGATGAACTTAGATTACTAGTGCCCCCTAAATACGAATTTGAACGAGATACTAGATTAGCAACTAGATCCCACCCTTTTTCAGTGAAACCAATAAAATGCAGCCGTAACTTCTTCTCCAACAGTTTCTTTCCTCGCACTCCCCGACTGTGGAATTCTTTTCCAAACGATTGCTTCCCCGACGGCTACAATCTCCAAGAGTTTAAATGTAAGGTCAATAGACACCTCCTAACACACTAACCTGCTCCTATTCTATCAAACACTCTTCCCATCTGCCAAACCCTCATCCTCGCTATCCTTACTCATCTGTCACCTTCCTCCTAACATTCCCTATGTCTAACCACTCTATCTCTTTACCTTCCCCTATGTATCCCCATGCGCAATAGTGGCAGTGGAATGCCTTGCTTGGGGTGAGATGATTAAAAAAAATATCTAAATTTATTCATAAATGGAACTTATGTTTGTCTGTGTCTGTGTGTGTGTGTGTCTGTTTCCTATAGACTACGAAACGGCTGAACCGATTTTCTTGAAACTTGACACAGTTGTACTATAAGCGTCTGCGAGTGTTCTTAGCTAGACGTTGTTTCGAGATACCCCCGATAAATGTCGAAAATCGATAATCGAATAAATAATTTTAGAGACGGAGTGGTCCGATTTTAATCAAATTTGATACACACATAGACAAAGACAGAAGAAACGATATTCAGATGTTTAAAGGTTGCATTTCTTAGAATAGTTTAGAAAACGATAATATATATATATATATACTCTCTACATTTGTATCGAGCACTCTTTATAAAAGTAAATGCATGAACAAAAAGTTAATAAACCTACGAGTTCAATAACTTAGTTACAATATATATATATATAAGCAATATGTTTGTGTGTGTCTGTTCATCTGCTTCTATGTCAGTATTTTTTCAGCCCTTTTATTTTAGTTTTTGCTTCGGGTAGGTATAATTGTATTTCTTAGTCTCAGCCATGATACCATTTACTCAGAGGACTTATTTAGCCTTCAAAATTCAGTTTACGACGAAAACAATTTTTTTGATATCGATACCAGGAAATCGAAATTTGACTTACATCCATTCATTTTTTTCAGTCTACGCTTTGGTTTTAACTGGAAACAACTCTTGCTTTTTAGTCTTTCCTGTCAACGTCCAAAGAGTCTGAGCTCCAGGATCATGGATTAGTTTTAAAGGTTTCATTACACCCGAGCAACGCCGGGCTATAGTGCGAGTTTATAGATAAATTGAAATACAGTGTAATAAATGAAGACATTTGCGCATTGCTTATTTTTTTAATCATATCACCCCGAGCAAGGCGATAACGCCACTGATGCGCAGGTTTGCTACGTAAGATTAAAGATATTGGAAAAGAGAAAGCCGGAAATCACATCCTAAACAACGAACAAGGGATGAACCTCTTCACCTGTTCAATAGATGTGGGTGGAGTGTGAACCGGGCGATAGTTTAGTGACACTAAACATTTTTCTTGGTATTTCTCCCAAACACGTCTCCGCTATCCATATCAGGTCCTGAGTATGACGGTAAAGTGCACCCGGCAGCAATACCACTGATTGGGAGGTTGTAAAGAACAAGGAACCACCGTTTGTTTGCTGTTGTTCCCATGTCCAAAATAACCCGGAGTCCAGGCAATAGTTGGGATCTAAGCTATGGTCAAATAGTTTACCATAAAACTTGGCTCAAAGAATTATGAATTTATAAAATTACACTTTTAAGTAAATATATAAAAAATATAGATTTTATATCAAAATATATCTTTTTGAAGGAAAACAAAATTATTACTTTAACACATTTTTGAAGGAAAAATATCGGTAATACATTTTTGAATACAAAACTAGAAGACATCTTCAGTTTTCAAAAAATGAAATTAAAAAAAAGATTCATCACAATCTGACTTCTCATAATAACAGAACATTAAAGCATTACCTTTTTGGCATTAAATAACCGAGAGTTTGATCTGCCACTAAACAAAACTCAAACTCAAAAGCATATCAAATATGAAACGTGATGCTATCCCCTGTCCCCTTTTCCTTCTATTCGTTCTGTTAGTATTAGATTTTCTCGGCCCTTTTTATTTTTTATGAGTCCCGAAATGTAAAGTATAAGTTTTCTTATTTTTGCAAACTTACCAACACATTGTTATTGGCTGAAATAATTGCACTACATTTTTTCTGTAGAAAAACATTTCTGCTCCCTCGAGCCTCTCATTCATCGTTGAACAGATCATCCATATTTCGCCAAAATATTCATCAGATACTGCTATATAATCAATGGTTGACGTATTAATCAGGTTTTTATAAAAGAATCCAAATTAAAGAGTTTCAAGTACAATCAAGAATTCATATCAATGTTTTTAATCATCAATATAATTTTCTCGACCGTTTTTTGATATTAGGAGATTCATCAACTAAATTAATTGTCATATCAAAAAATGAATATATTACAATGTATTGGATTCATTTCCCTATGAAATATCAGCAACTGGAAAAGAAGAAAACATGGAAATAAATATTTCTTTAGCAAAGCAAATAAAAGATTAACGGTAAACGCATGAAACTAAGAGGTTACGTATAGAAACTCGGGCATGTCAAAAACTATTTCGAACGCTGCATTTTAGACGTAAGGTCTGGTCCCCTCATGCATCCAAATTACTTTTCAATGTTCTTGCTAATAAATTGATTTTATTTGGGCAACGTATTATTCAAACAATCCAGTTTGTTACTTTTGTATTTTTCGTTAACATGTCACACTATTCGTTCTAAAAAAATGGCTGAAAATATCAGACATCATTTTAGTCTTCCTGAAAAGTAAATTATCCTCTAGAAAGCAGAGTCTAATTTTAGATCTGATAGACATTACAACCGGACCCTCTTCTATAATAATACGAGTGGGTCAGTGACGTCAAAAATGATGGCCATTAATATAATGATGTAGCTAGTATTGAATGTGTCACATTACGACATAAGGAAAAAGAATAATAAATCCAAAACTAATTGGTGTGAGAGAATATATATATATATATATATATATATATATATATATATATATATATATCCGCAAACAGTGATGATTTGCTGCATCACAGCTCATCAGTATGGTTAACCATCCGATTGCTTTTAACCTAGGATTGAAACCCAACCGAATAGGCGTCAGATAATACCTCTGAGCTATTAGTGCTAGGTAAAAAGGAGGCAGATTTTTAGTGTGTGATGTATAATACGCCAGTGGCAAGAGTGCGCTAATTCATTACTGAATGAGCGTTGCGTAGATGCTAGAGCAGCTACTGTATTTTCAAAGTCTACCATTCTTCCAGAGTGCTCAATCAGTGAGTGAGTGTGTATATATATACACAACGGATTTTATTATAATAGCGAGGATATATATATATATATATATATATATACACACATACACATACACTACATGGAAACATGAGCGCAGGAAATATAATTTTCTTATGATTATATTGAAAATGGAAATAACAAGAAAGTTTTGGGACCTTGCAAATTAAATGATATTTTAATTAAGTAAAATATGAGAAACTTCTTAATTGAAACATTGCTTTCAAATTTTATATTTAGCTTCAATGTTTAAGTTAGAATTAGCTCATATTTTTATTCAATAAAATATTTTCTCCTTATTTTCCCATGTTTAATAACCTGTTTTCTTCTTTTAAAATGTAATATAATCTTAAAATTATTGCACACATTTTTCCACGTAATATGTGATTATTTCAAGCATTGCTATTAATCTAAAACCACATTCAAAAATATTAAAAAGAAGAAAATTTATATGCAATCGATTAAAAATAAAACAAAACATTGATTATTTATAATTAATTCCGATAATCAATTCTGATAAAAATAATAAATAAATGCAAAGTTTGATTGAAAACATGATAAAAGATATCACCAGAATTTAAATTTTAAACTACTTGGAAAATTTGTTATAAAAATATGATTTATTATTAGAAGCGTTAGTCACTTAAACACTTGGGTGCTTATGCATTAGTCTCCGTTTTCAGACTTCTCATATTTTGATGCAACTTTTTTCTTCTGACATATTCCAAATATTTTTTGCAAAATGTAAATAAGAAAGTGTTCAATCTAACTCTGCTAACTGCCGTGTTTGAATGGTATATATATATATATATATATATATATATATATATATATATATATACTGAATGTTTTGGAAATTAACAAAATGATGTAACAACTGACATATTTAATTTCATTTGTTTAAACATTTTTTCGAGCTCCCATAGCTCAGGGGATGAATCACCGACTGACGCCAATCCGGTCGGTTTTAATTCTGGGTAAAACAATCGGATGTCTAATCGTACTGATGAGTTGTGATACAGCGAAACAGCTCTCTCTGCTGATGCCTATTTACGCTCTCACACCTTGATTAAGCACTCTGGAAGAATGGTAGGTTTTGAAAAAACATTAGTTGCTCTAGCACTTAGGCACCGCTCATTCAGTAACGAATTTGAGCACTCTAACTACTTGCCTATGATACATCATACGCTAAAAGTCTGCCTCTTTCTAGCGAGCGTCCATATCTCAGAGATAGGATCAACGACTGACGTTTATTCGGTCTGGTTTCAAATCTGGGTAAATGTAATCGGATGTCTAACCGTACTGATGAGCTGTGATACAGCAAAACAGATTTCTCTGCGAATGACTATATATATATATATATATATATATATATATATATATATATATATATTAGTCTATTCAAGGAAATTAAGCTTTTAACAAGAATCATTAGTTGAATACGACTGAAAAGGAAGGATTTATTCATTGATTATTTAATTTTTACAGCATTCTTACATTTTTTTCTGGAGAGAAGGAATGAACTTTTTTTCATAATTATCGTCTTAATCGCTTTTGGCCAATTTTTCGAGCAGTTTCGATGGTGTGAAATCTCTGTTGTTGTTATTTCATCTTAACTGTAGCGTAGTAATTTTTGTTCTGTAGTTTGTTTTACCAAGGAGTGTTCATTCGAAGGTCTTACCTACCGCTCACGACTGGAAATTGCATGTCCATTTCACCATTTTTCTATTTGAAAAAAATAAAGCAACTTTCAATACTAAATATCCATTACTGAATTATCTAAGTTTCATGTTAAGAGATATTGTTTATCATATATAACGATTTATTTTATTTAAATGTTTTTCTTGTATATTCGATCATAATTTTTCTTTAAACATTCATGTTAACTACGGGTTAATAAACGTTTTTATGGCATTTTGATATAATAAGAGATAACGTAGGGCGACTCTTCAAAGAGATGGTAGTGTGCCTAATATAGTTTAATCATATGGGACTCGAAACAGTTTTCTACATGGCACTGAATTTCCCGCACTTTCTTGTTCATCACTTATATATAATTGATGGGATTGTTTGGATTAATAACTACAACGTTTCCTGTCTTCCATTTTCTGTGATATATTATTATTATTTTATATTTGTTAAAAATTAAAACAGAAACATGGTGTTTAATTATTTTCCTATAGCTAATTCGTCCTACTGATATTTTCTGTGCATCTGGTTTAACAAAACTGTGTTGATGTTTTGTTACGTGCAATTTTCGAGTGTGATGTCGTGTATTTTTTGTAAAAATAATTTTGTTTTTTTAACCAGGATGTAGCTAGATAATTATTTTTTACTATTATATGTGTGTGAGTATGGGCGTGTGTATGTGCGTGCTCTGTGTATAGCGAAAAGTGTTTCTGGCAATAAATATTGTTCTATATATAATAAGACTGCTAAAGCTCATACTAATATTATTATATTATATTTTTGTATAGTTTTGAAAGGTGATTTAACACCAAGTTGAAAAACATAATTTTGCTTCAACTTTTTGTACAATTTCAGATACATGCGCGACTCACTTGGAATGCAAGTCTTTCGAAAAAAAATTGTTTGATGCATTCAAAATTTCAGTAACGAGTGTATTTTTTTTAATTCTAATAAAAACTGAATCTACCTACAGCAAAATATCATGTAGCTATAGTATATAACAATTTTCATCTATAAAATAAATACCAACATAAAGCCTTTCAAATTTTTTGAATTATCTCCAAGAGTTTTATTAAATAGAGAATATGACAGCTGTTTCTAAGAATTCTTCAGGCACTGAAAATCTCATTCTGATTCTTTGTGTATTCCCTTTGATTTTTTTTATATAATTAATCCCATACTAATTCAATAGTGGAAGGGTCAAGTGATTAAATGTCAATTGATATTTGTTACGATTTGTACGACGTTTCGGTCGTTGTACGCTTCGGCGTTGTTCAAGTGCTATGATTTTTTAACCGAAACCTTCATTACGACCACTGGGGTATATTATTCTCGTTCTTTGTGCGAAGACCCTTTCGGTAGCCATGAGTTATCTTCTTCTAATAGGACACTCATGTCAGAAATGGCAACAAAGATGAGAACAATAGTCTGATTAATATGAATAGCGTACATACTACTTAATCTTAGAAATATTGACAAAGATAAATAATCATGAATATCTCATGGAACCAGATACTGGCCATTCATTCTTCTAGCGTTCACATTCATCTTATGGTGAAAAATTCAAAATTTTAAACATGAGTCCACACTATATTTTTCTTTATATTTAAAAACCAACACACACACACATCAATATATATTTTGTTTAACACATCAGTAAATGCGGAGCTAACATGTAGAAGATGCATAAACTGTAACTTTAAATTAACTGAAAAGTTTGTTAACCAGACAAGTTCACGCAGTATTTGATGGTAAAATTAATATATAAAGAATCTCATTCCAAATAATAATAATTTCGTAATATGAATAGTACGAAACTGAAATATGTAATTTTACGAGTAATAGGCGTCTGGTGAAAATTGAAGGTAATTTCACTATAGTTTGTGAAAATGTATATTAAACTTGGAAAGTTATTCTCTTTTTAATGTGAGATGGAATTCAGTGTTGTGTCAAGTATTATCTTGTAATATATATATATATATATATATATATATATATATATATATATATATAGATAGATAGATAGATAGATAGATAGATACATACATACATACATACATACATACATACATACATAGAAAATATGTCTCATAAATTCTATTGTGTACCTATGTAATATAACATCAAATCAAAACCCAACTATTAAAGAAGTTTACACTGGATCTTCAAAGAATACTTTTTATTACCGTTGATATTTGCTTTTAATTTACTTCAAAAACATAAATTTGTAAAATCGTTATTTTCATTATTTCGTGAGCTATTGACATTTTGATTGAGGTGCTGAATAAACATTTTATTAAAATATTTAAAATATTTTCAAGATATTTGTACTACTATAACTTAATTTAATGTATCTTTTCTAAAAGAATTATTTAGTTTGTTATTAGTAGGGAAATATTTCTTAATTAGATTGAGAATCTTTAGCCCTAACTTAGTGTTAACTATTTGGTTAAAAGGAGGGATGTACCAAATGATTTTTCTATGTATATTTTCCTGTTATAATTATATTATTTTTATGTATTTAATATCATAATTTTGATAGCCACTATTATTTAGGGCACTATTATAAAAGAAACTTTATGTTCATAATATATTTCTTCCCTAGATTAGTTTTTATTAATTCTATATTGTATGGAGTAGGGTACATATTATTTATACTAATGGCTGATCATTATTCAGGGGAAAATATAATATATATTCGTTAGGTTTGATGTATGTTTGATAAGTGTCATTTACTAAGTCTAAGGATACACCATGAATGTTTTCGTGCGAAGGTTCAGTTGAATTATATCGGCATATTTCACGTTCTCTCCATATTTGAAAAAAATTGAATGTATTCCTTCGTTTTACGTCTTAGAAATCGCTTTATACATTTCTATATATACAATGCTCATGTATGTGTTTTTTAGTATATTTCAGAAAGCTTTGATCATTTCCATAAGGAACATGCACATGCGCTGTAAAACCCAAATAAAATTGATGGAAAATCACAGATGTTCATCAAAGTGTAAAATATTTTAATAATTTTCCTTGAAGGAAAATATAATTTTTTGATGTGCAAAATCTATAGGTATTACTATTAATAGTAGTAGTAGTAGTAGAAGTAGTAGTAGTTGTAGTATTGTTAGTGTTATTGATATTTGTTTCGTTTAGGTTGTTAGCAACATCATTATGCGCGAATGAAATTTTTCTATTTATCTAGTATAAGTTTGCATGGTCCGTTCAGGCCGTCTGAAGATCGCGTGTGTTTTGTGAAAGTCCATTATTATTATTACTAACAAAGGACATTTTTATATATTTTCGAAATGTGTAAATATTGTAAACCTGTTGGAGTTCGGTATATGTATTTTAGATTAACGCACTTCTTTTAAATAGTAAACAGTTCATATGCATTTGTTTTTCTGGCATATCTAACTGAATTTAGAAAATTGCCATATAACTGAAGATGAAGAGACAACTTTTGTACAGTCGTTTTCTCAGTATATTAACAGTATAAATATTGTTATGGCACACGCCTACGAGGAATGGTCTCTACCTTATACTGTATAATTACCTGCAGGAGAAAGTCGACCGCAGTTAAAAACGCAGTTTGTGTTCTGCCTTTCGCAAAGTGGAGCTCTCTTTCTCGGGCGGTGAGTAGTAACCCGGTTTGGAGAATATTAGAAATAAATTTATGCCCATGATATAGTCTTGGATTACCCACATTAAAAATACCTTTTGCCATATTTTGTCTTAAGTGGGAAGACAAATAAATCCTGTTAAAACGCGGTTTGTCTTCTGCCTTGTATTGTCGAACTTTCTGCTTTCGGGCGGAGAGAAAAAAAACGCATTCGAGACTCCGCTGAGTGGTAGAATCTTCTCTGGGGAAAATTAGACATAGATTTTTGCCCGGGCAATATGGACCGGATTACCCACAATAAAAAGGCATTGTGCCACAATTTGTCTTAAGTTAGAAAACAATTAGATATCTTTAAAAAGGCAGTGAGTTTTACCGATGTATATTTGTCTTCGTTTTGATCAGGACACGAACTATACCTTAGCTAAAAAAAAATTAATTTTCAGAATTGCAAAATATCTTTTGTCTGAAATCATCTTTTGTTTTTGATTTTTGGCGTTGTCTTGTTTCATTTTTCAATCATTTTTTTAAAGATTGTTTTGCTTTTCTCGGTTTTGACCGCTATATTTTGTTTGTTTGTTCACGTAACTATTGTTTAACATTTTAAATTTTATTTTCAATTGTTTGTTTACACAGTTCTGGCTGCCATATTGTTTTTATTTAAAATACCAAGTTTTCCCTATACTTTTAATTTTTTTATATTTTTATTGATATCTTTACTTTATCAGTTTTTTTTCTTTTGTCGATTTTTCTTCGAAGACTTTTTTCTTGTGTAATTTCTTTACATCCCCTCCAAGTTCTTTATTTTATTGCCGTTTTAAGCTAATTTACTTATTTCCTCAACCAGTTTTCAGTAGTATGGTTTCTTTTAAATTATTCTTTAGTTCTTAATGTTCTTCTGAACTGTTTTTTTTTCTCAAGGTTAATTTTAGCTACTTTTCTTTTCAATTTAAAAACTTTTATTTAAACTTAGAGATTATCCTTTTATTTTTTTTAATCGGATATTTTTTTATCTATTAGGTGTTCGATAATTCACCAGAATTAAATCTTTTTCTGTTTATTTTATTAACTTTTTAATTTTTTCGATTTATGTTAATACGCCGTACTTCTTTCCTTTCCTTTATAACGTTCTAATTTTATTTTCTTAAACATTTCTGGGTTACATTTTATCTTTTTTCTTACTATCGGCAGCAGATGTTTCGAGATTTGTAATTTTTTGAAACATTTGTTTTACCATTTGTGAAAACTTTTTCGTCTTTGTTACATTTTTCATTAACCTTTCCAGTTTTATTTTTGTATATTTTTGTATTTCTGTTATTTGATTTATTCATGTTTTCATTTGTTTATTTCCGTTTCCCTACTCCTCCTCTTACATATAAATAACTCTCTGGAAGAAAGAAATACATAGAATACTGGTTCGTGTTTTAAAATTTCAAACTAGCATACACAATTCAGATAGTTAAAAAAAGTTGATATTTGATTCACTTTAGAACGATAATAACGATGATTTTTATCCCACTAAAAAAGTTAAAGAAACTGTTCAACCTTCTCAGACTAAAAATTTGAAAATTACCAAATATATGGTGACCGGGAATAGGCAGAATAGTAAGTTTAACGCAGATATGTAAACCAATAATGGAACGCCAAACTAATAATAACAAGAAATCCAAGGATGCTGAAGCAAGAGATTTATTCTGTGGACAATAATTCTCTTCCAAAATGCAAAAGCAATTTCGTGGAGTTAAAGGAGGGAAGCAATAGTTACGTACACCTACTTAAAGTAGGTGGGCTCTTGAAGGAACCTCAATTATCAAGCAAGATTAATGAAAGAATAGTGTCTGTCTTCAATGTGGACAAGCGTTCGCACAAAAATTATCTATCCACGAAAGAAACAGTTTTAAATTCACTGCAGTCCATGTTGGTTAAGTCCTTAGGTATAGTCAAGGCAGCAGCAGATTTCTTTGTATAGGACGTTCTGCTGCACACGCCAGACGACTGCTTCAATACGGCAAGCAAAAAATTTTAAGTAAATTATTATATGTAAATAAGAACTTAATATAACGGCAGGCTTAGAAGTGTATGAGGTCCCTCGTCAGTATATCAGGGAGAGTTTGGCGGCTTATTTCTCACAATTTGGCAAAATCCTGAATGCCTCCTGCGATGACCTGACCGGGGAATTTTCATTCAAAATTATCATCGACCGTGATGCCTTTAGTGATCAACGACAACTGTCTTGACGTAGGGGGCGTGAGCTATCCGGTAATCGTGTCCGGTCGGAAACAGAAATGCTTGAGGTGTAGAGAGACCAGACACCTCTCGTCTTCCTGCCCAGAAAAAAAGGCATCTGGATGCCAGGCCGCAGTTGACAAAAATCCCCTTTCGTCTTTAAAATCCCTCTCGAATATACTAGATTTTTCAATAGCCAAGACCGGAGTGGTAGTACCCCTGGATAGAACGAAATTCATCTCACTCTGAAAACCTTCACCAGCTAAAAGTGTAGTCAAGGAGAAGAAGTAGAAGGAGAAGGGGGAATGGATGGATCTTGTTAGGAAAAGAGGGAGGCATCAAACAGCGGGACCTCGGACCTCTGAAGCCCCCGGGATTAAATGCACTAAAAACTCCACTTTTTTAATCAGCGTGGTAACATATTCCTTCGAAGATTTCTCAAAATGTTATGACCCAGGATACAATGGTATTGAACGAATAAAAATGTTTCAGGAAGAGTTAAGAAACCGTCCATCTCCTCACTCGGCCTATGCCCCGTCTTCACCGGAAAAAAAAGTCTATATCCACAAAATCACATTCTCCAAAAGCTACTCCCAGAAAACCTACTTCTCTTAGAAGCGACCCCAGCACTTTCCTAGAACCCACTCTTTCAACTACCTGTTCTTTCCCTAAGAAACAAATACCCGCACAATTCAAGCTGCAAATGAGTCCTTCCTCTGACGATAAGGAGATTCGTAAAAAGGCCAAAAAACCTGTTTACATAATGGGGGAGGACATTTGTAGGTTATCCGTGACCCATGCTGAAAGATACCAGACCCCTAACTCTAATTAGGTCTCATAATGGCTCTCTTGTTAGGAAGGTGAATACCCCTGGTTTAGGTCGGAGTCTCGAAGAGTGAGGCTCATTCACGATCTCAAGCGCCTAAGTGTGGATGTTTGTTTTCTGCAGGAAACCAGTTTTAAACTTACAACTATGAGCGCATTCTGACTTGGGAATCCAATCTCTATTCAGCATGTTTTAATGGATGTTCTAGAGGGGTTTGGTGGCTAGTGATGGTGGTGTGTGTGTTTGTCTTCGCGAATCCGGTGTGCAGGACTTGTGTGCTAGATATTACTATAAAAATGAATGCTTTTCAACTCCTTGGGGTTTCTGCGCCAACTAACCACGCGGAGGGTCCTGTTTTGTTACAGCAACTCGAGTCGTTCTTAGAGATATTTCGTCGTGTAATCCTCGCGGGGGACCCCGAGTAAGATCGCATAGAAGAATGATAGAGTACTAACACCCTGATGTGAAACTATTTTGGAATTTTACGACAGGAATGGACTTGTTGATAAGTATCGAAATGAACACCTTCTGTATGTAGCAGGGGCAGATCTACTTTAGCGTGTTAGATACATCAGATGAGTCCTAGTTAAGAGAGCCCATGTAGGACTCTTAGTTTGTCCCAGTTTCCATTCGATAGTTGACATGGATCATAGGCTCGTTCGGGATCGTGTAAACTTAGATAAGCCTAACTTTAAGTTGGCTGGCTGCAAGAAATTGAAAGCATCATGACTTGATAGCCAAGAATTCCGGGACCGGCTGTTACTAACTCTAAAGCGTGAAATGACGGGGACTGTGGTTGGGAATAAATGGTGTGCTCCTTTAAATCCAAACTTATGTCGTTTGCTGTTGACTATAATCGTTGGCTAAATAGAGCTAATTTAGCGGCACAAATGACAGTAGATAAGAAGTTCGATCGGCCAATTAAATTCTGTGTTCGTGGCATGTAGCATTAGTTAGGGTCGAGCGGGCCGCCTTGCTTATTAAGAAGGACCAGTCCCTAGTAATTAGGACTACATTAAGAAGAATGTCTTTTGACGCAACGAATACGACCGCTGAATTGAATGTAGTGGACGTTCGTAATGCATCTAACCGGCATATCGAGAGCATCATATTGCCGGACGGACCTACTGTGACAACAGACGCATTTTATGTAGGGCTATTCGGGATTATTCCAGGATCTTTTTAACGTCTATTTGGCCGAATTTCCCCACCTCGAAGCGACTGAAGCGGCTGGGTGCAAAAGGCCCATTAAAAAGTCTGAGATCTTCGCTGAAACTAGTTGGCAGGGACAAAATTCTGGGAATGGATGGTCTTCTATACGAGATATGTTTGAATCAGTCGCTTTTTCTTCCTGTTTCTTGCGCTGATCTATAACAACTGGATGAAGCATGGGTCTATATCTCATCGCTTAACCAAATGATAACCAAGTTGCTATGAACGATCAAAACGGTGGAGTGTCATAAATAATTACCCGCCTTTGACGATGTTTATTACTGATTTAAAATTTTAGCCAAAATCTTGGCCGGACGTTTGCAGGCTGTCCTCTATATTATGTGTAGCCCCAAGCAGACTTGTTCTGTAAAGGGAAGAACTATTAAGAACAAACTTCATTTGGTACACCTGATCATCGAGAAAGTCGAATGTGATGCAGCGCTGATCAATTTGGAGCAGTCCATGGCTTTCGTTTTTTGGTGTCTGACCTTTCCGCAGCCAGTTTCGGGCCGAACGTTCGCTCGGGGATCGACTGCTGTATGCGGTCTTTGGGGCTCTGGCAGATGTAAGCGAGTTAAGATAGAAGACTTTTTTATTATCTCGTTTCCTTCTTCAATTTTGCCTTTTAGGTTGGAGCCCTTCCCTCGAAAGTCAAAGGGGAATTATGTCCTACGCGGAATTTCTCTATCTGGTGCTATCACCTCGGCCATGTCCATTACCTATGCTGACCACGCTATGGTTTTGGTCTCGAGGAAAGCCGAGATTGACGTAGTAAAGAGATCGGTGAGTATGAGATGGTGACTTGGGCCAAGATCAGCGGCTAAAGGTCTGTGGGCTGCGGTTGTGTGTGTGGTAGAGTGTTTTTCCTCTGAACTGACAGACCGATCAAGATTCTTGGCGTCTGGTTCGGTCCTGTTCTCCAGTTGGATATCATTTGGGTGAAGGTTCGAGAGAAGACCGCGGTTATAGTTCGTCTGTGAACTCGGAGGAGGCTTTGCTTGAATGGGAGGGCGGAAGTAACTGATTCTTCTATACTGACTATCTGTACTTCCAATACCGGGTGCCATTCATTTCGGCTTGATACAGGTATTGTTCTCCTTTTTGTGGGGAGAATGCAACGTTTCCACGCATCTAAACACTGCAACAAAAACATCAGTTAACTTGGCGAACTTAATGCGTGATTTTAAGTAAAACTACACGCATTCGATCAAAAATATTGATACAGTCTCTCACGCATTTAAACACTGCAAAAAAAAAACGAAAATAGAGAGTTTGACAATGCGCAAGGCAGAAGACAACCTGCGTCCTTAACATTATTTATTTTAAAAGAAATACAAACAGGGGATGGTGAAAGCGAGTCATCATATTTTGGATCGAATGAGTGTAGTTTTACATAAAATCACGCATGAAGTTTGCCAAGTTAATTGATGTTTTTGTTGCAGTGTTTAGATGCGTGAGAGACTGTGTCAATATTTTGGATCGAATGAGTGTAGTTTTACTTAAAATCACGCATTATGTTCGCCAAATTAACTGATGTTTCTGCCACATTTAAGCGTTGTGCGAGTCTTTATTACTAAAATGATATGTTTAGTTTCTTGTAAATATTGTTACTTTTCATTGTATATATTAATCGTAGAAATTTTTAAAAGTAGTTATTTTCTGCACTTAACCTCAAATAAAATTGTACATATGGGAGATAGGAGTTAATAGAGAGATATTATGCTGGATGTAGTAAGTGTAGTAAGTTTTGTGTAAGGATTATTGTAATGTGCTAGGGTCTACGATTGTGAATAGGTAAGTTAAAATTTAAGACAGATGATGACTCGCTTTCACCATCCCTATTTTTGGCCTTGTGCTATGTTTGTATTTCTTTTAAAATAAATAATGTTAAGAACGCAGATTGTCTTCTGCCTTGCGCATTGTCAAAATCTCTGCTTTCGGGCGGAGTGTATTAACTCAGTCGAGGCTTAGTCGAATTGTAGAATCTCGTCTGTGGAAAAATAGAAATAACATTTTATCACGGGCTATATGACACTGATTACTCACAATAAAAATGCCGTGTGCCACATTTTGTCTTAAGTGGCGATGCAATTATATACTCTTAAATACTGTTACAAACGCAGTTTGTGTTCTGCATTGCGCATTGTCGAAATCTCTACCTTTGGGTGGAGACTAATAACACAGTCTAGACTCCGCCGAAGTTTAGAGTCTCGTCTGGTGAAAATTAAACATAAATTTTTGCCCAGGCTATAAGTCCCAATTACGCACATTAAAAAGGTCTTGTACCAAATTTGGTCTTAAGTGGGGAGACAACTAAATACTGTTATGTGCGCAGTTAAAGCCAGCTAAGCTTCAGGTAATAAGCAGCGTATCTGTACCATTTGGGCTTACTTATTTCTATTTACTGATTATTAACACTTACATGTACATATTGTTTTTGTTAAACTTCTGTGTTCCGTGTCTTACATCTGGACCAACTGGTCACTACGACTTTGCGGGAAATTTCGACACAATAACTCACAAAATATTGGCGACGAAGATGCACGTTAAGATTTGCCACTACAATTTGGCGAAGAATATCCACAAAATGTTTTATACCGTCATCAGACGTTTTTCCATGTTTTCTCAGACTTTTCATTCCTCAACATCTTACAGCCGTTGAAGATGATTTAATCGCCACATTAATTAAGGTCAGAGAAGTCCCTATCATATTTCACAATTTTTCAGATTGCAGGTAAGCATTTAATATTCATCCCATATGTTTTCTTATCTACATTTCAGTGATTTCTTTGAGTCATAAACAGAATCTGAGGTGAATCATAGAGCCACAACCTTAATTTGCAAGACATTGATTCTGTTGATTCCCTAGCAAGTAATATTTTCTCGTTATATTACGACACAAATACAGTTGACCTTTAAATAGAGAACGTTTCCAACTATATTAAGAAAAACCAGAGACCTCTACTATTTACTCATATATATAGAATAAGAAGACTAATAAATGTATGCGTAAGAGGTAGATAATTGTAAGTAAGCGTAACAATCTTGGCTAGAATTAGAAATCGACCCACTAATCTAACTGCCCTCGCTAATAATGTTTGCTTAACACACACATACATTTACACTTGTTGTGTTGTCTAATAGAAATTACGATTATTAATAATATTACTGTTTGTTTTTGTGTATTAATACGATATCCATAATTGTCTAGCTTGAATTATTTGAATTTCGATTCGGATTTAAATCTATAATAAGTGGTACTTTCATTACTAGGAAAACGGTACTTTATGTATACAACATTTGTCTCATTAATCCAGTCAATTACTTGGGTAATGCCTATTTGGAAACGTCCATACACATTCAATGATATATTCGGTTGTAACAGTTGTTGATTGTTGATCCGGTATTCAAACAAGGTAACCTCTTTATTATATCAAAATATCTTGACTTGTGTCCGAATCTTTCTTTCTGTTTATATTTTTATTTCAAAATATAGCTATTGTTCTCATAAGTCAAAAAGTAATTTTACTGTATGTGTACAAACTGTGAATAAAAAGAATTGAATCATGGCATGAGATGAAAAATGAATAATTTTTGACAACATTAAGATATTAGGACAGTGGTACGATACAAACGGATAGCCAAAAATTACCAAACCATTACTGCACACATATAGCTTAGTCATTACTGGAGGGTAACCATTGAAAGGGTTTATTCATTAAAAATTATTGACCCAAGCGTAAACAACGATAGCAAACCTGTAAACTGAGTATATGTACAAAAGATTGAAGAATAAATAAGCTAAATTTGTGCATAGCGATAGCCGAGTTTGAATGCATGACATCGCACTGCCGTACGGAACTTAATCAATGTCGAAAAGCTGCCCAGCCAGAATTATGAAATTTTGCGTTGTCCTATATAGTCACCTAATATCTTTCCTACTTATTATGACACATTTAAGCATTTTCAACGTTTTATACGCAATAAAAACGGTCCAAAACAAACAGTTAATCGAAGCATTTTAATTATTTAATTATCACATCAAAGAATGAGAATATTTTATAAAAATGGGATCAAGGGTTTAGAGTTAAGTTAGAGAAGAGTCAATCACCAAAATGTTACCTATTTCAAATAGATAAATAACATATTTAATATTTCAGAAGTGTCATTTACTCCTAATAAATAGCGTTATTTCTTGTCTGATAATTATATATATATATATATATATATATATATATATATATATATATATATATATATAGTGATGATCATCCACGTATACTGTCTTAATATGTATAGGAAAGAATATTAATAAAAAGTTTTGAATTTAAAGACGTACTTTTTTAAACAGTATTTGTTTATTTTTATAGTGTTTTATATTTCAGACCGCCCTCGGTCCTTCATCAGAAACCTGATTTTTGGTTTCTGATGAAGGACCGAGGGCGGTCTGAAATATAAAACACTATAAAAATAAACAAATACTGTTTAAAAAAGTACGTCTTTAAATTCAAAACTTTTTATTAATATTCTTTCCTATATATATATATATATATATATATATATATATATATATATATATATATATATATATATATATATATACTGGAATAGAGACTTTTCTATAGGATTGTCATTCTTATCTCTGGATTACAGCAATGTCTTACAACTTAAACATTGCAGGGCATGATTAATATACATATACAGATAAGAAAAGCCGAGGAAACCATAGAAACTGAAATGCTATAATTGCATAACATGATGTCAGTGCGGCTCTTTTGAAAGAAATATGTTATAGATAAAGTTATAATACAAATAAAGACATCCAAGTAAATAAAATGTGCGTGAAAGCAACTGTTTATGAAGGAATGATATTACTTTCTTAATAGAATTTGCGGTATTAACTTATCGAATTGATAAATCATAGTACAGGGATACTATACAATTGAAACCTACTTGGCTTTAACGTTGAAAATTCCCATAGAATTTTCTAAGATGTCATGAGTAGAGAACGTCCAACAAGTAAATAATCTCTGTAGTAAAAAATTTAGTATTATTCCATGGCATTTTTATAATATCAAACTTTTCTACATTTTCTTTTGTGAGCTATAATATCGTGTTGAATAAGTAATTGTTATTCGAAGGTGCAATAATATGACAGATTTGCCTTGCAAAAATTAAAAAAACATGTGTTAAGAAACAGTAAATTTCCTTTAGAAACATAGACAAAAGTTAGAATTGCCAATTATCCTGTATGCAATTAAATCTCAATAGATGGTATGTAGATGAATCAAGAGGCACGTGCATTAGAAAAGGATAGTAAGAATATCTTGACAATGACAGTTACTCAACCAGGAATTTTAAAGAATTTTATAATTAAAAGATGATCATGAAATTATGTAAACGATCGTCAAAATAGGAATTAATTAATACGAAGTTCATTCAAAAAATAAGGTGAATTTTTCGGTATAAGGACTACTAATACAGATAGAAGCTTACTTTTTTAAAAATTTTTCCTTACGTCTTTTTCAGAGGGATTTTTTTTTTTTTTTTTGCAGATTGAAAAAAACCTTAGAGATTAACAAAGATGACCGACCAAGAAGCACGCTCCAGGATTTTACAGAGGTCCGTTATCAAGTTTCTAGTTGCTGAAAGGTGCAAACCAGTTGAATGTCATAGGAGAATGTCAACTGTGTATGGTGCCACATGTTTCAGCCAAATAAATGTCTACAGGTGGGCTAAATGTTTTAAAGAAAGACAAAGCAGTGTTGAGGATGAAGACAGGCCTGGGAGGTCTACAGAAGTGAGGTCTCTTGAGGTGATCGAATCAGTCAATGACATCATTCAGTCTGACAGAAGGGTGACAATAGATGACATTGCAAGGATGTTGAGCTAATCTGTTGGAACAGCACAAAACATTGTCCATGATGACGTTGTCTAATCGAAGGTCAGCTGCCGGTTGGCGCCAGAGTTGCTTATTGCAGGGCACAAAACAGAACAGCTGGGATGTGAACTGCTCCCTCATCCCCCCTTACAGCCCAGACCTTGCCCCTTCAGACTTTCACATGTTTTGTCTTTTGAACGCGTTCACGAGAGGCACGAAGTTTGAAAGTAACAATGAAGTCAAAATGCCGTGAGCGATTGGCTGAGTCGAAAGATTTTTACGCTGAAGGAATACGGAGGTTTGTGCAAAGATGGGAAAAGTGTGTGAAAGTGCTGGGAGAATGCTTTGAAAAAAGAAGTAAGCATCTATCTATATTAGAAGACCGTATACCGAAAACATCACCTTATTTATTGAATGATCCTCGTATTAAGCACTGTTTGAGTAGACTGGTCTACTAGTGAAAAATAGAGAAATGTTTTTTTTAATAATTATTTCACATTAGTATTATCTATTTGTCAGTAATTCTGAAATCAAGTAGTATTTGCAATATTTACACTTTTCGGGCTGTTGTCCTAAACTTTATCGCCGTGTTTATGTTTCGGCTTTTGTAGCTCCGGTTTCTTCGTCCTGAAAGACATATGGCTTAGTGGATATAGATTTTGTGATTTCTAGTGATTTGACCCAAAGAATCGTGATTTCAATACCTGGCTACAGCAGTGGTGATCACAATAACTTAGAGAGTTGAGTTAAAGCGTTATAAATACATGGCATTCGGAATTGGCATCGCACACAGAATGAGAATGATATACTCCAATGTGTGAAATAAAGGTTACATAACAAAGATTCTTGCAAATGAAGAAGGCCGGAGTGTACAACAGTCAAAACGACCTAAACATGAAAATAAAGATAAGGGCAACAGTTCCAACAGTGTACAAAATATAGTATTATCTATATTTGGTTGTTTTGGGAATTGTTTTAAAATTTATGAATTATTTAATGCCGCAAACTGAATATTTTGTATTTAATATTATGTTACTATATTTTTGGAGAAGAGACAATACTTTTTGTGAAAAAGGTAACCATCCAATAACAGTGCGAGAAAAATATATTTCTACCCACTCTATGCGCCTAAATACACAAGAACACAACGTACCCAACTAGAATTCAGCTCTTTGACTAACTCCCTGAAGACATTTCGATGCGGGGTAATAGTTAGCAGGCTTTTCTCACCTGAACCTATCACGTATATGTAAGAAATTCGATTCCTACTGGGTAACCCATAATTTCGGCCTTGTGCCAAATCAAACTTACGATTAGAAAATCAACTTTCACTAACTTCGCCGAGCCACTATTAATTAAAGAAGCTGCATATTTAAAATTGCAACGCCTGGTATTCCCACGCTGTCACCAATATAGGTATGACAACTCTCTGCTTTCCGTCACTTAACATTAACTATATATTATTTTAGGTGCAATTTAGTAGGGAGTTCGATCCTCACTGGGTGTGCTATACTTTCAATTTGTGCCACTTCTAAGCTGTGCATAGAAAATCAACTTTCATTAACTCATCCGAGTCATTATCAATTACAGAAGCCACATATTTCCACTTGCAACGCATGTTATTCACAAGCGATCACCATATACACACTGACTAGGGTCAATGTTGCGTAACTTAGCATTATCTATTACTTCTTTGAAATGTGACGCTTTTCTGAATCAAAGTATATGCAAATATTTCATTTTAGATTTTAAATCTTGTTCATAATATAGACAGAGTTTAAAATTAAACCATGATTTTCAGAATTATCGGAAAGTAATCGTTGATTTAAAAACCTCAAATTTATATCTTTTTTTAATTATCGATATCTGGGTAATTAAGCAGTCATTATTCTCTTTGAATAATTCAGGAACGCAGTGGTCCAATGCAAAACATACCCAAGTGACCACGTCCCAGTCATCTGCAAACTAAGGGTGAAACTCCGAAGACTGAAGAAGCCCAGCACATCATCAAGGCTGCAATGCGACCCGCTAGAGAATGGCCTCACCCTGCAGAAAGAATACTATAACAGCGTGAGGAAGAAATATGAAGAACGAATTGGAAAAGTGCACTCAAAATGGGAGTCACTAAAAGAAGCAATGTGGGCCTCAGAATTAGACGCAGAAAAAAACGAGTGAATGAACGAAGAGATCCCCACATAATGCAAATGAGACAAAAATAACGCCAAGACATGGAGCAGAGTACAAGACACTTCACAGGGAGATAAGGAATAAATGCAGACAAGCCAAGGAGGAGTGGCTCAACAGCAAATGCGCAGAAGTAGAGAGAATGAGCAGGATCAATAAAGCAGAGATGCAGAAAGAGATAAGAGAACTGACAGGACAAAAACCCTGCTCCTCAACAGCATGCATAAAATCCAATGATGAAACAATGATAAACAATCATATTAGAGAAAGAGAAAATACTCAAGCGATGGGAAGAATATACAAAGGATCATTTTTGAGACAAGAGAGAACAACCGAGAATAAACAAGGAGATGGATGGACCGGAAATACTAAAATCCGAAGTGGAAGCTGCAATGGCCAAAATGAACAGAAACACAGCAGCTGGTCATAGTGATAGAGCTGCTGTCAGCTTTCAAAGAATATGGCATAGAAAAATTACCGACATAATAAACGAGATTTATAGCAGCGGAATAATGCCAAACGACATGTGTAAGTCGATATTTATAGCACTGCCGAAGAAACCAGGTGCAAACGAGTGTGAACTACATAGAACTATCAGCTTAATGAGCCACATTATAAAACTTATGGTAAGAATTTTTATGAACAGAGCGAGAAGCAGAAACAGGCCAGTGATAGAGCAGGAACAGTGCGGGTTCGTCAAAGACACTGGAACAAGGAACGACATATTCATGATTAGGATGCTCTCCGAAAGATTTGTACCTATGTTTCATTGACGATGCGAAGGCATTCGACAAGATACGAATTCAAAGAATTGATAGAGATGCTCGGCAACCTAGATATTTTCAGCAAAGACATAAGAGAGATCAAGAATCTCTACTGGCAGCAAACGGCATGTATATGGACAGGAAACGATCTCAGTAGATTTACAAACATAGAAAGAGGCGTAAGACTAGGATGTGTCTTTTCACCGGATTTGTTCAACTTGTACAGCGAGAATATTTTGAGGACCCTAGATGACACGCCAGGATTTATTGTTGGGGGTACACAACTTTAACAATATAAGGTATGCAGTCGATACAGGGCTGATTGCGGACACGGAAAGGAAACTACAAGACCTCAGACAGAAGGTAGCGGTGGAGAGTGAAAAAAGGACTACAAATAAACTTAACGAAAACTGAGCGCATGGTCATCAGCTAAAGGTACAACCCAAAATGCCAAATAAATGTGGAAGATACCAGAATCAAGCAAGTACAAAAATTTAAATACCTAGGAAGTGTCCTAACTGGAGATTCAAAATGAAACAAGAAGATGCGAATTGACATGGCAAAAGACGCGTTCCAGAAAATGAGCAAAGTACTAACACAGGAAAATCTCGCTGGAAACAAAAAAAAAAGAGTGCTGGACTACTACGTGATGTCAGTTCTTCAATACAGCAGTGAATGCTGGAAAATATCATCGAAAATTAGGACAAAACTGGAAGCAGTGGAAATGTGGTTCTACAAAAAATGATGCGGATATCGTGGACTGAGCACGCAATCAACAATGAGGTGTTGGAAGGAATAGCAACAAAAAGGAAATTGATACTGAACACCAGGAAGAGACAACTGAAGTTCTTGGGACACGCAGTGAGGAAGAAGAACCTGGAGAACCTGATACTGACTGGCCAAATAGAAGGAAAGTGAGACAGGGGAAGGCAACGGATGACATATCTGCAGGTCCTGATCAGGTGGCTGACGGAACGGGGGTTGACAGGAGTTACGGGAGCAAACATACTAGGAGCCACAAGGGATAAGAAGACGTGGAGAAGCATGATCGGCTACGTCCTGAAAGGACAGGGCACATAGAAGAAGAAGAAGAATTTATTTTAAGTAAAGTAAGAAATGATATATACATTTTGTGAATTATGTTTTAAGAAAACATATTTTCTAGAAGCAAGATATATATTTTCTTTTCTAGTTTTTAACACAAATATTTTCAATGTGATTCTTAAAATTAGCGTCAGTTTTAAATTAATGAAAATTTACATAAAAAATGTATAAAATAATGTTGATATCATTAACACTAGCACAATTGCAAAGTGATATATTTGGAAATGATAATAAAACAGGGAGCGATTTGACAATATGTCGATATGAAATATGTATTCTCTCTCCTTGAATTCACTTATGCACAAATGCACTTGGGAAAGGTATTAATCTGTCTCCGCTCTCCAGTTATGGGTTAAATAATAAGACAGATTGGATTTTATAGCTTTGATCGGCAATCAGTCTACCGCAAATATCAGTGGCAACCTATTGCGGGATAATCTTCTGCCCTAAGCGTGTATAACGTATGGCGATTAACTGACTGACTGACTCTCTCTAAACTGATAAACATCAATATTTTTAATCCCACAAATTGGTTAAATTTGAAAAAATGCTAATCTAAAAATATTTTCAAATGACAATGAGATCCTATTTTTAACTGTCTATTCAAATGTATCGTAGAATTACATAAAATTAGTTTAATCGACAAATGATAGGAAGTTATTAGTGCAACTGCACTGAAGGACCACATCAAAGAAACTTTTTGATAGTCCAGAAACGTCATTTGCTGTAACTAACGAATATTTATCTAGTTTCCCTTCAATGTCTATGTACAATTAATAACATAAGATCGCGGATAAGAAAGCTATATTCCTTGTTATTGATTTCTTTTTTCTTGTCTCAACATTTGCAAGCTTTTGTGTTGCAAAGCTTATAGAGTAGCATCAATGTATTATTTATAACAAATGTGAGTATATTTAACCTTTTTATTATACATGAATGTACTTTTCCGAAATTCTTCCAAACTGTTCGTAGATATTCTTTTCTGATGAATATTGCATTACTTTCTCTGAAAGTAAACCAACTTCTTTGACGCTTTGATGGTTCTTGTTACTTTTCCCGTTCGGTGTCCTCATTAGTTTATAATTTATTAATTGTACTAGATCTGATATTTTCTTTTTAATGATTTTCATCAACAAGAGTCTATATTTGTCTAGAAATAACAGATTCTGGCCTAGAGTAGAATGATAATTTGAAAAATATATAGCGTAACATTGAGAAAATAGTACATTGAAGGAGGGAATGACAATATCTCGAGGAAACCAGCTTTGAATCCACCGAGAATTTCGACAGTTAATGGTGGATGTATCAGTAACTGAAGTTTGAAGAGCGACAAATTTAAAATAAAATGGCCGAATTTCTCCCGTCCCTTATTTGCAAAGAGCATCTCTGCATGCTATCACCATCTTCACACTATCGTGGATCATAAGTTATATATTTTAGGTTTTATCCTTAAATCACATCTATATAACCTGACATCTTTTTATACATGCTTCATTATTGACGACGTTATTATTATTATTATTATTATTATTATTATTATTATTGCTATATCTTCATCATTTTCATCACATAATAACATACAAGTATTTAATCTCTGATATAGGGCAAAGGAGTGTTGTGATTTTACTTGCTTGATGACATCTGTTAATAAACATTCTATAAAAGATTAGTCAAAATTCTTTGCTAGATACTATAGTGCCTCTTCAAAATGCGCAATCATTATTAACCAAATGGAAATTCCAAGTTAATTCGCATAAATGAATGGATATACTAATGCACTATGAAATTTGCATGCGGTTGTTGTCATGAATTTGTTATCATAAAATTTAGACCGTTGTGCATTTTGACTGTTATCATGTCGAACTTGGACACTACAGGGTATTTTAAACTGAACCTTTTATTTGATCTACAGTGTTAGCTTGTTCTCGATTCTACTTCAGGAGTCTAGGGATATTGCATCAACAATTATTTAAACTGCTCATTTGTATTTCTAATGCGTTCAAGTACATACTTTACTCGACCAAGGGAATTGACTCACAATTTCATCTACGCAGACTTACAGTTTAATCCAGATGGTAGAATTCGAGTGTAGAAGTTGGAACAAAATATCTAACTTCACGACATCTCTTTAACCTATTCAACGAGACAATTCTGTGAGACCTAGAAGTCATGCCAGGATTGGTTGTCACAATCTTAACAATACAAGATACGCAGATGATACATTGCTGACAGCTGACATGTAGAAAAAACTACAAGACATCCTACAGAAGGGAGCTGAAGAAAGCAGAAAAGACTAGTTACAAACTACAAGAAAACTGAATGCTTGGTCATCAGTAAAATAAAGAAGCCGAAAATAACAAGTGCAGGCTGGGGATGCTAAAATCAACGAGGCACAGACATGTAAATACCTAGATAATATTGTAACGGATGACGGGAAAATGTGACACTGATATTTGAAGATAAATTTGGCATGGCAAGATTTTTAGAGTACTGTGAGACAGAAAAATTTCGATGGAAACAAAGAGAAGAATGGTGAAATGTTATGTGTTATGTTTTTCAATATGGCAGCGAATGCTAGAAAATCTCAAGAAAGATGATAGAAATATTTGAAGCATTCAAACTGTGGTTCTACAGAAGGATGCTGAGGATATCATGGAACGAGCTTGTCAGCAAAGATTAAGTTTTGGAAAGAATGTAAACGAAAATGAAACTTGCAATTAACACCAGGAAAAGATAGCTGATGTTTTGAGTTATGTAGAGACGAAGAATGGCTTAGAGAATCTGATACTCCCAGGTCAGATAGAGCGAAAGAGAGACAGAGAAAACAACGCGTCACATACTTTACGAGTTTGAGCAAATGGTTGTCAGTGCGGGTTTTGGATGTGTAAGCAGGAGACGCGTTAAGGAACTACCAGAGATAGGAAGATATAGAAGTTCATAAACGCCTGCGTCATGAATGGAAACGGGATATAGAAGAAATAATTTTAACTTAACTGCTGACTATTGCTTCTAGCGGTGCTGTTGCTGCTTCTTATGATTGATGCTACTTAGTGTATCTTTTATTTTGTTACAACTGTTGTTGCTGTTGAAGATATGCTGTAGGTTTTCAAAATGTCTTCATAAGCGGCTCCTATATCCTATTTATTTCTATGCTAAGCCCAGTTATTCGTTGAATCTTTCAGACATCAATGTCTTCGTTAATAATCCTTATCCTCTATTTACACTTCATTCAACAGAAACTGATGACGATTATTTCTCTCAATACATGATAAGTCATATATAATTTCACTGTTACTTTTCTCACTTTGGCTTTTCTATAACCCTCAAAATTAATTTTAAATAGGCGTCTAGTTTCACCTTTATATTGTTAGGCACGATTGCAACAATAAATTACAGAGACTTATCGGTCATTTTCCCCTTCTCCCGTGTTAACTTTTACTTGGCAGAGATTTCTTTGTAGGGTGGAGTTGCTTCTGAATAATGTCCTGATTTTGTTTGTACCGAAGATCTGATTTTTCTCGATAAGCACTTGAATTAAGGTAGACAACATGTGGCAGATTTCTGGTCTGAATCTTAAACGCTTCTCTTTATATTTACAGATGCTAATGTCATGTTTGCTGGGTAGATATTATTCTGGATGGTACGATTGTTGCTAAAAGTATTTTATTTTTAGTATGTGCCTAGGTTGCCAGTATTTTTGCATGGACTTGTAAGCATCAGATGAATGTCTTCATTGCGCTGTATGGATGGAGAAAAATGAAGTTGAGATATTACGCAGTAAATTGTGGCTTGTTATATGTGCGCATCTGGAATCCATTTTTGTGTGATCATTAGTCCATCCAATAAGGCTATCTGATTAATATTTTCGTTTTCTATAATGAATTGGATGAAAGATATTATTGTAGTCACAGGCAATATTTATACAGTTTCCAAGAGAATCCATATAATGAAGGTGTCATTTACTTATCTCAGTTATAGTGTTGGCTTCAGTGAGTGTCATTTCTAAAGCCATTTCCTCAATGCATTTCCCGCATATTCCAAAATTCTAAATGGAAACATATTCTATTATTCTATGCGTAGAAGCGTATATAACGATATAACGATAACCCTCTAGAATTGTGGGTGATAGAAAACATTTTGCCAGGAAAATTGTTTTATTTGTAGGATTTGATATATTTTAAACACACTGGATTTTTCGTCAAAGAATCCCAACATCTATCATAACATGAAATATCTATAATTTTAATTACCATAAAATATGACACAGTAACTTTTTCGACATAGCTGCTATCCAGTAAACGAAAAGAAAACAATAATTCTTAGATTGCTGAGAAGACAACAGGTACAAATTTACGAATTTTCCTAGATACAGTCAGTGTAATGAAACAAACACAGGAGACATAAAAATTCATGATCAACTTTCTCAAATTACCAACATTTTGCAATTTCAATTTCAAACAATCAGCATAGAAAAAAACCTTCAAAATTTAATGTCATATCAGATGTCTTAGATGAGAATAGCATTCTAAACTCCTACAAAGAATATTCAAGCATCAGAATTGATTAAATTGGAATATAACTCTAACGATCAACGCCACGAAAAACAGGATAAAAGTTGGAAGGCTCTCTGAAATCACAACAGCTTTTAGGGGGATCTTGTTAGAATACACATACTATTTCCTTTAACATACTGTTATTTTGGCAAGAAGTTTTATTAGCATTGTATAAGATTTCTACAGCGTTATAATAAAGTTATCAGCCAACAATTAGTTTCCAAGGAGGTAGAGCAACTATATCGAACACCAAGTTTAACGGTTTAAGTATAAATCATAAAAATACCGCTGAAGAAAAACAAAAAGAGAGTGAGAGAAAAGTTTAGGTCTTTTTTCGTATGTAAACCTATGATTGCGTAATATATTCTAGAAAGGTAACTTATATGAGTTTGACTTAAAAGAATGACTTTTAACGTATCAGGCATGTCTTGATAAAGAAATATGAAGAATGTGAATGAATGTGGAAGCGAAGAGCTTCTCACAATGCGGTTTTCTCTGATGACACATTCTATGGGTAATATTGCCTGGAGACAATCGAACAACTTACACAGAATAAATATGTGTTCGCTAATGGCTTGAGGACAAGACATTCAAGGGTAAAAATCCATATCACCAGCCCTGAAGGGAAAAGTAGGCATCGTGCCACGATGACACAAGAAAGGTCACGTCTGCAAATTGAATAGTACAAAAGTCGAAGCAAACACGAAAAAAGCTTGCGATTTACAATATATATATATATATATATATATATATGTGTGTGTGTGTGTGTGTGTGTGTGTGTGTGTGTGTGTGTGTGTGTGTGTGTGCGCGCGCGCGCGTGTGGTTGCGATGTAGTTAAGGAATTCGGTTCGGATGGAGGAATGAAAGGGACCAGTTTGATTTCCTGCCATGTTTATTACATTCACATAGGCGCACGAATCCAACTCGAACGGAGTTCCCCACCTTTGGATTGTAGGCTTGTTACGGATGGTGACTCACAACTAACATCACCCATATACCAGCAAGCCTAGGCCACTTACAGAGCCCATGACATCCTCTTCGGAGTCGATTCTGTGGAGCAGTGGTTACATATATATCTTTAATTATTACAGCAAATCATATAAATATATATTACAAAACTGTATATAATGTTTCGACATTGAAATGATAATGTCTCATTTGATATTTAAAAATGATGGTATCTTCGTCCTTGTTAAATGACTGATGAGTAACTGTCTTCTTAAATACATGATGAAACATTGTTCTTTCAGTTACATAGATATAGATATGTATAGACATATATATAATTGTGTGTGAGTGTTTGTGTGTGTGTGTGAGTGTGTGTGTGTGTGTGCGAGAGAATTAAATGGAAATTTATAAGATTATTTAACGGAGAATATTATGTAAATACTTAATTTAACATATTTATACAGCGTCTATCCATCTTTTATCGCTAATTTGAAATGAGAGTCTAGCTTGAATGTTAAATTTGATTTTAACTTAATATTTCAAGATACTTATCAAAACACCATTAAACACACACACACATATATATATGTGTGTGGGGTGTGTGTGTGTGCGTGTGTAGTTTTATTATTATTATTATTATTATTATTATTATTATTATTATTATTATATACCTCTCTATTTATAACTTATTTAAAAATATTCGGGCTTTTTGGCATAGTATCATTAGCTTTCGTTATCACACCGTATTCATTTTTCATCATTTTTGTAAACATTCATGATTGGTCAGCACACACTCCATAACAAACGCCGTCAGATTTCTGTCTTTGCATGCTCACGGCAGACATTTTTGTACGTGAAGACACTCGTAACTTTCAAAAATAGAGTCCAGATATCACAGCAGTATTTGAGAAAAGTGAGAAAATATTTCAGAAATAGAATTGTGCAACATTCTCCGCCTGTATAGATTGCATTCACACAAACGCATGAATCTATCTACTTTCCCTCTACTTATAGCCGGATGTCGGTAGTTGTACAGCTTTGAATGGTAACGTTGTTAGGGATGGTTACTGAAAACAAACATCATCCATATACCAGCAAGACAAGCCCAATTACGCGGTTGAAGAGCCCATGACAGCCAGTCATATAAAAATATATTAGAAAACTGTATAGAATGTTTCGACATAGAAAGGACAATTTCTCCTCTGATACTTAAAAATAATGGTAACCCCGTACATGATAAATGCCTGATGAGTATTTGTCATATTATATACATGATAACATATTGTTCCTTTAATGACGAAAGAAAATATACAGTTAATATAAAAATGTAATAAAAATAAATATTCATTTATATATTTTTATATTAACAAACTTTATAACTTTTTTGTATGTTTTCAACTGTGCAATAGATAGATAAATAGATATATATATAAACATATATAGTATGTGTTGTGTGTGTGAGATAGTTGGAAATATGATATAATTTAATAGAAAATATTAAGTAAATATTTATTTTAACATATTTCTATAACAACTATCCATATATTATTGCTTATTTCGAATGAGAGTCTAGCTTGAATGTTTAATTTGATTTTAATTTAATATTTCAATGTACTTTTCTAAACTCCATTACATACACACAAACACGCACATATATATATATATATATATATATATGTGTGTGTGTGTGTGTGTGTGTGTGTGTGTGTGTGTGTGTGTGTGTGTGTGTTAGTATTATTATTATCATTATTATAATAATCATCATCATATTTCCATATCTGCTATGACCGCACTATCTACCAAGTCTGCGGGAAGATCCAAGACAGGTCATGGTGTGATGTTATGCCTCCATTTCATGCATTTTCTATCTGTCCTAATATCCCTAGCGTTACATAGACAAATTTTTCCTTAGTGTGTTGGATGAACTTAACAAGACAGTTTTTGTATATCTCTTAAGCTGGGTTTTCAAGTGAGACTTTCAAAGCTTTGTTTTGTTTCATGTTTTATCATTCCAAGTGCACCTACTATCATTGGCACAACTCTTGTTTTCAATTTCCGCCTTTTTCTATTTCAATTTCCAGGTCTTTATATTTTGACAGTTTTCGAATTCCTTGTTTATGTTTTTAATATCAGTCGTGACCTTCGATAGTACGCTTTACACACTTTTTCTTTCAGTTTATCTGGTAAAGCTTTCCACACTCATTTACACCTAGGTATTTATAAACTTCTTTTAACTCTACATATGTTATTTTTACAGCGGAATCTAAGCTAATTGAGGATGTTTGTTGTAAAACTCTATATTTAGCTCATTTATTCAAATTGAATTTCATTCCAATCTATTCAGTGAAGCATTTTACAGTTTCCAAAAGGCCTTCCAGCTGTTAAAATTCTAAACATAAAACTTTAAGTCATCCATGTAAAATAGATGGCTTATTTTCTTTTGGGCTATTTAATAACCACATTCCGTTTTGTTGTGTTGGCTAGTTAATGCTATTAATGATATGTAAAATAGTAAAGGAGACACCTATAAATATAACTTATGTGATGTTTATTTCACTAGGCCTATATGTTCCATTTAGATGATTGAGAAATGGTTTCTTTTTTCATATCGACATACATTGTTTGATGAAACTGATGCTGACGGGTGACATCTTGTATATATTTAAATTCTTTAAGATCCAGGAATGTGGTACATTAAGGAATGCCTTATGATAATCTATCGAATTATTACTAAGATGTTTCTTTACATTGAAGAAAATTGCCAAGATAATCCTTTAATAAGTAATTCATCTTTACACGTTTGCACCTATTTCTTGAAGCAGTATTATTATTATTATTATTATTATTATTATTATTATTATTATTATTATTAACTTTATTATTATTATTATCATTATATACTTCTATTTATAACTTATTAAAAATAATCGAGGTTTTTGGCAAAATGTTATTAGGTTTCGTTATCAACGTATTCATTTTTTCGTCAATGTTCTATTTTTGACATTCATGATTGATCAGCGTACACCGCATAACAAACACCGTCAGATTTCTGTCTTTCTATGCTCACGACAGAAAGAATCCAAAAAACACAGCAGTATTTGAGAAAATGAAGAAAATGTGTGAGAAATCGAATTCTGCAGCATTCTGCGTCTTCTTCATAGGCAATGAAAACGAGAGGAATGTTTGTTTATTGCATAAAATATTTGAGTAGACACTGTTAATTTTTAACTGCATTTAATTCGTTTTTCTGTTTATTCGAGATAATAAAAATTTTTAAAAAATTAATAAAAATTGTTTTCATCGAAGAAACAGACACGTAGATAAAAATAAATACAGTTTAAATCAGTGGATCTCAAACATTATTTACTCATGGAACACTTTTCATATCAATTTCTTTTTATCAGTCCCATTAACAATACACTAGTGGTTCTTAATCTGGGTCCACGTGTATCATTCAGTTTGTTCTAGTTACTGATAAATGAGTGAGAAGCCATGTCAAAATAAGATATATATATACAATAAAACCTAGGTGTGTAGAATTTTGTGAATGATAGTCAAAAGTAATAAGTATAAAAGATATCCAAGTTATAAAAAAAGATCATCCAACCAGATCGGATGCTTTATTGTACTAAAATCATTGTAAGTCACATTGAATTTATGACACTGTAAATTATCAAGTTTTTACATCTGTTTTTGCTAAAAAATTATAAAGCTACGTGAATATTTATTTTCTATTAATCTAAGATAGCAGAAATTATTGTAGAAATTTCATTCGCAGTAATACTAACCAATTCAAAAGTTGAATTGATCCATAGACAACAATAATATAAGAGAGGACCTCTAATTCATTATTGATTTGTGTGTCGAGCATCAGGAATCTTACATGGAACTCGGTGTCTATGTAGGCCACGGTAGAAAACCTCTGGTTTAAATGAAGGTATTGCCTACTCATATAAGTATTTGGGCCAAAAGTAATATCTAAAACAATAAAATATTTCTGATTAAATGTAGCTGTTTTCTTCCAATACTTATTGAGTCATGTCAAGTGATGATGCTGGTTGTGAGATGAAGAGGTGATCATCACTTATAAAAGAAAAATTGAAGAAATATGAAATCAAGGCAGCTAAACAAGATGTCATTAATTTATTTTAGTGAATACTCATTATTTTGGCAGTCGCTTTATTTATTACTCTGTATTCTTTTTATTTTCCTCTATCAGCCTTGATGATATATTAATGCAATTCGTCTTTGATAAGATATAATAAAAAAATGATGAAGCAGATCCGACAATCAAGCAACGGCAAATATCTAACCCTAATAATTACTTCAGAGAAAGAAACGATCGCCCGTCAAATTGCAGTTGCTTGCAAGAGAGGGTAATTTCGTAAGCTACTGGGAAATTATCTTACAACAAAAAATATTCACAGGTGTAACAGAAGGATACTGGAAACAGAGAAAATGTACAAAGAAAATATGCTTTGCTAATAGTAAATACGCTAACAGCACATCACTCCCTATAATATTAGAAACACAAAATTAAGAGTTTCAGCATCAGGCTAATTCAATAACTCAAAAACTGCAAATATTGTACGAGAAAATAGTTGTAATCGCGTTCACTGAGCAACAAAAATGTCTAAATAAATTGTCAGAACTGAACACGCAATGTCGAAACGCATATATATATATATATATATATATATATATGTTCATATAGATAGGTGTGAGTTTGCAACACTGGGTTTCACGCTCTAGCGATCATACATGTTACACACACACGCGCGCGCGCGCACATACGCTCTCACACCCTGATTGAGCACTCTTGAAGACTTTGAAAAACAGTAGCTACTCTGGCATGTACGCATCGCTTATTCAGTAATGGATTAGAGCTCTCTAGCTACTGGGCGGGTATAATGAAAATCTACACGCTAAAGAATCTGCCTAACGAGCGCCTATAGCCCAGAGGTAGAATCGCCGATTGACGCCAATTCGGTCGGGATTCAATCCTGCAATCCTGACTTTAAAGCAATCGGAGTCTTACTGTACTGATGAGCTGTGATACAGTGAAACAGATCTGTCTGCGGATGACTATAAATATATATATATATATATATATATATGAGTGTGTGTGTGTGTGTGTGTGTGTGTGTGTGTGTGTGTGTGCTGATTGATTGCTTATTTACTTAGATTTGGTCATAATAAAATTAGTCTAGTGCACATTTGTATTTATAAGTGTTCCATAAAATTATAGTGTAGAATAATTTGCATATACTTCATTTGTAAACGAGGTATTACGCGACCTAGGTTTTTACCATGTAGTGTCTTCAGAAGTTTTGCAAAAACAAATTTTACCGTTTACCGTTGTATATTTTTATGAACGCTCACGGTAAATTGTTTGAACGCCCAGGCAATTCCTAAACGAACATTCAATCATATACCTCCGGTTCCACATTCTTAAGCCTATCATCTTCCTTTCAGCAGCCCTATTATTTTTCCATTAACAAAATTTAGCCTGGCCGTTGTACCCACACAATCTAAGCACTTTTGTCTTTGCCATAAATAAATTTTAAAAGTCGTGTTCGGATCATGTCGGAAGAAAATATACCCGCTATAAAGTGGTGACAAACGACGTGAGACGAACACGCATAACGCAGCCTTCTCTCGGCCAACAAACAAAGGCATTTCCACCAAATAAATTGGTATTCTCCAACGTTACACCAAATAAACTGGCGAACCTGAAGTTCCCCAGATAAACACGTAACCAACACGTAGATTTTCAACACACACACACACACACACACACACACACACACACACACACACACACATATATATATATATATATATATATATATATATATACACTAAAACCTTTGGACTTTCAGCAAAATTTGAATATTTCTCTGCAACAAATTCACCATGGCAACCGACGCTGGAGTAACAATGGATTCAAACCAACCAATTCAAGCTGTTTCAATGAAACCGCCGAACTATCTCGAATCGAATGCAACGGCTTGGTTTGCTATAATGGAAGCGCAATTTAATATTGCACATATCTGACAGCCCCATCAATTTTTTTTCAATATTCTGGCAGCACTCCCCGTGGATATCGTAGGAAAAATAAAACCTGCTATATTACAATCAAAAGACTACGACGCACTGAAAGAATCAGTGACGGGCGCATATGAAAAATCAAAACCGGAGATGCTGGATAAACTAATGTCATCAGCAAAAGTAACTAGCCGTCCATCTGTGTACTTGAATGAACTCGTGGCACTAGCAGGTCAAATTGGCGTAGGGGAAGATATCATACGCCACAAATTCATACAAGCCCTACCCCACTCTATCAAGCCTGTAGTAGCAGCACAAGTTGACATAGATACAAACCGACTTGGGAAAATGGCGGACGACCTACTGCTATATTTTAATTTGCAAGATTCCGCCTACATTCAACAGGTTACAGAAAAGCAAAAAGACGAAACAAAAAGGACACATGGCTGTTCCCATAATGAAAAAATATTCCCTGCCAGCATTCGCTCTTTCAACAAGAACCAAAATCCCCAAATTTGCCTAGCGCATTTATATTTTGCGGAACGTGCAAAATTTTGCAAAACGTAGTGCAGGTGGCCTAACAAAAGTAATCATCAAATGTAACCCAGCTCTCGTCAACTTCACCAATTCCTCGTGGGAATTCGGAAAACTACTTAGGCGAGAGATGTTAGCTTCCATTTCCTCGCCGCTTCTTGTTGTAGCCGCACGGTTAGGAGCTGAGAGAATAAATTTTATTGAGGATACAGGAGCTGCTGTATCTATAGTACCAAAAAGATACTTAAACGGAGCCGTCAACTACCCAACCAATATCTCGTTAGTATCTGCTAACGAAAAAAAGACTGAATGCTCAGGACAAGTGGTACTAAATCTAACGCTACAAAACCTAAGACGGGAATTCACCTGGACATTTATAGTAGCCGAAACTGCTCAACCACTCATAGGGTATGACTTCCTAAACAATTTCGGATTAGTGGTGGATTGCAAAAATAACAAACTAGTTGACAAAATGACTAACAGACAATCGAACGCGCATCCATCATCTATTATTATGAATATAGATGTAGTACCGAGAAAAATGACAACAAAACAGTGAGAACAATCCTGGAAAATTATCCTAAATTAATTTCTCCTCATCGCGGCTCAAATGCGATGAAACCAAAAATATATCACAGGAGAGAAACTGGTAGCAATCCTCCTACCTTCTCCAGAGCCAGACAGCTATCAGCTCAAAGATGTGATATCGCAAAAGAGGATTTTAAGAAACTACTAAAAGCAGGAATAATTTCTCCCTCGAACTTTACACAAGGTACCGAAGGCAGACGCACATACAGACCTGTCGGCGATTATAGACATATAAATACCATAACAAAAACCGATCGATACCAAGTGCCTAACCTAAATTCCTTGGCTTCAAAGCTGCATAACAAAAAGTTTTTCTCAAAATAGACCTGTCGTCTGCTTATCACCAGATACCAGTGCACCCGGATGATATTTGTAAAACAGCCATCTCTACCCCTTTCGGGTTATTTGAATACAACTACATGCCTTTCGGACTACGGAACGCATCATGCACTTTTCAAAGAATGATGGACAATATATTCCGCGATACCGATTATACATTTGTGTATATCGATGATATCCTGATCTTCTCAGAAGACGATGAAATTTATTCCAAAAATGTCGACCAAGTACTACGAAAACTAAGTGAGTACGACTTTAAAATTTGTCTTTCCAAATGCACATTTAGTGCTAGTGAGTTAGACTTTTTAGGATTCCACATTTCTTCAAATGGTCTCAGACCCAGTTCTAAAAAGTTAAATGAACTAAGTGAGTTTCCTCAACCAAACGATTCAAAATCGCTACGCCGTTTCCTGGGAATGGCGAATTTTTATAGGAAACTTCTGCCGAATTTCAGTAACATTGTATTACCGCTAACAGAAAAAATACGCCTAAACCAAAATTCAAAATCTTTAACATTAATAAAGGAAGAAGTCGAATCTTTTAAAAACATAAAAAAACACTTTAGCAAATATAACCGTTCTAGATTTCCCCAATTAGAAAGCTAACAATTATCAGCTAGTAAAAGATAGTTCAAACTATGCGGTCGGGGCAGCACTTCAACAAATGATTGACAACCAACCCATCCCCATAGGCTTCTTTTCAAAGAAATTATCCCAGATCCAACAGAAATATTCTACTTTCGACAGAGAACTATTAGCTGCCTATCTAGCAGTTCTTCACTTTAAACATCTAATAGAAAGCAGAAATGTAATGTTGCAGACGGACCACAAGCCACTTTGCAGTGCTTTTAAAAGCCAATCCTCTCTAACATCTGACAGACAACGGCGACACCTCTGTTTTATCAATGAATATGTGAATGATATTTCATACATAAGAGGATCGCAAAACATAGTAGCTGACTGTTTATCAAGACCTGTAAATGCTAAAACTATTGATGTGTGACTTACAGGAAATATTGAAGCATTAAGCTACTGACAATGAAATCCAAACATTCAAAGACCAACTTAAAACATATACAATAAATAAAAAGGACACTATATTATGCGACACGTCATTACCTTTCCCACGACCTTTTGTGACAGAAAAGGTCAGAAAATCGATATTCGACAGTTTGCATAATCTGTCACACCCGGGAATAGCAGCTTCCAGAAAAATGATAAACTCCCGATATTATTGGCCGAATATGTACAAATCAATAAAAGTTTGGTGCACAGAATGCCAGCACTGTCAACAAGCAAAAGTCACAAGACACACGAAGAGCAAAGAAAGTCCATTCGAATTAACTTCTAGCCGTTTTGAAACTGTACATGTTGACATTGACGGTCCCTTACCACCAGTAAAAAAAACAAACGGTCCCTTACTTTTCAACTTACCGATATTTATTGACATGCATCGACAGAAACACGAGGTGGATAGAAGCATGACGGAAATTACGGCAAAATCTGTATCAATGGCCTTTGTCAATCTATGGATCTCCCGATTCGGTGTTCCTCTTCATGTCGTTACGGACAGAGGAAGCCAATTTGAATCTGAATTATTCACAGAAATATCAAAGATAATAGGTTTTCACCGATTAAGAACGACAGCCTACCATCCACAAACAAACGGACTAGTAGAGAGAGCTCACAGATCCCTAAAAACTGCTATAATAGTCAGGAAAGAATCATAGTTATCAGCTCTCCCTATAGTTTTGCTATGAATGAGAATAACTCCCAACGAATCAAACTATTCTCCATTTACCGCAGTAACGTGAACTCACGCACAAATCCCTCGATTACTGATCGATTCTAACAAGAAAGAAACAGCGAGATAACAAACTCGCACGTTAAAATTTTAACTGACGAAATGCAGAAATTTGATATGGACAAATTATCCAACGGACACCTACATTCAACACCTACTTTTTACATCCCAAAAAATTTACAGACCTGTACAAGCATTTGGTTAAGAACTGATAGAGTAAGAAAACCGATGGAAGCTTCATACACAGGTCCATATCAAGTAATAAGTCGTCACGAAAAATATTTTACTATAAGAAAATCAGACGACGTTAATAGTAAAGTCTCAATAGACAGATTAAAACTGGCGTATATTGCTGAAAATATAAAATCAAAAGATTCCATCGAATCAAGACTTGTACTGATGAAACTAACTAAAACAAACCAAAAATGAAAACTAAGTCCGGTAGAACACTTAAATGGAAGAAAGAAAACACATATTTTTATTTCTAACAAAACAGAACACAAAATAAAAAAAATCTTTGAAAAAGTGACAACAGATACCAAAATATCACTCCGTGTTCTAGGGCGAAAGTTATGTGGTGATACCAACCGAACAAAAGCGATGAACCGGATGTGTGCTCTCTCACAACTAAAAGTCAAACGAATAATAATCGTCGTACGCATCCGGATCCGCGCAGATGTTCCGGATGAAAAATAAAAATTAATAAAATATCAAATTACCAATTTTTATTTATCAGCCCATGAGAAGCCCGAAATCAAATACAAGGAGGAAATGCGTTTGAGCCAGAAGGGAAAATATAAAAGCCGTGACAAAAGACACCCAGACAGACAAGGACAGACGGAAGAGAAGATAGTAATTAGTTTCTTCCTTGACATATGTCAAGCTGCTACTATGCTCACCTTCTTCTTCCTTCTTCTTCCGCACCTGTTCTCAAAGTACTAACTGGCCCTTTCGAAGACATTCCACACAAAGCAACTCACTGACTCATTGACCTTAGAAACGGCAACTTGAAAATGAACATTCCTTTCTTTCAGATGATCATACCTTCCATGAACTCTTTTGCCTCCGTTGAACTTTTATTTCAAACATTACTTATTTTGTAAAACATTAATTGAAATGTATATATGTATAAATGTTATTTTACACTCAAAAATTGACTTTCTTGAATTTATGAATTATAATGGGCTATCTTCCGACAAGGCCAAATTACGTTAACATGCTACGGAATCCTACTACCCCTCACTATAAATGAAATAAGAGAAGAGAGAGCCGCTTCAATTGTAAAATATTTTTATGGCCAGATCTTCTCATTGAATATTCAATTATTTTTTCTTTTCATCAAATATTGTTTTGGTTGAAAAATATTTTGATAGCCTGTGTTGTATTCCTTTGCGAATGTGCTTAATTATGCTTTTGGGATGGTTGGATTAATTTACTCAAATATCAGTATTCATTTTCACTGATGTCTAAACAAATAAAAATATACATGTCGGTTTAAATCCATTGAGTTATCGTTCATTCATTAACAAACTTGAACACTCTCGGTTACTGTTGCGAGTTAAATTGTGTATATAACACGCTAAAATTCAAGCGCCTATATATATATATATAATCAATCTTCTGGTATATATTTCAAACGGACAGTATAAGTATAACAGGATTGAACTAAACTTCATTCGATATTTATAGGATTTAATTAAAAAAAACAAATTACTGCATTTTTATTAACAATATTAGAAATTTAAATATTCCACGGTACGTGTGGGTAAAAAATTAAAAATAAAATGTATTATTTGAAATGAAATACAAAATTACAATCAAAATCTAAAAAAAAACATACACACTCACACACACGCACACACTCACACACACACACACACACACACACACACACACACACATATATATATATATATATATATATATATATATATATATATATATATAGTACTACTTTTGTGGCTTGTCATTGCAGCCGATGCTCCGTAGTCGGGCTGACATTTTTTGTTTAAATGAGCCACTTCCCAAACTCATGAAAACAAGCGAAATATCGTAGCTATTTCAAAATCTGTTTTGATATTACTGTGATCCTGACACTGCCGCTTTTACATTCTATGCTTTGTCACAACTAAAATCTGACACAAACGTCGTTCTTCTATCTGCGTTTTCATTCCGCAGTGTGAGGAGGAAAATAGTACTTTTTCTTCACGAGACAGATTTGACATAAAAAATATTTCCTCAAGTCTGAAACGCATATTGAATACTTTATTTTACAAATGCTTTGATTTGCTACTCTCACAGTTACGATTGCCAAATCACGAACAGCAACGAAATATATGTGGCATCGATTCAGAAACGAAGTAAATTTAAAAATAAATGAAACATTTACTTTATTTCTCTCCACTAAAATATGCAAAAATCTTTTAAAAATATTTAACTGTTCGAATGTATTTTTCAGTCCAATTTTTACGTTTCTCCGTGTGAATTTTTTAAAACAGAATTCAATAAAAGCCAAAGAACCAATTTGGCAACTGCTGAATACATTAACTTAAGATAGAAATAGCAAAAGCACCTACAAATAATTAACTTAGAATTGTTCATTTTTTATTTTCTAAAAGGATATAAATTTACAGATCAGTAAATATTCAAAGATGTAATTCCATGTTTAGAAGGTATATTTGTTTAAATACAACACGTTATAAATTTAATTTGACTAAATATTACATCTTTCAAATTAAAGCATAGATATCATAGTTATCAATGTTAACTGATAGCCAAAAAGCATTTCTCACTGAGCTCATTAAAATTAAATTGCTAGTAAATGGAGCAGAATTATAGAAACTCTTCAACGGAGAATCGTATATTGCATATTATCTTACTTTTTACTTTTTGTGCTTTAAACGAACCTGCTATTTTCAAAGGTTACCAAGAAAAATTTTCGCTGTACTGATATTAATTAGCTCTACACAAATGACATCTACAACATATTGTCGTCATAATGTTTACAGACATCCTCAAATTATTATAATTTAGCTGATCGGGAATGAATATACTTGGCAATGTTCGGTTTGTTTTCTCAACAGAATACATTAATACTTGGTTTTAATTTGGCAACGAGATGAATTCATTTAAATCTAGAAATTATACTGTCAATTTCTGGCAGTTTACCAAAATTAAGTGTGAATTTAACCGCCAATAAAGTGATGTTTTAGATAAACAGATATACTCTAATAGAAATAACATATATATATATATATATATATATATATATATATATATATATATATATATAGATGGGAGGGTCGTAAAGAAAAAGAAACTTATCTTAATCAATGCTTACGTTCTCAGATGGATTTTATATATGGATAAGTTGACAGAAAAGGAAACGGGTCGCCTAAGCTGTTTTTTTGCTTTATTTATATTGTCTTATCAAAATATGCACTGTATGCCACACACACACACACACACACACACACACACACACACACACACAAACACAAACTGATACGCTAATGTGTGTATGTTTTATTCTGTATGGGCAGTAAACTGATGAGGGGATTAAAATAACATTTTAAATCAAAGTTAAAACTGGATTTGTTTAATTATTTTTCATTGGAATTATATTCCTTCACTAAAAAACTAAAGCAGTAGTGGAAGTTTTCATTGTCAAACAGTGAAAATTATTTTCTTATAGATATTTTCATTTTCCTATGCGAAGGCATTCGACAAGATATGACACAAAGAATTGATGGAAATGCTCGGCAGCCTCGACATTTGTGGGAAAGACATAAGGGTAATCATGAATCTCTACTGGCAGCAAACGGCCTGCATAAGGACAGGTAACGATTTCAGCAGATTTACAAAGATAGAAAGAGGCGTAAGACAAGGATGTGTCTTTTCACCGGATTTGTTCAACTTGTACAGCGAGAATATTTTGAGGACCCTCGATGACACGCTAGTATTTGTTATTGGAGGCAAGAACTTGGAGAACATGAGGTATGCATATGACACAGTGCTGATTGCAGATACGGAAAGGAAACTACAAAACCTTCTACAGAAGGTAGCGGTGGAGAGTGACAAATATGACTACAAATAAACTTTAAAAAAACTGAATGCATGGTCATCAGCAAAAAGTGCAACCCAAAATGCCAAATACAGGTGGGGGACAAATCAAGCAAGTACAAAAATTTAAATGCCTAGGAAGTGTTCTACCAGAAGATTGAAAGTGCGACGCAGATATCCGAAGGCGAATTTGCATGGCAAAAGACGCGTTCCAGAAGCTTTAGTAAAGTACTAACACACTAGATTTCACTAGAAACAAAGAAAAGAGTGCTGCATTGCTGCGTGATGTCAGTTATTCAATACGGCAGTGAATGCTGGACAATATCATCGAAATGAGGACAAAACTGAAAGCAGTGGAAATGTGGTTCTACAGAAGGATGCTGCGGATATCGTGGACTGAGCACGCAAGCAAAAATGAGGTGTTGGAAAGAATAGCAACAAAAAGGAAATTAATACTGAACATCGGGAAGAGACAACTGAAGTGTCTGGGACATGCAATGAGGAAGGAGAGCTTGGAGGACCTGATACTGACTAGCCAGATAGAAGAAAAGAGAGACAGAGGAAGGCAGCGGATAACATATTTGCTGGGCCTGATCAGGTGGATCACGGAATGGGGGTTGCCAGGAGTAACAGGAGCAAACATACTAAGAGCGAAAAGGGATAGGGAGAAGTGGAGAAACATGATCGCTTACGTCCTGAAGAAGAAAAATACGTATATATTCTATTCATATAAATTATATTCATATATTCATATAAATTATATTCATATGAATAATAAATTGGGATAAATAAGACTTTAAAATGCGGATAAGAAAGCATATTCCTTCACTAGACCCACATCATAGCCAGAAGACTACATATTATCTGATAAAGTAAATCTAATTAACTTTATCCAAATGCAAACGCACAGAAAAAAATGAATAAACATGAAATATAAACAAAATTAATTGCGTAAATCAATCAATCAATATATATATATATATATATTTATATTTAAACTCCATGATTAACAATCGTTAAACCTAGACATTCTACATACAACCATCAACTAAAATTCTAACCAGTACAAATAACACAGTCTATATGACATGTACGTAAGTAGCCAAAGAATTAAGCCAAATAAGTAATGTATGGGAACCAGCCGGTTTCTGTTTCCAGCAATTCATATATATATATATATATATATATATATATATATATATATATATATATATATATATATATATATATCCGAATGAATACAGAACCAAGAAAGAATCTTTACAGCGTCCAAAACATTAATTAAAAACAATGATCGATATATAATATATAGATCTGTGAATATTTATTATAAATTATGTTTTAGAACAAGTACATAAATTTTTATATATATCCACTACAAATAGTACATGTGTTTTTACATTGAAACTTCAGGCGGTGTGGATAGGAAGACTCGTCGCAAGATAAAAAAAATTACATGCTAACTGCTAATGGTGTCCGTCTATTTTTTTCTTCATCTTTATTTGCTACGTTATACTCTGACTCTGTGTGTCAATCCATTTATATATATATATATATATATATATATATATATATATATATATATATATATATATGGATTGACACACATATATATATATTTAGGAATACCTATATTGGCTATGATGGGTAAATTTTCGTCAGGTTATATTTAGCGTATTGGCTCTGTTTTTTTGGGGTTTTTTTTCAATTGTCAATTGCACACTATAGTCGAGTACACAGTTTAGTATTGAGAAAAAGCAATGTGAGGTAATTCACTCCGCTAGAAATTTGGAAAAGGGCTGCTTTTCTGCTTGGTATTAGCGACGGATGCTCTAATACGGATATTTCGTATTGTCTTGTTGTGAATCGAAGACGATTCGGAAAGATTTGGGTCCTTACGTATTATCGGGAGGACCTTTGATTTTTACTTTTTCTTTTTTTTCCCCGCTTATAACACCAAGGAACTGGAAAAATCAGGCTTTCATCACCTCAACGTCAACCACAAGTACAACTTTGTGGATTCGAACACCGGGGCTCATACGCAGACAGTGGAACGCCTATGGGGATCGACAAAGTGGCGAAACAAGAAGCACTGTGGCACTGCACGTCACCATTTGGAGTCGTATTTGGCCGAATTCATATGGCGGAAGCATGTTGCCTGTACTGATGTCTTTGAGTCACTTTTGGAAGCAATTGCGACGTTCTGGCCTCCGGAATTACAAATGTAATGTTATTTTATTGTTTTAACCGTTTCAATAAATAATTTACTTTAATTTTTGAGTCGTTTTTTTAAAGGTCCTCCCGATAATACGTAAGCACCAAGATTTGTATGAATCAAATAGTGATTTCAAAGATATTTGCAGAGATCACTAGTCGTGGAGACGTGATGGCTTCATTCATATTCTCACACTGCCTCAGACTAAACACGGAGGCCTAAGTCAGTCGCTTTGAAGAGATAGTGCATGCCCTGGTTCAAGAGGGTAGCTGCTAGAAGACTTTATGTCCAACAACAGGACACTGCACCATGACACACGAGTAGGAAAACAATTGTTTCCGAAATTTCTGCAACCATCTCTCACCTCAATGCAAACCATTTGATTATTATGTTTGGAGTGGAGTTGAGTGAAAGACTAACAAAATTCATTATAGCGCAAACCGAATGCAAATATTATAGCAGTATTCACCAAATTTAGCAAGGAGAGAACTTAAAAGTTTCGAAATAGATTTCGAAGTCATCAAAAAACGTTGGTTGTAGACAATGTCGATTTTATTTTATGAAGTCACTCTTCAGTATTTGAATATATCTTGGCGTAAATTTGGTAAATTTATCTGTTAAATAATAAATATTAAATAATATCTATTATTTTCTTTAAATGTCACATTATGCATCGCATTAAGTATACAATCTCCAGATATATTTCCCTACCTCTCTCACTATCCAACTTGAGGATGATTATCTATCTATCTATCTATCTATCTATCTATCTATCTATCTATCTATCTATCTATCTATCTAACCACGCCTGTGTCATATTTGAACAATCTTTTTTCTGTAGTTCTGTATAAGAGTGCCTTTTATGTTATGTCTGCATATATGTACTCTTTGTCTTTCTGTTTGGTTCTATCTAACTGTCTGTATGTTTTTGTCTATATCGATACATACCTTTTGTCAAAACTCACTCTTGACTGTCTGTATATGTCTTTTTTGTATCAGTAAGTATCCAGTGTAGGTATCTGCTTATTCTTTCCCTTCTCTGTGCATTTTTCTATATTAGTGTAACTAAGTTTATATCAGATTTTTCCCTCTATCTCAGATTTTCTTTATTTGTATGTGTAAATATCTACATCTCCATCTGTCAGTATGAGGGCTTATTTAGAAGTACAAAATACAAAATACATTCTGATAATTTATATTTCAGTTCAGGATTATATAACACAGGAAAAATTGGCACATTCTTCATATATATATATATATATATATATATATATATATATATAAGCAGAGAGTGAGAAAAAAGTTATATATTTCACTAGTTTTACGCAAAACGCCAACACAGACAGACAATATTCTCCATTTTTTTTTTTTACAAATGAATTAAAGATAAAATTGGTGACAAAAGATGAATGTTGCAAATGGGAGGAACTTGATATTACCCCTTTGAAATAATAAGGACCATTAACAGGGATGTTATGTCGCAATGTATGTTTCCAGCTCTATGTTATTTCAAAATTTATTTTGATATTTTTTCTTACCCTTAAAATTTAATCTTTGCTGGTGTATGAATGCTTTTAGCCTGAACAGAAATATGGTTTTTAGAACGTGTTGAAATTTAATTTAGATAATCATAAAAATAAGCTTAGATAATAATTCTGATAAACGTTATGATTATTTTTAATTTTTACTTTTTCTTATACTTTTGATATTACATAATTTATGATCTAAAACGTTCAAATATATTTATGACAATAAAGAATATAGTGATCCCTACGAGGAATTGCTGAAGAGAATCGTGAGGTTCTTATTAGAGAGCGTGAGGCAGAGAATGCACTAATCAACAAATGTCTGTCCCGCCTGATAAAAACAAATCTACCGAAGAATGCCTGCGTTACAAATCGCTACATATATGGCCTCCTAACTGTCATAAGTTGAATCTGTTGGTCTACTGCTTGTGGAACGTAGTCATGAGGAAAATCAATCAGCGCTTGATCACATTACAAACTTTCTAAAGTCTGCCTTAATTAACACAATATCCAAAAATAGCCTTGATTTATTGTTAAATTTTACTTTATTTTCATATTTTCATTTAAGTTTATTCATATTTGCGTTATGTTTGATTTTGCTTGTTCAACATCATAAAATATACCAAATTGTTTTCGTCTATATTAATTTATTTTTTAAATATAAAACTTCATGAGATTAAATATTTCCGTAACATTATTTTAAACGTTAGAATTTCTGTCAGATTCTTCACTGACATTTTTAGATTGCTTCGTATGTAAATTTTACCGAATGATAAAGCAATTTAGATTACGAATATATCATCCTCATCATCAATAACATTTTCTTTATATATTTTATAGTATGTTTCGACATATATCTTACATGCGTCAATGTTTAACAGAAAAGGCGCTGGATTTACAAAGATAAATCCCCTCTACAGAATTAAGATATATAAAAGTATGTAATAATCCGGAATATTACGCATACAGTGTTATTAAATCGCAAAGCAAGAATAAATGCACACAGATTCGTCTAGAAGTAGCACATTTGGCATATAAATGTGGTCGAATATCGTGACCCCATGAAAACGCTTGCCGTAATAAAATTAGACCAAAAAAATCAGAAATCAACTGGTATGTTTTACTATAATAGACGTATTTTATATCAAACTATTTTTGTATGTTTTAATCGATTCCAAATGTTTTGGTGAAGAAATCTTTAAACAGTTTTTCTAAGATACAATTGTTAATTCAAGATTATGCCGAAAATTCCCTATAAAACCCAACATATATTTTTTTAAAATACTGTATAGCTGCCATATAAATGGAACCATTTCAGTGACTATGATAATGAGAGTAATGAAGATTTAAAATCTAATTCTTGTCTTCTTCGTTACATTCATTTGCGTTTATTTACATTTGATAAAGTTAAAAAGGCATGTATTTTCAATTTGCAAGATAGACTGAACCATATCGACTTTATTGGCAATTAGTATACCACATAACAAAACAGTAGCAGTTCCTGGAAAATTTACTGCCTAATCAATGATGAATCGGAAGAGACATGTTCACCCAAACGGGTATCACGTATGAAACGTAACTAACTGATTGAATGGTATAATTTGTTGCTTCCCCACAAGACAAAATTTGTCATTCATTTATCAAGCATCCACTACAGCTTCAGTTGCAAATGTTTAAAAAAAGTGTTTCCCTTAAACAGTTTTTAGGAAAATAGATTACTGAAAACCAGTCGTTGTTATCATTTCTCCTTGCTAAATTTTAATTTGAAGTAGTGTAAACTGTCACCATATTGCTAGTTCCATGTGCCAAACAGTTTAGGTGTAGTTGTTTTTAATTGTAGTCCTCCAGTGATGCAGTTTTATTATTTGGCGCAGTTATTGCTTTGTAATTATGTAGTTCAAAGACAGATGGTCTTGATAAAACCCCCAAGATTCACTCACTCAACAAATTTTGTAACCATTGATCTTAGAATGCAGTTGAATACAATTGAGAATTTAGTTATTTCTGAACAGCTGTTGTGTAAAGCATGATATATGGCGAATATATAATTGAATTAAAACAAATGTACTTTCTTTTTTCCGAAAAAAATCGATAACAAATCGGAAATTCTTTACGACTCATACTAGTGAAAAGACAATACCACAGATATCCACAGTCAACTTGAAAATGTGAAAAGAAAACAAATAGAAATGTTAAATTCAGAAACATTTTGATGGAAATATAAGCATTCTCAATTTTTATGTAATATGGATCAATTTTGAAAGAAGTGGATACTTGAAACTTCAATTGCAGTTGCAGAAGATATTTAAAACAGATATTGTTATCCCTAAGGATGAACAGCAATTTTAATAAAGAGGTGAAAGAAATTACCATTCAGGCATAAAACTAGAACTTAAGAATTTAAATTCTGGTTAATGAGGAAAAACGGCTTGGCGAATTTGAACTTAACTGCACACACCTTAGTAAAGTAGGAGAAAGCAAGAGTGATATATATATATATATATATGTGTGTGTGTGTGTGTGTGTGTGTGTGTGTGTGTGTGTGTGTGTGTGTGTGTATGTGTGTGTGTCTAATGTAAATCGATGAAAATAGATAGTTTAAGAGCTAAAATAAAGGGAAAAAGGCTTGCTTAGTGTTATACGAAATGAAGGCGAGCCATGGCGCACGCCATTATTGTTGGAGTTTTGTGGGTAGGCTTGTATACAAGTGAGCGAGCCATGAGCTGACTCATTTTATAGTTGACTGATAGAAGATTTAACCAATCAGAAGTCTCAAGATATTCAATGCGACCTGTATTAAAGACGACCATATTTTCCTGAGTATTGGTGATATGGTACGATTCAGTAGAGTGTCTGACTCGTGTGTGTTAATCTTTGACGTTGTTTCATCGCTTTATTCTAGATTCATAAACTATGGAGAACATGGTAGCCAATAATCAGAATTTATTGTCTTCGACAAAATCATGAATAACCACGCAGTATAAAAAATGTACATATTTAAATTGTATTTTTAATAAATATAAATATAACTTTTGAAATATTTGATTCATACCGACTAGCAAACATTTCAAGAGATGAATCGATTACAGATATATGAAACAGTATTCTTTTTAAAATCTTTATTGTACATTATGATAATTAATGCAATATACGTAAACAGACAATATTGATGGATAATTGCAAAAATCAAGCTTTCCTGGAGTGTTAATAAAATCATGAAAAAAATAAATTCCTGAAAATTAAATATCCATGCACATACGCGGGTGGGTACAAACACAACCACCACCACACACACACACACACACACACACACACACACACACACACACACACACACACATACGTATATACATTGTGAAATGTATGAATTGTTGTCAAAATTACTCAAAAAATAAAATAATTATGACGTTTTATTTTAATTATTAACATGAAACACAAAACTATATAACTATTGAATAAAATAAAAAATGCTTTCAATAAAACCATCCAGACGATTGTAAAATTTTATGAATCTCTTCTGAAGGATCTCATTGATTAAGCTGGTGAATGATGCCATAATCATTGCCTTAAGTTTATCTTTGGGTTACAAGGAGATTTGATGATCTCTAGCTCAGATACACCCTACATTTAATAATCAAAGTTATTTGTCTATATTCATTAGATGAGGGATTAATTACACTTTCTACATTGTTGGAACTATTGTCCTCATATTTATTGTTAATTTTCCGACGTTTCGAACATTATCCCCTCCGGCATTCTTCAGGTGCTGGGAATTTTCAACCGAAACCTATATTAAATCACTGTGACATATCATTCTTATTTCATGTGCAATGCAAATTTAGTAGATATCTCGCTTTATATTAACTCTAAATTATTTAATCACTACTACTGGTGTTGAACACTTTGGATAAATAACTGGAAATAATCAACATCTATATCAAATGAATCACATGAGGATCCGTGGCTTATAGAGTTGGAAAAATGACAACGAAGATGAAGACCATTGACCGCACAATAAAAATGTAATAATCAAGGGGCTTGCAGTCTGAAGTTAGCTAATCAAATATGACGTGATGTGGTGGTAGAAATTGCCTTAAAATCATGACTTGTTACCTTCTGTGTCACGGTCTAGTGAACTATTTGCAGACATTGGGTTTCCAGCAGTCATTTTTTCCATGGACTGCACTAGATGCAATTAATGTAGGACTCCGTGTAGCGTCTTAGATTTATTCAGAAGATAAATAGAAGCATAATATCGCCGTCACCAGTGATTATTCGAAACAGCCTTTAAATCACCATTAGATTCTTCTGTCTTCCGGAACCCATTGTACTGTCATGAGATAGACACCCAGACTCTAAATGATTTGTATTGGATATTCCATTGCTAATGCCATGCAATACAGAATGCCATTTAAAGATTTCTGGTTGTGTGAATTTCGTCACAGGGATTTTTTTCTAACAAATAGAGCCGAAAAACTTTACTAAACAGTGCGCTCGACGAAATCGAATACTAAAATCCCTCCTCCGCGATATTAAAAATAATAAAATATATAATCAGTGGAAATTTACCAACGAATTATGTATATATTTTCGTTTATTTAAAATTATGCTAGAATTAAAAAATTATATATATATATATATATATATATATATATATATATATATATTGCGTGTGTATTTTGGCAGTATTTTTTCAGTAATACAGGTTTCATTGAATAATATAGACAAGTTCTGTCTATTTTGTGTAAGAGCCTTTCGTATGATTTGATTAGCTTGATAGTGTTGTCATGAAAAGACGACAAGAAATCGCAATAATTGTTGATTTTTTTCAGGTCTGAGCTTTCGGCTTACATAAGCTATTATCAAAGGATGAATATTTAATATACAGTGAACATAGAAGATTTAAATTGTTAACAGAGTGGAGTTATACAGAGAAAATTAAACAGGTCCATTTTTTGGCGTCGTACATGGGCGCAGGCCGAGAAGGAATGATGGTAGTGGGTTTTTGGGCAAATGAGAGTATAGCGGCATGAGGGGATTGGTCCGGGAACTGCTACTACTACGGGTGTAGTGGGTAAGTATAATAACTATGACCTCTCCCGTCGATTATAGGCATTGAATTATGTTAGTGGAAGTGTCGAAATTTATTTTATTTATGCTAGGTTTAAACTGTTTGATGTAGATAGATTCTAGAATTTTTCGTTTATTATTTTCTTGTTTAAGTATATATGTATTTTCAACAAGTGTTTTCCGAAGAAGTGCGTGTTGATATATATATATATATATATATATATATATATATATATATATATATATATATATAAGACTAATGCGGAGATGTTTGGCAGGGGCATACAAACTTCGAAGATTCATGAAGATATCATTATGATATATGATATCCTCATTCGTCAGAGTTTCATTTTTATATCTTCCAAGGCTTATCACAACTCAAAGCTATATTTTTCAATATATAGTTTACAGATTTGTTTTATCGCATCAGGTACTATTTTATAATCACGTGCGTTTGTGTGTGTGTGTTTGTGTGTGTGTTTGTGTGCGTATGTCCATAGGCAATTACACTGCATGTTGACAGTCAGTTTGCTGCTTTTATGATACTTACACAATGTTAATATTGTGAGGAGAAACTCAAGCAGTTTTCTAAGTCGCGTTGTCTTCGTTTCTGTAAACAATTACTTTTTCAAATTGACAATTCTTCCTCGAAACAAATGTGCTTGGTTTTGTGTGTGTACATGTGAGTGTGTGTGTATCCGCGCGCACGTGCAAAGTTATCTTTATTAGGACATAAGTTTGGAATGAAATGTTATTATAAATATGACTGCATAGAGAAATTCCATTATAATCAGTTCTGACACATCTAATTAAGATTAGCTATATAGCGAGATAAGTTCATTCACTTTTTAAAATAAGGTTGTGTGCAAGTATTTTGCATGCAGACATCACGTTATTATCCCAACGTTATTGTAGATTTTTCAATATAAGAATTTCGATCTGTTTTGTTTAAATTAGAACACGAGATTTTCTCTAGACAAATCCGTAAAAAAGTATATGCTATGAGAACAAATGTAGTTTTATACGTCATACTGCAAGTCTATTTCTAAAAATACGAATGGAAATTAGTGTTCCTACTTACATTCTAAATTTTTTTCTTGGAGGCAAATTTGTCCGAATAGCAAATAAAAAGAATTTTTGTTAATTTGATGACAATATTCTTATATGGGTTACAGTTGCAAGTAAACATATATCAGAAGTGCAGATGTGCCGAAGTAAATATTTGTCATGTTAAAAAATAGGGTGATTAATCGTCCTGAAAGACAGACGTTAAAACGGCATATAAAAATCAAGAACACTGCCTTTCTTTTATGTCGTGTTTTCTCAGGACGTAGGCGATCATGAGTTTCCACAACTTCCTGTTTCTTAAAGCTCTTAAATGATTATGTGTTTCTGTTATGTCTCCAATGATCTGTTCTGCCATCAATTTTCTCAAACTCACTAAATATGCTGTAAATATGAATTATTGCGCTATTATATTTATCTAAGAACCACCACGCATTGAAGATGAATAAGTCCGGTAAAAAAAACTCGTCCCATTAATTAGTAGTTATGCAATTTATTGAAAATAAAATAAGTACATATTTTTTAATTTGTTTAACACTTTCTTGCAAATATGCTGTTAAATCATGGCAATCATTCATTATCACTATGTCATTAATTCACTAACAAATTATCAAAATATTGCATTTAACTATCGATTCTCTGTCTGAATAATAAAAAGAATATTATAAAGATATGAAAGAATTAGTTCTTTTAAAAATATATTATCCAGTACGAAGAACTTGTATTTGATGTCTGACTGCAAAATGATATTTTTAAACATATAAATAAATATATTTTATTACTACATTAAAACAGATTTTAAATGATATAATAATCTGGGAGATTTTGATGTGCGGGAGAAGCTTTACATTAAGTTTATGCTAATATCTTCTTTAAGCAGCAAGCATAGTTGAGAGGCAATAATTATAATGGCTTTTGATGTATATGACAAAATCTCTGAGTTGTTTCTATGGTCTCTAGTCGTTGTGCACATATATGAATTATTTTGATCTCTGAAGACTTATTTACTTTTACTATTCAAAGTTTTTCAGAAGGAAATATATTTTATCTTTCATTTGTTCTTTCTTTATTTTTATATGTTTATTATTATGTAGTTTCAAAATATCCGACTTTATTTTTACAATAATTTGTGTTTAGTTTCAATATAAACAAAAATATTAAACCATACAGAAACTAGAAATTTTCATCGAAAAATATTTTCTTTAAAATCGGAAATATACTTATACTTACTATATAATTCAAACAATTCCTCTGGTAATGACGTCATTTCATCCTTGGGAAAGATATAAGATTTACAGCATTCTGAAAGTTGCTGTCATGATTTGATGCTTCCATAAGTCATATGCAGGTCAGTGAACCAATACATATTACTATGTGTGGCTCTGCCTAACCCACGTCTTTATCTATTTCTGTTTGCGCATGAGATGCCAGCAATTGCTCTGAACACTATTCATGGTTGCAAGCAGTGATTGTTCAATTAAGGCGGTATTTGGAGACACTATTATTGTCTAGAAATGATGTGCTCATGTTCTTGATAAATTTGACATTGATGGGCTCGCAATCAATCACGTCGTCTTTCAATGAATGATTTAACACTGGTGCATAAGAGTAGAAAAGGACGAAGATCTAACACACACACACACACACTCACACACACACACACACACAAACACACACACACACATATATATATATATATATATATATATATATATATATATATATAAAGAGAGAGAGAAAGAGAGAGATCGTGGAAACAGTAGGAAAATATGTCTGAAAAGCTACAATTACCATGAGAGAGAATCGCATCATGATATATGTAGGTCAATAACGTACACATGACCAGTGATTCAGTATAATCGAATCTACTATTGTTTCTGAGAAATGCACACCAGGAATATATGCTTCAAATAAGAATATTGATACGAATATCGGCTATTTATTTACACTCTATATCTATCTATCTATCTATCTATCTATCTATCTATCTATCTATCTATCTACTCCTCGCTTTCTCTCTCTCAAACTCTCTTTCTCTCCCTCTCTCTCTCTCTCTCTCTCTCTCTCTCTCTCTATATATATATATATATATATATATATTATTTTCCCTTCCTTTGAACATTGCTTGAACAACTGATCTAGTACTTCTAAAGAAGAATGTACAGTGATATTGGTTTGGATTTAGCATCTCTGATAGATTTCATTTATCTACCGTACGGTAAATTTATTGTGACTTTTCTATAACTACGTTCACGGTAATTGTTTTGATGTACTTTCCGTTTCGGTATTTAGATATTATGTATCTACATACAGTATTAGATTGGCGGCATAGTTGAGCAGGCAAGAGTTGACAATTAGGTTGTTGCTAACAGTTGATTTTAATGTTTTTACCGCATATGGATTTCTTTATCAGCTTGTTGCTCCCCAGTCAAATTTGATATAAAAAAAAAATTAAATGGAATGTCAAACTTTAACTTCTCCCTTTTTTATTGTCTTCTGTCTTTAAGAATAGTTTTCTCATATTCTCTACTTCTCTTTCTCTGTCTGTCTGTATGTCTGTCTGTCTGTCTGTCTGTCTGTCTGTCTCTCTCTCTCTCTCTCTCTCTCTCTATATATATATATATATATATATATATATATATATTTATATATATTAAATCCCAACAGATGAGGAAATAGGTAACATCCTCAAAACCAGAACCTATTAACATTAGTTTTATGGAGGGCTCAATGTAAATAGTATCGTCTATTTACAGAGCCAAATACATATAGTATGTCAATAATTTCCGAAAACAAACATTAATTGATGCAAAAATGTTATAAAACTTCAGTACCAGAAGAACCCAAAAAACATATCTATTTTTGAAAAAAATAAAAAATAAAAAAATAAAAAATAAATAAATATATATATATATATATATATATATATATATATATATATATTCAAAATATTTCGAAAATGACATTCGTTGAATGGCTATTTCAGCGAGAAATTATTTGCATCACCTGCAACAAAAAAAATCTTTTTTAATCCCAACCTTTTTTTTAAATTCCTGTCTATGGATATATTTTCGGGTTTTTTCCGGTACTGAAGTTTTATACCATTTTTGAATCAATTAATTTTTGTTTTCGGAAATTATTGACATACTATATATATATATATATATATATATATATATATATATATATACCTAGCGAGCTAGACAAAGCTACCTAGATTTCACCTAAACGGATCGTCAGGGAAACTGGCCCTTCGTATTCTTATTCAATCGTTTTGCAAATCCCTGCTTTGTTACGGTTTGTAATCTATGACAAATTCAAACAAAATGAAATTATGAACATGAATTCAAATAGAAATAGAATGCAGAGTGCCTTTACAAATAAAAGATGATAGTAGTTTCATAAATATTTCGAATATTTAAACAATTTGTTTTTAAAGAGCACTAAAATATCATAAAATATAAAATATTGTCATTTAAATCTATTTTATAATACAGAACTTGTTCCTCTCAATAGCGAGTTCCTCAAATGCGTGGAAACACATGAAAAGATAAAGTAATACGCAAATAAAATATTAGGATTATTAGTTTTATTTCATTAGAACAGACTTTGATACGATTATATGCATGGTTCCCATTTAGTTCATAAATGTCAACAGAATTGCCTGCTGTATTTGTTCTTTACAATCTCTTTCTTAATAATCAAAATAATTACCAGCGAAAAAAACCTGTAGGACCTAATGCGTATGATATTCTTCCGTACATATGGAATGGTTCCACAGAATTACAAAGCAAAAACTTTATTAATAACAAAACCATAACACTTTATGCCTTTCAATAGCTGCAAGAAATAATGTTGTTTGCGTGTGTTGAAGGGAAAATTCTGATGTAATTAATATGATGACATGATACAAACGAGAAGAAAAGAAGAAAAAAAGCGTCAATGCTAGAAATTACTTAAAAGTTTAAAAAACGAAATACTTAAAATATTTTAATTGATAAATTTTATAGAAATCTATCGGCATTGGGTCAATGAATGCAGATAATTTGTATAAGACAAAAGGTAACATGAAAATTGCTATACTTAACGTGGATGGAATGTTCAGTATAACGTTTATTTTGTATAATTTATGGATAGATTTACTTATTTATCTTCGATTAAATTATTTTATTTAACGCTTAATCTGTCATTTAATCAGCAATATCATTCTATACAGGGTGTTCTATAAATATTTTTACTCTTTAATAAAATTATGCTGTCTTTACTGACCTACAAACTCAACCAGTGGTTAATGTTATGAAATATTAATGTTTATTGACGTACAAAAAAGTATAATGATGTTAATTAAACTAATAAAATTTAAGGCATGTTTCTTCATGAATCTTGCTAATGTGCACTAGGAACATTTCTATCTGTTTCAAGTTTATCAATGGGGCAAAAACTGTACTTTGCTTTGAAAATCTCTAGTAAATTTACAGTCCTTTGATGTTTTCGTAATCGAACGAATAGTTTAGGATACATTTTCTTTATAAACACGTTTGTCATCCCAATATTAGGATTATCTCAATGTCATAAATTAAAGATTTATTCAACATGATATAGGAAATCTAAAAGGAGTACATTTAGGAGTTAAACTCTATATAAATATTAAAATTTCTTACTATAACATTCTATTATTTATCAATTATTGTATTATTATCAACATCATATTTCTATTTCTACTATGGTCTGCGGGAAGACTTAAGGCAGATATTGGCGTAATTGTTTTAATTTAATTATTTGTTTTTCTAACTCCCATAACATCACTAATGTTACATCGAAAATATTCTTCTTATCGTGCGGACTGACATTATGAAGACCGTCACTTTTGTATTTCTCTTAAAATGGGATTTCCAGGGATTTTCTGCAATGTATTATTGTGTTCATCTTTCATCATTCCAAACGCACCCACTATGACTGGAATGACACTGATTTTCGCTTTCCAAAACTTTTATCTGTGTTGAGATAATTGTTTTTATTTCCATTTAATTATACTTCGGTAGTTTTTCACATTCTTGTATTACAGTCTGCTTAATTTTTAGGGGAGTTATTGCCGTTCTTGTTATTATTATATCCAGTTGTCCTGCATTTACAAATAATATAATCCCATATAAATTTGATATTTTCTATCTCTGTAAATATCTTCTTACCAGTGTTGGTTAGCAACACACACACACACACACACACACACACACCCGCACACGCACACACACACCCGCACACCCGCACACGCACCCCCCCCGCACACACACACACACACACACACACACACACACACACACATATATATATATATATATATATTGTCATCCGCAAACAGATCTGTTTCGCTGTATCACAGCTCATCAGTACGGTTAGACTCCGATTGCTACATAACCCAGGCTCGAAACCCGACTGAATTGGCGTCAGTCGGAGACTTTAGACCTGGGCCACTATATATATATATAGGTAAATATTGAAACAGCCTAAAATGAAGATTATTTATTCACGCATGTGAAGAACATCCTGAGATTGGCTGTTCGATGGTTTTCTCATATTTGTCCTCAAACCTGCATTTTGAATCCAGATTATTATGTATGATATTAATCTTTAAGTTCCTAATGAAAAAAATATGGGCTTGAATAAAAACTTCGGTTTCAGCCAGACGCTCGTAAACATCGAGGAAAATTAACTTTATCGAAATCGGCTTTATTAGCACTTTCTTCATATTGGTCATGCAGAAATTTGAACTGCCAAGGTGGTTTCTTCTGTTCAGGAATTTTATACTTAGCTTTCTTTTTCATACATTTGAATGCAGCAATTAGTTCTTCGGTTCTGTTTTTGTTTTCTACAGAAAGTATTCAATGTAAACCCCGTTTATATCTCCCAGATTCATTCATGATTAAAGATTTTTCATCCTGTTTTAGTGTTGTGTAACTCATTGTATAATCCAGTCCTTTTCTCTGTTATATTCATGTATGTTAGTAATCCAATAGTTGATGTCTAGTATGACTTCAACTTTCTTTACGGGTCATGTATAGACGGTTTATATTAGCCTTTGGCTAATACATGTTTTGCTTTGAAAGAAACTTTCTTTATTTGAATTCATTCATCTGGTATCAATGAGTCTCCAGTTAATGATGTTGAGACTATATTGAAACAGTTTTAATGCAATTCTATAAATGGCTGTATTTATTTTTTGGGAAATCTTTTGAATCCATAATATAATTACTATAATATTCCTTTTGCATTATTTCCTTCATTTTCCATGAGAGTTTCCGTTATCCTCATTTATACTGAGACATTTATAAGTTTCTACTTGCTCTCAAATTTTGATACTTATATCAGGTTCTAAGTTATTAGAAAAAGTTTGGTCTAATTAGCTTCATACTTTTATGAAAACGGAGTTCAATTCCAATACCATCACTGAATCATTTTACTGCATTCAGGAAAACTTCTAATTGATTTTCATTGCTAGCATCCATGTAAAATAAATGGCTTATTTTCTTTTGATATAACGTTTAGTGATACCCCATCTTTTAAAATCGCTGTTTAATGCTACTAAAGACATAACATATAGAATGGGAGACAAAGATTCGCCTTGAAATATTCCTCTCCTCATGCTTATTTTATCAAGATTATAGAATGCATGTTTAAGATTGAAGTGAACGAATGTTTAGGAAATTGATGATGATGGTTATCTGTTGCTTGGATGTGAAGACTTTAATATCCAATCATTCGATGCAATGGTGAATGTCTTAAAGCAATCTATCATGGTAGTACTGAGCACTTTATTTGTATAAAAGCAGTTTCACAATAGCCATGAATGAAAAGCATATCGCGTGAATTACATCCAACTGAAACGTAATGTGATTTCGATCGAATTTTCCCTTAATAAAAGGGTTTAATTTAACCCATTAGTATAACATTTATTCTATTATTATTATTATTGTCATTTTTCGTTATATATTAATTTCTGCTATTGTCGCACTAACAACCAAGTCAGTGGGGAGACCTAAGGGATGTCGTGTGTGTTGTTATGGCTCCATTTTATGTTTTTTCTATCTTCCCTATCATCCCTAGCGTTATATAGACAGTGTTCTCTTTAGTGTGTGGGCTGTAATAAAACAATTCTTTGTATATCTCTTAAGCTGGTGTTTCCAGGAACTTTTTGAATGTGTTGTTTTGTTCCATTTTTTAAATTTCCAAGTGCACCTACTATCACTGGCACGACATCCTGTTTTCAATTTACACATTTCTATATTTCAAATTCCAGTTTTTTTTTAATTTTGACAGTTTTTCGAATTCTTTGGTTGCTAGGTTACAATCCACTGGACAAGCCATATCAATTAATAGGTAAGTTTTTTCTTTCTGGTTTTTAACAATAATGTCCGGCCTATTTTCTTCAATTTTTCTGTCGGTGTAGATGATGTAATCTCATAAAATGTTGACTTCTTCTCTATCTGTAACCGGTGCTGGATGATGTTCATACTAGTGTTTGTTTATTATTATTATTATTTAACAATGATCTCTTTGCACCAGTGTCCACTAAAAAACGAATATATCTTTGAATTCGGCTCTGGCATATAATACACGATATCAAGACGTTAGACACTTACCAGAGCGAATTTCAACATTTGCGTATAACAGTAAACCTGAGACGATATATCTGAGAATGGTTATGTCGTTCCAATGCTAGACGTAAGACTTCCTAGAATTAATTTATTAGCTAACTTGGCGTTTTGGGGGTCGAAATCATCTACTTGTTGCCCGTTACAAAGCCGAGTGTACATTTCGTTAGAAATCGGCTCTGGTTCAATTTACCCATTATACGCTTTGGTTAAAGAAATAGCTAGTGAGACATGTGGATTAAACTGGTAAATATTTCACATATTAACCGAATCTTTGACAGCGCACGGTCATGGTACTGACGATGGAGATGATGATAATCGGTTTGGTTTACGTGGACATATATTATTCTCATTGTCAAAGCCAAATGGTTTGCAAAAATCCCAAGATAATATTACCCTATTCTCCATTGTTCATTATAATATTACTCTATATTCTGTTGTCTGATTTGTTTTTCTATACGTTGCTTATTGTTTTTAGTTGAAGTGCTGACAACATTTCTTTCTACCTTCCATAAAACAGTTACATCATTATGTTTGCTTTCTTTTTTTTTATTTTCAAAAGGAATTTTTTGTTTTCATGAACTTCTGGATTGTAATTTACCGTTGATCTTTTCAATTAAACCCAGATTAAATTTGTATTTAAACCACCCTTTGAAAATTAATTGTTAATACTTTTCGTTCATATTTTTCAATTTATTCCTGCCATTCATATATAGAGATTTCGTTTCGATTTCGTTTACTTGTAATGATATATATATATTTAACCGCTTAGCTGCTAATGAGACTTCTCTTTTCTCCTATTAACATATATCTCATTGCTATTATAATTTGCCGCTTAAATGTTATAATTATTAATCTCAATATCAGTTGAAACAATGTTTTAAACCTCTTCTTAGCACTATAAAATTCATATATGCCTAAATATTTTTTCAATCGTTTTATGTATTTCTAGATAACTTAATTTCGTGGTAAGTCTTCTTCTAGGAAGATATTATTTTATTGAATTACTTGTTCTGTTATATCACATTTAAATACTATGTACCATTTTGTCAGACTGTAAAACCTAGTAACTTTAGACTTATTGAGATTCCACAGAATAAGTAACCAATGGCTTATTTAAAAAAAAACAATTGGCATCGGGTTTCCTAAACATTCAAGTATTATCCATATTTTTAAGATCTTATTTCATGTCTTGCAAATTCAAGACGTTTTCCAATTCTATTTGAGTGTCAAATCCTCCAAACCACCTTTCCTCATTTTCTCTCCCAGAATTTTCAGCAGTCGATCTGATTTGAATATAGGTGTACATTTTGATCCCACTTTCTTTAAAACACCAAGGCTAAAACACCAAGATTATAGTGCACTAATCTGTTGTAATCTTGACTCTTCTGTACGTCTGTGTGACCAGACTACTCTACCAAAGTGACAAATACACCATCAAATGAAACTAAAGCGTATCATGTAAAACATTTTGAAGGCTCTGATCTCAAACAACGAAATTCTCCTGCGCGCATAGATGAAGAACCAAGAAATCATCATGGATCGCCACTAACTTTGAAGGCACGGACAATTTTCGCCATTGAGTTATCTACCTGCCGAAACAATTCTTCTGAGAAGAACTTGCATACGTCAATAAACATAGTGGTGTTCCACGTCATGGATTCTTGGAGTAGCTTAAAACACTTTGCCGAGGAAAGAATCCATCCAACAATTTTGAAATATAAGCTAGAAAGAACTAATTGGAGCAGTGCACAAAAAAAATCAGTCAAAAGAACTAGAAAGCTAATAGAAAACTCGAAAAGTCCAAAGTAAACCTAAAGCCTCCCATTCTCTGAACTCTCCTAACCTCTTCAGCGGTGGCTGTGGACTTATCTTTCGATGAAACTGATGACTCGTTTCACACAGAAAGAAATATTGATTAGTAAATAATTACTCGGCAGTAGGTACGACCAACAATGATGACGACAACGACATGTTTAAATTTTTATATTAATCTTAGGTAATAAAACTCTTTTTAAATAAGTTATCCATCGCTAGGGAGAAACGCTTACCTTATCACGAAAAAGAAAATTAATGAAGTCAGCTAGAAACTTACTACGCCTTTGTGCCGTCATGAGTTAGTTTCCGTAAATAGTAATTCTTCCACTGGATTTTTATAATAGGTTAATTTTCAGAGATAATACACTTTTATTGTGATCTAGGTCTTCACAATGTTCTACATTAACGTCGATAAAGGCCAGCCTATGTGTTTGTACAATTTAAATATCTGCATGATATTCCTTTGTTTGGCTAATGTTTTGTTCCTCTCTTCATATTCTTTCAAAGTAAACGATTGCAATCTCCGCAGGAGACTGCAACAGAGACATGATGTGCTTAAAGCATGTAACTAGTATTTTTGTATTTATTAGCAACCTATATTTCATCTTTACATCATGAAATTGGTATCATCAGCGACGGCATTTCGCTATTTTTTCAACATCATTCTTCATCTTATTACTAAAAATTATAATTAAAATAAATCAAAACAGCAATACATTTGACAATTACACAGAATTTCTATTTGAATCTTCTGATAAAATATAATTTTTAAATTTGAATAAACCCTTCGCGACATTTAAGAAAATAAATAACCTGTGATTTTCCCCTATTGCATCGTTATATATTTTAATTGAAAATAATTAACGAAATATTGCAAAAACAATCATAATGAAATGCTGAAAATTATTTAACGCAATAACTGGGTACAAATGAGAAGATTTAAATCTGACAACCCTTCCTGCAGAGTTTTGTTGATTCGTCTATTTACACGCTTCTCTTTTTATTTTATTTTTCTGACTATTATGCATGCTTCTGCTTCCTCACTGTGACTAAACCGTCTTAATAAATCTCATTTTCTCTGTATTTTACAGCAGTCAAAACGGAATAGTCCATTATTTACATGAGGTCGTAACGGACGTGCTAATATAAGAATATTGTATTGAAAATATATAAAACTTCATGATTCAATGCGTTGTTATGAGATAATGCAAAAACTATACAAATAGTAACTGTTCCAGAATCAGTCTTTTGTAAGCATCAAAACCGAAAACGAAAACAACCTAAATGTATCTATTTTTAAGGATGATGTAGTTCTAGTTTAGCTTCGTATATACCTTAGACATTTATAAGTTGACATTATTCTTTACATTGAATCTTGCTCTCCCGTTTAGTCTGGTCTTTTAATTTTTCTATATATCTAGAGGAAAACTCACCAGTAAAATTATTATCAAAACATTTTTAAAAAGTTAGAGGAAATCTACTTAATGGTTGTGAGAATATGAGTGAAGCCTAGATACCTGCTCATGACTAATAATTTTGAAAGTTCGTTCTAGATTTCATCAAGTCTATTGACTTGATGAAATCTAGAACGAACTTTCAAAATTATTGACTTTCAAAATTATTGACTTGATGAAATATAGAACGAACTTTCAAAATTATTAGCCATGATCTGGTATCTAGGCTTCACTCATATTCTCACAACCATTAAGTAGATTTCCTCTACGTTTTAAAAGTATTTTCATGATGATCTTACTGGTGAGTTTCCCTCATTTCTACATTGACTATATAAATTTAAGCACAAATAGTTAAATATTACATTGGCAGGTAATCTAATAGTTTTACCGATGAAATGAGATGTAACCGTCAGTTTCTTCCTTTGCGTTTTCTTTTAGAAGTATCTTCCGTTCTCTTGTTTTCAAGTCAGCTTTTATTTTCAAAATGTTAAATGCAATTTCAATCGTTAATCTTTATCTTATTCATCCCTGATATTGTTCTTCTTAATAATGTTTTACTTATATTTTTCTTTCACAACTTCCCTTTTTCAAACTGTATTGGCTTGTTTGCTATGGCATTATTAAATAAAATGTTGTCCAGAATGAGTCAGATGCCTACCATAGAAGTAGCTGTGGTACTTATGGGTGAATTATAGATATGAAAATGCAGACTTACGAATTCAAACTATAAAAATACTACCAGTAGTAAGCCATATATTTGTTGTGACGCAATCGTGTTATTTTTGGTTTTATGGATGGATTATATGCGTGTGTAAATGATCTCAGTACAACACGTATTAACAAATTATCGACATAGGATTTGAGCACCACGGGATACATCACGTTGCTCTCAATTCACTAAATCATAACCAACATTTATACCTCCTTATATTGAACACGCGGAGATATCTTTTTTCTCTTTTTTTTCCATTGGTTACTCTTACAAAGCTCATTATCTCTGCTCACTGTGGTCAGCAGAACGTGCTGAGAGGCTATCTTGTATTTTCATTTTATGTTATGATATTATAAGCCTGCGTTTAGTTCATGCAACAACCTTGACATAGATTACATTTTAATGCAAAACATTATTTAATTTTGAAAAACAAATTACAATTATTACCAACTAAATAGCGGTTCACATATATGTTGTGTATTCTGCATACGTAACGTGCATTGTATCTGTATGAGAAGTCGACGGAATAGTAAATATCTATATAATTTCTTTCATCACTGCACCCGAAGAAAGTGGGGAAAACCACAAGTACGCAATGGTTTTACGAGATTAAAAGTGAGAGAAAAGAATGAGATTAGATCTTATTAAGAAAAAGGATAACCGATAAACTTATATCAACGATATAAAGATGGTGATTGATGTTGAATTTAAATTTTCAAACATTCTAATTATCATTGAAGGGAAGCATATAAGGGAACAGTATTTTATAAGGAAAATGTGCGAGAAAATTAGTTGATGGTTGCATTTAACTGATTCAGAAGTAAATATGTAGGAACTGGAAAACAATCTAGTAGCACACTTAAATTTATGTAATTAGAGCCCCAGGGTAAAAAAGCTTGTAAGTATATTTGCCATTAAATATTTATAGAAAAAAGAGAAAAGCCGACACAAGTCGGTGAGAATGTCACTGATGTCTAGAGGCTAATCAGAATCGATTATATTACATGTCTTTCCTTGAATTGAAGAACCTCAAGATGAATAAGCAAGTCAACTGGATCAGATATGGCAATTATATTTAATGTACGGTCGAATGGGAGATTCATTACCTCATTCGTAAGCCTGACAAAAAAACGAAAAGCCAGTTTGTGCAATAAGACATTGACTAATTTCTCATGTTGCGGGTTCCCTGAAAACAAATAATACGGATACAGAAGCAGCTTTTACAGTACCCTTCAAGCAGTACTATGAGATTTTCTATGACCTTTTATGTGTGCTGATACACTGATTATCTTCGAAAGCATGTCCTTTCTGGTCGAGTGTACGAGCGACTCACGGACATTCCCGGTTCATTGTTTGTGGTTCCACTATCTGGTTTCAACAACGACGCAGAATATTTTTTAAAACAAATTTGTAATTGTTTTTGTATGTGTAAAGAACTACCGAATTCTATTGTTATGTTTGACCATACACAACAATATCAGAAAATATTACCAATATCTATAGTAAATTTAGAACAGAAGTTTGCATTAGATTGCATAAATTATATTTTAGTATTTTTGATAAGTGAGTACGTAAAAAACGTTCGTGTCATATACATTATATATTAGTTTGAGTGTAATGTCATGATAGAAAAAAAACCACATGTGAATCTATCCGTTATTGGCTGTTAGGGAACTGTTATAAGCATATAAACATAAATAAACGAGGTAAATTCGAGTTGAAATATGCATTTTTTCTGACATTTTGAATATTTAAAATATAGTAATTGCTTCAAATAAAAAAATGATACGTTAATTCATCTAATATACCTCAAATGAAATTTTACAATTTTTAATTTAACTTTCATAAAACATCTTAATGAAGAGATTTACATTTTGTACAACACTTTGAAAAACTTCAAAAACACTTTATTCCAATCTATTGTAATTATTTTTAAATACAAAATATTGTCTTTCTCATGGTCAATATTAAATTTATATACATGTAATATATATAGCCTATCAGCAGGCAGATGCTTCGCTTTATCACAACGCATCAGTATGATTAGACTCCGATATGCTCCCCAACCCAGAATTGTAACCCGACCGAATTGGCGTCAGTCGGTGATTCTACCTCTGGGCTATGAGCACTTGGTAGAAGAAGGCAGACCTATTAGCATGCATAGTTTCACCATACGCGCCCAATAGCCAGAGTGTTCCAAGTCATTTTACTGAATGAGCGATGGGTATATGCCAGAGCAGTTACTGATTTTCAAAACCCACCATTCTTCCAGAGTGTTCAATCAGATATAAACTGAGGATTCCATGGGTAAGTTGCCGAAATTTTTATATTTTTAATTTACGCATACATGATGCTCAATTTCGTGTGGCCGACAGCACAGTATATAAAGGTCAGTTGAATACAGACTTTGAGAAAATGTGCCTCGGGCGCATTTCACTTTGCCAGAAATTTTAAAATGACTTTCTCCACTGATTGGAAGTTGCGCTTGAATCTTGACTATAAGAATATTCCTTGGTATTCATCTGAGGACAGTGTAGTGAATTCAGAAAGTGTTGGCTGACTGTAATCGTGATTACAATCAATACCTCTTTCTACAGGGACTCAGAATCAACCCGGAGGCCTTTAGTAAGTATTTAAAAAGTTATTAATGCCCTGTGTCAAGAAGCGGGTTGCTAGAAAACCATATATCTGGCAACAGATTTCTCCATGATAACACAAAAACACAAGAACACAGTCACGGATATCAGACAATTTATTTGATTATATCAACCTTTATATCTGGCCACATATCTCCCCAGACTGCAAACATTTGAGACTTATGTGTTGGACACAGTTGCGCGAGGAACCACAAAACCAAAAGATGAACTGATGAGGGCAAGGATATTGGTAGCATTCACTAGCATAAACAAGGAAACTGTCCAGAAGATACAAAAATCGACTTGAGTCCTTGGTTGAAACTAATGGCGATTCTATTGAATAAATACAAACTTTCGTATTTCAAGATATTATTGTGTAATCCTGTTGAAAGAAGATATTAATATTATTTTAAGTATTGCGAAATCTTAACATCAGTTTTAAGTATTGCATTTTTTGTGGGTGTTTCATATATATGTAGTAAATACATTGCCATCAGTCACTAAATCATGCATGTTTATACATATTTAATTTGTAATGTGTTTATATACATATATATATATTATAAATACATAGCCTCTGTAAGAATGCCGGTCGTAAATTTATACTAAAATAAACGTCCGAAAAAACCATTAACAAACAGAATCTAAATCCGTTACAATCCGGTGTACTAAGACGTCGGATAAATGGGGAGAAAAAAAAAAGAAACCCGCGGAACAAGAACAAAACATTCAATACTCCGCAGTAAAGCAAAAACCCCAAACGGAACTAAACACAAGAAAAAGTGCTCAATACAAAGTACGAGAGAAAAGATACAATAGTAGAGCAAAAACACACAAAAATCTAGAGTGAGCCAAAACCTACCGCGGTTTCACACTACGGAGCGTCAGAGCAAAGGCTCTGACGATCCGTAGTGTGAAACCGCGGTAGGTTTTGGCTCACTCTAGATTTTTGTATATATATATATATATATATATATATATATATATATATTCCGAATTAAAAATGTATGAACATGCATGGATTTTTTCAGATATTCAGTGCGCATATATATATATATATATTACAAGTTACATATGTATACACATGCAAGCATTTCTTCCAACATTTAGTGTTTAAATAATTGTACAGTTTGTATGGATTTCAGTATACATTATCCAGTGATTTAAACTACATTGTGGAGTAATTCTGCAATACTTTTTAAAGAATATATATTCGACATGAGGGGGTATTCTATATTTCTTTTATGCACATGAAAGTAACTTCAATTTTTGTTAAAATATCACTCAGCGCGTTAAGTGTCATATGTAATATGCACTTAGGGGATCATGCCTCGAAAAAAAAAAAAAACAGGACTGAATATTATCCCGCAATAGATTGCCATTACTTTCTGCGGTAATCTGGTTTCCGGCTAATGTTTTATAACCCAATTTGTCCTCTTATTTAACCCATAAGTGGAGGGAAAAGACGGATTAGTACCTTTCCGAAGAGTATTTGTGCGTAAGTGAATGTAAGGATTTCAACAGGAAATCGAACTCGTCTCTGCGATTTTTCGTTTCGAGACGATATTCACTGCACGACTGATAAGATATAATGATAAAATATAACAAGTGAAAACTAATTTTGTCCATGTATATAGTGACATTTGTAAAGAGAGAAGGTCGGCAGCAAATACTAATGGATTATCTTCGTTATCAAATATAATACATTTCTAAGAATTGTTAATAATTACCCAGAAGTGGTTGCTTACTGTGGAGCTTTACTTTGGAAAGAAGATTACATAGTCTCTACTATTCCCAATATTCTATCACTTTAAATATTTCCACCGTCTAGAATATTCAAACTACTCTAGAATCTACATGTATTCCAATTTTTTCGCCCTCTTTTCGAGACGGTCGTCAGTACCCCGATAACAGCCGTCTTTTTCGTCTTCCAAAAATTCCACAGTTCTAAGGAAAAACGAGATACGAATCTATCTTTTCCTTTTTTCTGATTTGTTCCATCAAAGCAAAAATCAACAGTGAAACGTGTCTTTTTATTTGTTGTACTTATTCTCTTCTGCTCCTTTCTTTTTCTTTCTTTTTATTTCATTTTTATTTTACCGTTTTTCATTTAAGTAATATTATTATTATTATTATTTACATTACTTACATTATTTCTCTTTCATATCTGATATATGAGCGTTGCCAGTAGATATCATATGAAACATCGGCGCCGAAAACCTTAAGTAACATTTTTTTAATTTTCTAACTGATGCTCGTCCCCTTGTGGTGTAGATAGCATTAATACATCATTGAAGTCCTCTTCCAACGAATTTATTTTTCTAGAGCTCGTCCTGGGTTACAAAATACCCTCGTCAATATTTCATGTACTGGATGAGCAAATGCTACCAGCGTATATATACATAGGATATACGAGAATTGAGTTGAAATTTATGCCACATTCAGACTCACACAAATAACCTTGTAATGGCCTGAGAATATATATTATCACCCCGGCTATATGGTAAAAACCATGTAAACAAGGCTCTGCAATGCAACTTGTGTTCGTGAAAGAAAATTATTTATTTAGAACTGTAGATAACAAAGATAGTGAAAAAATATTTTTCTGTTACGCAAAAACATATTTACACAGAGATAATAAAGCAATGTTTTAGTGACAGATATCAGTGTAATTAGTATAATTAACAACGATTCATTTTAATTCTATTCTGCTAAATTAATTATTTTTGTTTTAAGTTATTCGTAGAATTAGTTATATATTTTACCACTTATTAATATATAATACCTTAATTCTCTTAAGAATCTATCAAAGTGTGATTTCAAGAAATGGTTACCTCTAATATGTTGCTGCTAACGCTTCTATTATGTTTCGCATTTCTTTGTGCGTATTGTTAATTGTAGCACAGCTCGTTCAACCAAATGCAGACGACAATTCTACTCCAGTAGCTTATTCTATCGCACTTCCCGCCTCTGGAACTCGCTTCCATATTCTTGCTTTCCTGACGACTACAACCACCATGAATTTTAATGCAATGTCAATACGCATCTATTAACCACTTGACTCTAGTTCTTTCACCACCTCGTATATCCTTTCCTTTCTCTCAACCTTTGCAACGGTCATCACACCTGTATTCACATCCTTCTCTTGCTCCTTTCCAACTGCTTCGTCTTCTTCTTCACTCTCTTCATTACCGCCTTGCTCGGGGTGATACGATTAAAAAAATATTCAATGTAGCAATGCTTTCTCTTTCTTACCTCACCAGTTATTCTTTGTTTATACATGCAATACTACAACTCCCGAAACGGAGAGGCCGTTCACCCATATCTTTTTCTTTTATTGCTCCTAATTATTTTTCTGTTACATTGTCTTTTTTATTGTCTTTCTTGTTTTTGCTTTAATAGTGATATTTGACTCTCTTCATTTAATTTTTCATATTTTTTGTCTTTTTATTCTATCTTTCTTCTATTTCCTGTTCTCTTCCACTTTTTAAACTGTTTTCCTCTTATTGTTACTACCCATCCACTTCAACATCATCCAAATCGTTTCTGCTTCTGAACTATCTGCATGTGCCATTCTATGTTGCCCCAAAATTTGTGTTAACCACGCACATATCTTCTAATCGCAAAATGTGTGGGTTTTGTGTGTGGCAATTGTCTGGGGTACTCTGTTCCTGCAGAATATAATCCTTAGCCTTTGCTTAACTGTGGTGGATTTTCTGTTTTTTATTCTGAAAACTTCTGGCAAACCGGAATATGAGTTCACTGCTACTAAGACTAATTTCCTATCTCTGATAAGTGCGTAATTCCTGTAGACTCTTAACCATGGCTCTCCTTCTTTGGATCATGAATGAATTGTTGCTTGCTTGGATGTTTTTTCAATATAGTCGACCTTTTCTAACGTATTCATCTACGTCTTTTGTATATCCTAACCACTATGCTGTAACTTTAGTTTTCTTTTCGTTTTTGATGCTATAATGTACCTCATCTTATACTCGTTTTAGTATTTCCATTCTCAATATTTGCAAAGCTACTACAATGTCTCCATTGTATATCATGCAGTTTTTTTATAGTTAATTTGTGCTTTGGTTCCTTAAAGGGTTACTCTGCTATTGAACAATAGCTCCATATATTATTTTTAATCTTTCTACTATTGTGCTCAATTATGGGTCAAGTTTTATTTTTATTTTGAGATTATTTAGAAGGGGAACGTCAGTTTCCACCACGTATTTATTGCAGCTTCAGTATTTTTTACATTCTTCTGTTTATTTCTTGAACTGTACTCTTAATAAAGTGTCTACTTGAATTATGGTGTCCCCTTTTTTGTCAACTTGAAATGACATTATTTTTATTGCTCATCTGAAAATCCTTGAAGAATTGACTTTTGACAATTCTGTTCTCGGAATAAATATGAATTCTAATGGATTGTCATCTGATTTTATTAAAAAAATATTTTGCCAATGAAACACTTTCGTGATCCATGCTCCATACAATTTCTATCGCTTCTATTTCAATATTCGTAGTTAGTTTTTGCTGACGTTAAACTTCTTGAAATGTACATAACTGGATGTTCTTGTGTTATAGCAGCAACAATCGCATTTTCCCTTGTCTTAGTGGTTAACATTATTTCTTTTTGTGAGTCAAAAACCTGTAATGTTGTTTGGCTCCTCAGAATATTTTTAGTGATTTAAAAGTAATAGTTTGCTTTTATTTCCAGTCAAATTCATTGTTTCTTTTTTTATTTTTCGTAATTTCGCGAAATTGCCCTATAATATCCATGTATCTTGGTATGTATTTATCACAAATTTTCATCAAAAGGATGGATTCCGAAAGGATTCTAATCCAATTCTTAATGTGGCAGCTATATCTGTTATATTCTTTCTTGGTGTATCATTGTTTAATATACCTTTCTTTTGATATTTTATGAATATGATGTCTTCTTACAGTCAATAATACATCTATATTTGTTTATGGTCAAACCTTCCATATTTATACTCACTAAAATCTTCTCTATTTTGTTCTCACCTCTACATCTATATCGTCCTGATATGATATTTTTTAGTTTATCTAATAAAACTCTTTCAATTGCTTTTTAAAAAATATGGCTTGAAGTTTGTTTTTTATTTTCGAAACGCTAGACGAGTTCAACTTAATAAATCTATAAGAGTGTTTATCGTCCTTATTTTCTTGAATTTCTGGTCAATTTCTATTTGAGTGTGTACCGACTTTAGATCAATTTTTGCCAAGTACTGTTTTTGCTAACTCGTCGTTTGCTGTTTCGATATTTCGCAAAAGATACAAATATGAACATACCAGTTGATTTTCTTTTAAACACCAGATATCCTTAAATGTTCCTCAAGTCTCTTTACCACTACTCTCGATGTCACACAATTACAATTACCTTTGAATTACTCTTTCTAGATTTCCTTGTATCATTTTGTTTAATTTGGCTACTACCAAAGGTAGGATATGAAATTGAACTTATCTAAGCTATATACATTGTGTGATAGTTTTCATTTAGATGAATGCTTCTTTTACATTTTATTATAATTCTATTGCATTTTTCTCTGGCTCTATGAAATTGATTAGTCCCACAGTATCTAATTTTAATACATCAATAAATAGTAATCTGTGATCTCTTTTGAATGCTTTAACCGTAAATCAGTTATCTCGTGTTCTTTTCCGTCGGTCAAGGTGTCACTTATTTTTTTTCTTTTTATAAATGCAGCAAGAGTCTTGATCAATGTTTCTATGTGTTTTGCGTCATTCAGCGAACTTAAGGTCCTATCAACGACGCAATTTTTATGTTTCACATTTCTTTGTGCGTAATAGTAGTCGCAGCACAGCAAATTCATGTACGTAGTATTTATTTGCATACAAAATACACAAATTGTGGCACAAAGCCGAAAAGTGGGGTGAGTAGAGGGTGGTCTTCAGTATCTATGCTATACATAGCTGAACACTATCACAACACACTCACTCACAATAATTAGCGCATTCACCACAAAAATTCATCCATCACCTCTCAATTCTTTACACACCACAATACCACATATTTACAAGGCAAATCCATGTACATTGTGACGACAGGATTTTCCGTTTCTTACCTCAGCAAGTATTCCTTATATTTGCCAACTAATTTAGATACGATTATACATCATCCATTTTCGTGTTTATATTTTACTTAGTTTTCATTATAAAACAACCTGCTGCAGATAAGTACGTATAATTATGTTTTATAATGTTTGATTAAACATATATTTCTTAATAGTATAGTATTGTATTGAGTTGCATTTTTATCAATTGTATTTTTGTTGTGTTTTTTTTGGTTTGATTTGTTAAGTGTGTATTTTGAAAATTACACATTAGCTCCTCTATTCAGTTTTAATGTGTAAACCGAGTTTCATCAATGTTATCTGGGGCTCTATTAGAAATTATATGACCGGGCCGAATTTGTATTTCATTCGTTTTGGCTCTATAATATACTGATTCTTGTAAAAGATCTGTGCACCTTTTTGTAGAATTTTCCAAATTAAAACAAAACATTAAGTTATATGTTAAATTACTTTTTAATTTTCCTGAACGAAGGCAGTTCGGACTACAGTTATGATTGATTTAGATGATTAACTACGGAAACCAGACACTTTTAGTTGTGCTTTAAAAGTATTCTCTATAAAACTATATTTCGACAAAAACTATAAAATTGTTGTATTTTCCGCTTATCTTCCTAATATTAAAATACGTTAAAAATAAAATTAAAAATAATACATTTAGTGTGTTACACATAAAAGTATATATAATAGAATAATTTCATAAAACTTTTGAGAAGTACATAAACAAATAACTAGTAGCATAATGTGAAACTTCAAATAAACAGCGAGTATTGCGTAATTTTTTTTCTCATGACGACGATCGAGGAGAGATGTTTAGCTGAATCATGACCTGTTAGGGCAAAGACAGTTAAATATCATACGTTATACACTCTTAAGCAATAGTGCCTCGAAAGAAACATTTGACTGGGCAGAAAATATTCCAAAAGGAGCTACCATTACATTCTGCTGCAGACTGGTTGCCAAACTAGGCTACAGAAAACAATCTGTCCTGTCATTTGACAAAGGGATGAAAGGCATTTGTAAGTGAATATAATGAATTCAACTGTAATTCGATCACGTCTCTCTGATTTCTCGTTCCGAGCTGATATTTACTGCACCACAATTGCATTCTAGACATAAGCAAAAATAATTAAAAATAGTAGCCGAATATAATCTATTCTTGTCTGTGGAATTAGATTTAACAGAACTAAATGACCCCTTGAGAGAATGGAGATATTGAAGGTTGCTCTTGGATATATGTGGTCGTTGGTGTCTCTTCTGAAATGTAGTATTCTCTCCTTTCCTTGTTTTATTTTTTGCTGTTTTTCTTTGTTTTACATTTTGTATTTCTTCTTCATGTACTTGATTTTTCTCTCTAGTTTCTTGTTATTTGTTTTACTACTTATTTTTGTTGATCTTTTTCCATTCATGTTTTTTTATTCTCTTTAAATTTTCTTCAATTTTTCTCAACTTATGAATTTGTCTCAATTACTTTCCTTTTTTGTTTTCTCATTTCTTTCTTGAGATTTCCTACACTTCATTAAGTTCCATTCCTCTTTTATGACTATCTTCAAATTTTATGGATGACATTGTTCCTCTTCATTTTAGTTGTCCTTGTTTTTATTACATTTGTTGGTCCCTTTTTTCTATTCTTAGTTGCCTCTTTTCAAATTAGTTTTCCATTTTTATCGTTTCTTCAAATATCTTCCCTTCTTTTCGTTATTTCCTGCAAAGGTTTGAATTGTTTTTGTTTCCTCTGGCCCCTTTTCACCACTTTTGTTGTTTTATACACCATTTTTCCCTTTTTGCTGGAGCCTCTGTCTTTTTAATCTTTTTTGTTTTTTGTTTTTTCACCGTTTTTTTTTATTTCTGAGTTTAGTTATTTTCTCTATGGTTTCTGCTTTCTTTTTGCTATTTCTTCCGCTGTTTTACCTTTTTTCTCTTTCTTCCACCGTTTTTCTTTCTTTTTATCATTCTTCTACTAATATTCCCTTCTTTGTTTCTTCTGCCTTTTTCCCTCTCATGTTTTTCGTTTCCTCAACAGTTATCACCTGCTTTCTATGGCTTTCTCTACTGTTTGCACCTTATGTTTTATTTTTCTGCAACCATTTTTCTTATTTATTTTCTTTGCTCAACCGTTTTATCTTCTTTATGTTGTATCCACCACCGTCACTTTCTTCGATGTTGTTTTCCTCAATCGCTTCCTCACCCTTTTTGGGGGGGGCTGTTACTTTCTCGGTTTTCACCTTCTTTCTGTTGTTTTCTACCAATCTTCTGATTTTATGTCGATTTTTCCAAAATTTTCCCTTTTTATTTGGTTTCTTTTATATTGTTTTTTTTAAATTTTTTAGCATTATTTCTTGCATATCATTTGTTTTTCGTTAAGTCGTTTCCTTGTTTTGTTGTTATTAGCTTTTGCCTTTTTTCCATCTTGATATAATGCAGTTAATGAGTATCCTTACTAACAATAAGTAATTTTAAAATACAGTTCAGGTGGCAACAAACCTTTTTTCTGACCTGGGTCAGGCAGTACGGTTGAATATCTAGGCCATAATTGATGATTTTGTTTTTCATTGCCATAGATAGTTTTTATTCAGTTTTCTCTTTTTTAGCACATTACCAGTAATAAATTTATTAGTGACTGGTGGTTTTAATATTTCTTCAATTCATTCTGTTTAGACAGCGTTTGTTTGCAATATCTTCATTTAATTGAGACAATTTATGACCAAAATATGTTTTGAAAGGAATTCTCTTAAATCAAACCTTTGTAAATATTTCGATTTTCTCCTCCTCCCTACCATATTACACATTTTTCAACAGACGTACGGGACCCAGAAATAATATTAAAATCTGGCCGGACACGTGTCTTTTATTTCCCTAAATTTTATCATAAATTTAAATAACTGTGTAGAGGAAAAGAAAGAGGAAAACCATATTTTAAAGATAGTATTGTTATGTGCAGAAATTATTTGAGATTTCACATTCCGATCTATTGAAAGGTCATAGCGCTCAATAAGATACGCCGGAACTTCGCTCGATGATGGGGAATGCACCATGATAAAACATAAGGGGGAGAAGAAAGAAAGAAACCAGTAATTTTGCATTTTATCTGTGATTTACAATTCTACTTTTATTCAAGGGGAAGAACCCAAAGTAACAGGATAAAAATTAAAAAAAAAATTCCGCCACCATAAATTTTATCAATTAAATTCTTGATACCGGCATAACGCAATTTGTCAGAATCATTGACATAATGCGAGAAAGCGATTTATATTATTATTATTATTATTATTATTATTATTATTATTATTATTATTATTATTATTATTAGTGTTGTTATTGTTCTTCATATTATTATTTATTGGCGTCGCATATTAGCAGTTTAAATGGATATTATGTTATTGAGATATGTTTTCAAAAATACTTCTCACGACGAAACTACTAGTCAAATTGCTCCATATAAGAGCCCTTATACAAAAATGCTGGTCTCAATTTCTGACTCAAACATTGGCTGTAATATGTTGATGCCTTGCTTCAAAACCGTGTTAGAAAAGCTTTTATTGTTAACTTGACTGCCCATTCCATGCCTTGGGAATGTGAGGGCAAATTTGGCAAGTCAAGCTTGGTTCCATTTAACAATGATTCCTGAAGTTCAAATTCAGAGAAATCTTCCGTCATTGGTGGTTCAAAAATGACGCAATGATCAATCTAACAATTGTCTCCAGTGTGTGTCATTAAAATGAATGGTTGGTATTCTTTTAAACCTTTTCTTGGTTGACTCCCCACTCCTGAAAAAATATTTAAAAAAATTTATTGATTCATTTAAAACCTTCCAGTCTCTACTATAATAACTATGGTGAAATTAGATAAAATCTTTAAAATGATTTTATAAATTGCAATAAATGATTGAGTCATTGAAATATAAATAAATATTTACTTACCTAATGACCAAAACTCTTTTTAAAGATTCTCTTACTTGAACTTTATCAGATTTGACCATATAGGTCTTCAGACAGTAAACAAAGTGTACTTCCTTGTATAATTCTTGAAGTGATCTTTTGGATTTTATGAGGCTGATTCTTGATCTTCTGGATCATATTAAAAGTGTGCACTTGCTGACACTGGAACTTAATATTTCTTTTAATTTCAAACCAAAAAATGGGATACACATTTACAATAAAATTTATTAAACTGTGGAGTTTTGTTGTGAGCTTTTGTGGGTATGTGCCACGACTCAATAAACGTTTAAGCCTGATGGCCAAAGTTAACCACCTTGTCTGGTTTAAAGGACCAATTTTTCAGGAGGCATAACTAGAGTCAACCTTATCTCTAGAAATATCCACTGTGTATTCATACAAGAGACTTTGGTCACAACTAAGATCATGCATTTCATCAGTTTTCAAAATTGAATGCAGAGGCCTGCTAATAGTGGAAAATGATATTTGTGGTAAATCATTTGAACATAATTTCACCAGAGGAACACTGAAGGTTGTGGGGTCTTTTGTCCAACCATCTATGTTTTTGAAAAGAGCTCTGAAAGGTAGATCATTATGGTGCAAATAGCAAGCATTTTCCTGAAGATTCTTTTGTTTCTAAAATTGCAACCATTCCACCTTCACAACCTGTGTTGGCATTAGTGTTGTCAACAAGGATAGCTTTGATAGTGTTCTCACTGTTGAATTCATGCAAAAACATCCACTACTTGCTCTGTATGAACAACACCTGTTGCACCATTATTAGGGAGATCTCTATGTATCAGATATTGACTTTCATGTGGTGCCTCCTTTGTAAAAGTTAAATGGTGTTCTGGTTCCTTAGTTTTTTCATAGTTTTTGCCCATTTTCCTCCACAATTTCCTCATACAGCAATGTATCCTTATTCATTCTCCCATCAACTGCAATACATATAAGGTTTTCCACACTTCCTAACACTTACCTAACATCATGTTTTTGTTAGGCAGTTGTTTTCACTTTGTCTTATCACCTTTGCATTTATCTATATCTTTCATATTAATATTAATATTTGGTATTAGAAGGCCTATAGCCTTCAAATCCAAGAGCAAGACATTGACAAGGCTAGCTCTAAGATTAGAAGATATGTTCCCCCTAACTAACTTGAAAGCATAACTTGGAAATTATAAGGGCCTTTTGGATGTCTCCTTGGCTGCAAATATTCGTCTGGTTTTTCACTTGGAGAAGATGAGTAGCAGGGGCAAGAAACATTAAGTTGAACATTTGATGTTGAAGCTGTTGGTGATGAAACTAATTTTTCTTAATCTCTTTCTTTCCCTTTTACTAATCTATAGCAATTTTATCAACAGGTCCAAGCTGGAAAGTGACTTAGACCCTAATTTGCCCCTCTGATACTTTTAGTTATTCACGATCCTGAAATACCTAAAAAAAAACATATGTACTATCAGAAATGAAATTACACAAATATTCTAAAAATAAATTTGATAAAATTTGAAATAAATCTGTTTAATTTAAAGTAATGTTTACTTACTTTAAAGTAGAGTGACTTCCGAGATTAGCTCGTAAACAGGCTTTTTAATAAATAAATATTAACATTAAAAATATAAAAAAATCAGAATAATCATAAATGTTGAATTTTTCATTAAAATAAAACTTAATTATTAAAAAAATACAAGAGATATTTGTGATAATTAAAAGCGTAAAAGTGTAAACAAAGTAAAAACAATCGTTTAGGGGGAGGTCATTTCAACAGGTGAATACCAAAAAAATTAACAATTAATAAAACGGCATACGTAAATAGTTATTTGTATAATAAACTAAATATTATAGTGTTTTATTTCTTTTGAATTTTGATGTTTTCATTCAATTTCATAAGAAAAAAGAATACTTAAAATATCTATTATTAAGCGTGTGGTATTTTTTGTTATTGTTAAAACTCGGGTTTTATTTAAGCGATACATGTTTCCGGCAACACCTATATCGCGATAAAAATCCCAATTTATTTTGTCTTTAAGTTTAAATGCTCAAATAAATACAAAGTTTGAAGTTTGAAGAAAAATATTTTTTGTGGTAACTCTTGGCATTATTTTGCAACATTCTTCAAGTGCGATTTTTTACAGTTCCAAATTCGACCTACCATATATATATATATATATGTATATAGGTCTTGGCGATCTTGCTATTTTGTTAGTATATATATATGTATATATATAAATTGAAGAAAGCACGATATAAAAACTACTGTGCGTTTTAATTTTATATTACTAAATAAAAATAAATCTATCTATTATTGTAATATAATTAATTTAACATTTTCGCGACAGAGAATTTCTCATTCTTCGGAATCATACTTTTAATAAGATTCTCTACTTAAATTAAGGTAATTTTAACAGGTGAATACTATAAAAATTCCAATAAATAAAACGGCATACATGAATAGTTATTTGTATATTAAACTAAATATCATAGTGTTTTTATTTCTTTTTAATTTTGATGTTCTTATTTAATTTCTTAAGAAAAAAAGTATACTAAACTTAAAATATCATTTTTGGGTTACTAACAAAAAAAAAAGCTTACAAGTCATTATTATACTTTTACGATTAGATATTTGTTGTAACACCCTGGATAGAGAATTTTATATCATTTAATCTACAACCATTATCCTTATATGTATTTATATATTTTTTCTAGGATGTGATGATTCCCCCCAACATTTTGTATGTATATATATATATATATATACATACAAAATGTTGGGGGGAATTATCACATCCTAGAAACTAACCAACAAAATGAATTTATGGTTTTCTGTTTTTAGACGTGAGACTTTACTTTGTTTATTCATGAAATGAAAATTTCGCTTCTTATTAAAAATTGATTATTATTTAGCCCTGCAGCAGTTCAGATTATTTTTATGATACCCTATTTATAGGAATGGACTCTTCATCCGTCAATAAATAGTAACCAGTGTGACTTTCGGGAAAGCAGCTGTGAGCTGTCGGAAGGCCGTCGAGACGTAGTGCATGTATAACGTTCGGACGTGCACATTCTCTTTTGCTGATTAGTAACAACAAATTGGCGAATGAGATTCACCACAACCGATGTATATCACTTCCTCTTAGAATGATAACCTGGCGATTTTTTAGGTAGTCTTCGAGGTATTTTCTCCAACTAATACTAATTGGTATAATTCTTTGCATTTCTATAACTTTTTGATTCCATAATCATTTAGGACTATGAATATTGTTGAAATTAAATGACAGCAGCTTTTCTCTGTCTTTCTTTGTATTCATTTATATATCTTTTCCAGCTATCTATCATCATTTGGTTCTGATTCACTTGAGATGTAGTAGGACTTGTATGCTTATCAGGCTTTATAATTTGGTTTCACGTGCTGCTATAATCGTGCAAATATCACAATATGCAATTTTACAATATTCTTGCATTTCATGGATATTTCTGAAAAGTATAATCTTCCTTTCAATCTTGTTTTTTTATTATTTTCCAATCATTCTTTTCAGGTCAATAATAATTGGTGGATTCCAATGAAAAGTAGATGACATCATATTTTATACAAAATCCTGGTCCGACATGTGTAATAATGATTTTTTTTTCTGCAAGATCTGCTAGATTGTTTAAGGTTGATACAAATTTAATACTATTTAGATAGCTATGCTGGACGGAAAAATAACTAACAAATAGCATCGTAACCTTCGTATTCATCGGGAGAGTCAGGATATTTACAAGAAACCTCCTAACTGAGGCTGGATGTGATACAAAGTCGGTTTTTATTGTGGGAATTCTGAGCCCTTAAACTCTTGCAAAAATTTCCTGTACATCTTGCATAAGTAGGGTGGGCGTTTGTCTACATTTCCCAGACAAAATCTGTCGTTCAGCATATCATCGTCTTGCGTCTTCACCGCTCGGAAGCATAGAATCTGACAATGTAGATATAGAGTGAAAATCATATATTCAGTGTATATTCAATATTTTAATATCGTTTAAGTTACTGATATTTCTTTTACACTGTCACTCGTCGAAAGTTGAGCTACCCATAATATTTTATAGAATTTCACGTTTTGTGTTAAATATTTTTACTTTCAGTGTACGAGCAATTTGCTAATATACATACCACTGTTTTCTTAACTGTGATGCGGATTATATTATTTATAATACTGGTTTGAATCTACAGACTTATATTCTTTGCACCATTATCTGCGGATAGTTTTTCTAACATTCTTATGTGCATTTTTTTAATAAATTATATAGGTATATACTCTATTGATGTTTTATGCAGCCTACATTTATATGTTCAAATTCTAGTTGAACTCTTTGCATTCACTTACACACAAATACCATTAGGAACGGCATTAATCCGTCTGTTCCCTCCAGTTATGGGTTAAATAATAATAAACTGACATTTATATGTTATGGGCATATTTTTTTCCGACTTTAGCTTATATTTTCGGTTTTAATATGCATTTGGCTCTTATATGGTATTTCTTTATAAAATGTTTTATGTTTTATTAAGCTTCTTTTTGTAAATAAATTATTTGGAAATTGTTTGTCATCGTATACGCAATTTAACTATTGAATTTCGTTATTGGCGTTGAATCTTCATCCAATTTTCATGTTGTTATTTATGCACTAACTTTCTTCTTCATATTTTCCCTTGTTCTGCCTGTTTTTCCAAATGTTAAAATGATTTATTTTGCCGAATTCCTATTAACATTATGTATATTAAGACAATAGTTCGAGTTCAAAATTTTAGCATATTCCTGTTTCGTTCATATCTTGCTTAATATGAATTATCATTATTAGTAGTATTAATATTATTATTATTATTGTCTTCGTCTTAGTACGAGGGTAATATTCAGTCGTGTTTGTCTATCTTTCTGTCTGCCCATGTACAAGTTATCTCAAGACCCACTTGCTTAACGCAATATTTTTCCACGAAAAGATTATCATTTATTATATGAACTTAATGTGAATTATCAAATAAATAAAAGATAAAATACACAAAAAAAGAGTCATATTAAAATTTTAGAATATCTGGAAGTAAAAACGAAATCTTTCACAGCATTTGAACCGTAGTTCATTGTAGCTATTCTCATTTTAATAATCATATACTTGCTAATCTCAAGATGAAATCGGTATTGGCTTGGCAGAGGTTTTCGATCTTTGACTACAATTGTTAATATTATTAATTTAGCTTTTCTTATTGATGTTGTCGGAGCTACTGTTGTCATTAATGTTGATGGTGTTAATATCAGCAATATTGATTATATTATCATTTCTTTTGTACTCTTCAATTAAATGTCTTCTCATCTTCCGGCCTTCCTGCAAACTTATCTAGATGTTTATCTCTATATATGCATAAATTCTTCATTTATATATTACATTTACGTTGCATTCCTTTAATCTATTTTTTCTAAATATATGAATTTTGAGCCATTTCTTTAAGTATTACATTCAGAAATAAGTGTTATCATTTTCTTTCACTGTTTATTCCGAGTGATTGTTTCTGTTTCATTAAAATTAATCTCCATATTTTTAAAATATTCAGAGAGCCAAATGTATTAATGTTTTTTGTCTTTTAGATTCACCAAAATATTTCTGGCCAATCTATAGCTGGAACAATTTCACTTTAACCTCTGTCTTGAATACCACCTTTAAATCTTACATACAATGTCATTCTAACATTTCACAATCCTGAAGTTTTCATAGCATAAAAATTTCAACTTCCTATACGAATATTTTTTCATTTATATAAAAGGATTTAATTCATTATGAAGAACTTATGCTTCGATCAATGTAACAATTATAGTAATCATTAATACTTGCCAAAAAGACTGACTGACGAAACATTACTATATCATTCGTTATTCATATTTACGAAAATAACTTATAATTAATATAATTAAAAGTATATAAACTTCTTTAAGATCGTCAACATTGTTGTATTTTTCTCATGATAATGTGATTTTCAGGAGCCAGTAAAATATTTTAGTTCCAAATAGTTATTTTAGCATTTATTTAAACAATCAAATATTCAAATATATTTTCGTCATGCTATATTTTACCAAAATATTAAAACATAATGAAAATATTTTAGATAATTTTAGTGGATCCTATTTTTATTTAATTTATAGGAGAATGTGCTTCAGTTTAATTCTGAAATCTTATACCTAATCCAAAAATCTGTGTATATTTCATCAGTTTTATGTAATTATCGACATTCTGAAATTTGTGTTTTTGCTTTTGGCCTAGCTTCATCTTTGTAGGCAGACTTTCCGAAGATTCTTAATTTCTCACCTGGGTAAATCACCCAGCACTGTTGTGCATCATACTTGTATGCAAAATACCGTGATCACTTTCTATTTTTAATATCCCAAAATATCCTGTTTTTTTCATCAATCTTTTTGATATCCAATATTCGTTGATGTTCCGTTTCCATGTCCTTAATATTAAAATACAAAAATAGTTTATTCCATAAATCCCCAAGTGCTTTCCATTCATTTTTTGATATCCAAAATTTCTTTCTAATTTCATGATATATCAAGTCACTTGTGTTTTTTTATTTCAAATCCTCTGATGTATTATTTCGATTATATATCACATTAGGTACAGCTCTATTTCCATTTCTTTGATATAACAAATTTGCTGGTATTTTCTTTCTATTTACCCGATATATCAAATTACCGGGTTTGCTACTTCTATCTCCATGATATATTAATATCCCTTGGTGTTTTCAGTCCATTTCTCTGGTGTCTCGTTATTATTCCGAATCATGCTTACTGCAAGAATGCAAAAGGTTTACATTGAATCATATACTACTCTTCACTTTAAATTGGTTAAAATATTTTACGTATTTTGTCTTTTGCAATTTGGCAACACATTACTACGTAAAGAAGAAGGAATTTATTTTTGGATTATAGGTTTTAGCTCATTCATTATACTGTAAAATTACGCATGGGTTATTTTGTATAAGTTTTAAGAAATACGCCCACATTTTAATTAGCCTCACACTTCTTCTTCTTCACATTCTTCTATGTACTCTGTCTCTTCAGGACGTAGACGATCATGGCTTTCCACGTTTCCCTGTCCCTTGTGGCTCTGAGCACACCTTCTCCTGTTACACCGTGCAATCTTCGTTATGAAATATGTTAATATTGGTCCTTCAAATATGTTATCCGTTGCTTTCCCTGTCTCATTTTCCCTCTATCTGGCCTTTTAGTATCAGGTTCTCCAGGCCCTCCTTCCTCATTGCCTGTCCCAGAAACGTCAGCTATATCTTCTTGATGCTCAATATTAATTTCCTTTTAGTTTCCATCATTTCCAAGACCTCCTCACATGCTTGATCCATGAGATTCGCAGCATCATTTAGTAGAACCACATCTCAGTTGCTTCAAGTATTTCCTTCACCTTTGATGGTATTTTCCAGCATTCACTACCATATTGAAAGACGGATATCACGTAGCAATCCAGTACTCCCTTCCTAGTTTTTAGCAAAATTGTCCTGTTTCTTAATAGCTTACTCAACTTCTGGAATGATTGCTTCACCATGCCAATTCGCCTTCGGATCTCTGTGTTGTACGTTCCGTCTTCTGTTATAATGCTTCCCATGTATTTAAATTTTTGTACCTGATTGATTCTGGTATCCCCGACCTGTATTTGGCATTTTGTGCTACCCTTTTTTTACTGATGATTATGCATTTAGTTTTCATGCAGTTTATTTCTTGACCTTTCTTGTTACTTTCTTCTGTTAACTTCTGTAAGAGTTCTTGTAGTTTCCTTTCTGTGACAAAGCCTATCCAGGTGCTGACTGTAGAAGCGACCACGTCTCAGTCATCTACAAATTAAAAGTGAAACTCCGGAGATTGAAGAAGCCTAATGCAGCACCAAAACTGGTATACGACGCATGTGTGAATGACCTCAAACTATAGAAAGAGTACACTAACAGCCTCAGGCTAAACAGTTATAATATGAAATAAGTTCAATTTAATTAAGTAAAGAATACTAAAAATATCTTTATAAAGTTGGCATAATCCATTATTTATTTAGCTTATTCATAATATTGAGGGAATGTTGCATTGCGTAGATGGTTCCAGATAGTTTGTAGTTTGAGTTTCGAAAAATCATAATATCATTATAAGGAAGGAAAAACACAATTTTGTAAAATCTTGTGTTGATACCGACTGAACAAAAGCGCGAGAAACCGGATGTTGATTCTCTCACAATAAAAAGGCAAATGAATAAAACTCGTTGTGCGCATCCGGGTTTGAGCAGAATGTTCCGGTTGAAATATAAAATTTAATCAAGCATCAAATTACCATTTCGGGAGACTTCGCGGATTTTATTTACCAGCCAATGGGAAGCCCGGACCAAATGTAAGGATGAAATTCGAAACGACCTGCGTTTTGATCCAACAAGCAGATATAAAAAGCGATACACAAGGAGCTTCGTCAGACAGACTTACGCTGACAGGAGAATGTAATTAATATCCACTTGACTTAAGTCGAGCGGCTACTTAACATTCGCCTCCCTTAACCTATCATAATTCCTTCTCTGTCTCAAAAGTACTTATCGACCTATTCAAAGACATTCCCCAAAAGTACTAACTGACATTTTCAAAAGCATTCCACACAAACCAACTTGCGGACGTACTGACCTTTTAAGTGGAAACGTCTAAACGAACATTAAGACGCTTCCACATTCCTAAGCCTTTAATCTTTTCAGCATTATATTTGTCATGAACTCTCTCCGTTGGACTTGTATTTCAAGTATTACTTTATTTGTAAAACATTAATTGAAATGTGTATATATATATATATATTTACTTTATTTGTAAAACATTATTTGAAATGTGTGTATATATATATATATATATATATATATATATATATATATATATATAATACTATATACTCAAAATTGCTATCTTCCCACGAGGCCAAATTCCGTTAACCTGCTACGGTATACTACTACCCTTCGCTAGAACGGAATCCTACAACTACTAGAAAAGAATAAATAAGATAAGATACTCCAACTAAATTCTCTAAATACATAGATTATCATGTCTTATCTATATCGGTCTTTATTTTTCGTATCATTGATTCTCATTGTTTTTTCAATAAAAATTTTAATTATTCAGATGGATTTCTCTCTTTGTTAGTCTGACTTCACGAATTTAATCGTTTGCTAGATTGACAGGTATGTTTCACCATGGTTCGTTTGAAATTCCAGGCTTTTTTATTATTTTGTTACTACGCTCTTCTAGTTTGAGCAGATGTACACGGTTCACTTACTATCCAAGCAAATCTAATCTTCAAAACATTTAATGCAACAACGATCTTTATCTTATGTCCGCTGTAATTTTACTATCTTTATGCTTCACAGTTTGTTTCTTATTTTCTTTCAATGTCAGTAAACCCTTGCATCTCAGTGACTTGATTACAACACTTGTGGCTTAGATGATGAAAATAGTTCTCGACTTATGGCCTATTTAATAATTTTGTTTACATATAATTCTTTTTTTCAATTCACTGTTGCCAAAATTAGTTCAAACTATTGAAAATAATTTAAAAGATAATCGACTCATCTAGATTTAATTTGGAACGTTCGTAGCAGAATAATTTTCCGGATTGATTTTGCTACGTTTTACGATTTCATTGGCATCAACATGTTCATTCCTTCAATTTTTTCATACCTTTGGACTAAATACTAAATGTCTTACCAGTACATCTGGCATAAATATAAATTTTGCATTTTCTCGTTACTATCAAGGTAATATACAAACTTTTATGGTCTCAACATGTAAGCCTTGAGTATCACTGATATTTAATTTTCTCAATAACATTTACTAAATGCTGTGTTACACGTAAATGCACAGTTATTACAATCATTAGCATTGATGGTTTCTATTTTTTTCTCTTCTAGAGAAGAGATAATATTTAATTCATTTTATTCATGAAGATATGTAGCACATTGTGTAAATAAATAAAATTACTCAATTGTCATGTATTAACAATTTTTTGCATAATATCTCAGTGAAAAATATTCTCTTCCTCAGCAATAAGAAAACATTATTAAACATTTCGCTATGCTTGTCATATTGTTTTCAGGATAAAATATTGTTAACTCTAACTCCTAAATTCCTAAACAAATATTGTGATAGGTCATAGATGAACATTTCGAATTTATTTTCAGGCAGTTGTCCATTTTTGTAAAGCACATTTGTCCTCGTTTGAAATATGTAATGCCCTCATAATTACCCAGTCACAAACTTCAATGAACCATTTACTTATCATTGATTTAAATCATACTCTCACTCAGCCGAGTTTTTCTTTGCTAGACAAATAACCTCAATATTTCCAAGTGTTTACAGTTTGTTATTAAAATATACCATTAATTAAAATGAATGTATTTAAAAGATTATACCTACCTCATTCAGTTTCATTTAAATCATAATATTTTGCATTATAAGACATTTATAGAGATAATAATTATGTATCCATACAAGTTCTACTAATAAACCCATGTCTGAGTAGAAGATAGAAGGGATTTAGCGCGTGGATTTTACAACGAATTAAACAGAAATTGAACATCCACTTTTCTATTTACAATTGAAATATACCAATTACTTCAAACTTGGCTTACAAGCAATCAAAAGGACAATAATGCATTTAAACAACTTATCTTTGCAAGCTTATTAACCGCAAGTAAAATGGACGTGATTTGCAAACAGAAGGCGTGTTTAGTGACATGTTTGCTGTCCTCCAATCTTTCTTGAGATGTTTAATTGGTACACGAAAAAAAGAATTGTCGGTGTATTACTTTATTACACAAGCATTATTTAATCACTTCACCACAAGCAACCCAGACCTGTCAGTGGTTCGAAGGGGTTTACTAAGGAGGAACGAGGTAAGTCAGAGAATGAGGAAATACAAGATGAGAATAAAGGTGTGAATAGAGGTACCTGAGAGTGGAGGGTAAAGAAAGAAGAGCATGATAAATGGGTCGTCAGGGAGAGAATGTGAATCAAGAAGGTAAAAAATGGCCATTGACGTTGCATTTAAATTCTTGTAAATTTTAATATTTCAGGGAAGCATGTATACGGACGGGAATTCCACAGGCGAGATGTGCGAGAAGTGCGAGCAGAGAAGAAATTCCTGTTATATTTCATTGGTTTCAACGTAAAGTAGTGGGACCTAGTATCTACTCTAGTAGCTTGAGTAAATCCATGCAGATGGGAACCAGGGAGTTAAACTCGTCAAAGCAGAAGCTGTGAAAGTATTTGTAGAAGAAACAGAGAAAACCAAATTATGTCGATGAGAAAATAACTGGAAATGAATTACCAAGTCGGGATCACTTACATTACAGTTTCTTCATTGGATTTTATCAAAAAGCTCGGGATGAATGGCAGGAACACCCGACCAGATGTGAAAACAGCATTCAATGCACGGCCAGATGGTAGATTATTTCTGTAAGATTGATTTAGACGAGAAAAACATCCGAGCTATACAAAGGGAACCAAACTTCTGAGCAGCAAATTTAACTATGCATTCAATGTAGCCATTCCACTTGAGGTCGGCTGATAGATTTCGAAAAAAAAGGCCTAGTGTTTTGCTTTCAGGGAGACTAGCCCGGTGCATTCTGATGATGGTTGAAGCGGCTGTCTATGGTGGTTAAATGATAAAAGCTTTGGTTTGAAATAATTAAAATTTACGAGTCTTTTCCTACCTCAGTACACTTTAGATTGTTATTCATTTCCAAGCTCCACATCTAAATTTTTCTTTGTCAGCCACGATAGATTTCTTATCGAGGTGGCAGGAAATGGTGGTGTCGTCAACATAAATGCCTACTTTGGATCTGATTTCATCAGGGAGATTGTTGATTAAGATCAGAATAACAGTAGAACCTAGAATAGAGCTTTGTGGGGCGAATACGCGATCGTGTTATAGAGTTTGCAAACATGCCCATTCAATATTACATTCATTATGCGATTTAAAATTAAAGAATGGATTAGGCCAGACAGTCGTCTATTTATACCATAGCCATGTAGCTTGCATAGAAGGCTAGCATGCCAGACTCTGTCAAAAGCTTTGAAATATCTAGAGCAATAGCTTGAGCTTCACCGTTCTTATCGAGCACTTGACATATATATATTTGTGGTCGTTATTAACATATCAAGATTAGACCTGCCGAAGCTGAAATCAAATTGTTTATCGGAGAAGAGGCGACAGGTTGTGAGATGTTAAACCACTTTAGCATTAATAATAGCCTTGAGCACTTTGTCAAAATCGGTAGAAGGATGATAGGGAGATAACTAGACGGATTGATGGTTTTCCAGCTTTCTTAAATACAGGAAACAGAGAGAAGGATTTCCAGGAAGCAGAAAATCAAAAAGAAGAGCGACACTAATTGTAGATTTTAGATTGGACAGAGGAGAGTTCAGGAGCACATTTCTTCAAGACAATGGTTAGTATTCGATAGGTTCCGCTCGATTTATGGCGGTCAAGCTTTAAAATTATGCTAGAGACTGGGAAAGGAGTAATATAATCGTCGCTATGTTTAGCTTCAGTTCTACGTGGGAATTCAGGTGTAGATACCCCAGACGAATTTACTGTCGGGTTAGTGGAAAATCTGCCAGCAAAACATTCAGACTTGTCCGCTGAAGATGTGAAGATCTAAAATTTATTGATTATAGTTTGTGAATTGTTATAATTGTTATTTAACATATTTCTATTTTTGAGGTGCTATGAGCTGTTTCATTTTTTCAGCAAAGAGCAGCTTAGCATCATTAAGGATTCTCTTGCATTGATGACGAGCAGAGGCAAACATGCACCTATTATAGTCAGACGCCTTTCTCCGATAAAGGAAGAAGTGATATCACGTAGGGGAGAACCAAAGTAATGAATGTGGTTTAAGTCGAAACTTACTGGCTGGGATGAAAGCATCGATGTCTGCGTTAACGCATGAGGACTACATGTGGAACAAGTCTGATCATTGGTAACAGTAAGATATTCTGTTGGTCTGTAGTTCCTGGGAACAAGAGATGTAAAAATATATATTAACGGAAACCATGGCATGATGGGAATATTCCAAAGGGCAAAGCATAACATGGCGAGTCAGGGATGGAAGTGAAACATATATCTATTAGCGTGTCAGTTCCAATAGTTAAATTAGAGAAATGTGTGGGGAAATTGACTACTTGCGTAAGGGATTGAGTAATTGAAAGGTTCATTTTATAGACACCAGCAAGATCTATGACAGAGCTTTCCATCCACTATGTATAGTGGGCATTGATGCCTCCAAACAAAAATATATGAGGAAATGGATGAGAGGAAATGGCCTTATTTATAGTTTTAGAGATGCTGTCAAGTATGGAACCCTCAGAAGATGAAGATGAGCGGTAGAGAAAGTAATGAGAGACGGAGACATATGTAGGAATGGTCAGGAAATTCATGAGAAATCACCCTAGCTAGAGGGAGATGTTAGCTGACATAAAGGCCGATTCAGTGCATGTGGACATTAGAGTCCTTCCTAAAGATAGTGAAGGTAAACAGGGTTATAGAAATCTTAGGAAAGAATAGAAGGGTCAATGTTTGTTTCGCATAGGGCTACGATGTCAAGGGAGTTTAATTTGATGAACTATTAAACGCTGCAAAATTGATACAGATGCCACGGACGTTCGAAAAAGTGATGTTTATAAGTTTAGGTGCTTAATGTTTAACTGGTTTAGTTCTAATTCTTATATTGTGCGATGTCATAACTAGAGATTTATTTCGATAAGTAATAATGACTGTCGATCGTTAAATGCAGCATGTATAGAAAAGAAACTAGCGCAGTCGGCATCATAATGTGGCATCAGGGTTGCCCATCGGAAGCACTTGCAGAGACAACAGTTGGGGCAACTAACTATCAATCGGAAGCAGCAACTAGGAACCTGCTCAGCCGGTACCCTCAGAATGAAGAGACGACGTCACCATGCACACATATTTAAAAAGCTTACAACAGCACTAGCATACAGACATAATTAGAGGAGATAAACCGGGGACCACTTTCTAAAGAGGAAACAAGGCATGAGCCTCTGCTCTTTTCTAAAAGAAGAGTGAGGGGTATTAACCGGGCAATAGTAGGGTCTATGTACAATTTTAAAAAATAATAAATAAAATAATATAAAGAAAAGGTAACATTTTCCGTAGGTTTTAACTTAGTTAAAGTTATGATTATTATTAATAATCACTACAAGACAACATTAATATATATCCTTAAAATTCTAAAAAATTATTTACAAAAAACTTCCTTAAAACCTCAACTTTAAAAATTATCAAAAGCTATATTCGATAAAAATTACAAAATAAATACATCTATGAATATCCATTTTTAAAATTAAGACTTAGGAAAATAAAACACAATTAAAAAACGCCAGTCAAATTTACCAGAGACAGAATTGGCTGGCATCAAAATTTCACCAAGTTGAGTGAAATTTTGCAATCAGCAAATTTCATTTTTTGTTCAGTTCTTATTCATTTAGACTCTAGTTTCATTGACCAGTGGAGAAATGGACAGAGAGAGAGAGAGAGAGAGAGAGAGAGGGTCATCAAGACGAAAACCAGCAGTAAAAATCCAAGTTCCTACAGCTTCCAAGAAAAATTAAAGACTAACGCTTAAAATTAGCTACATAAAGTCATTTTTGATATATAAATTTTACAATGAAATTTAAAAATAAAAATAAAAATTACTTGAATTTTTTATTTTAGTTTAAATTGAAAGTTTAATGTTTAAATTCAGTATTTCCATTAAGCAACATACTCTGGTGTATTTGCAACAGGAATCATATTGATTGCAATCTAAAACCTTAAAAATTTTGAAACAATAAAATATACATGTGTGACACATTAGTTTTTTAAAAATATTTGTAAATTTTATGTTAAAGTAATATTATTTACACCATTATTTCTAACTTGTAGCGAGAAATTTATAATAGAACTATTTCTTAATCACAGAGATGTACTACATGTTTTTTTTTATTTTTCTGTTAAAAATTAACATTATAGACGCATAATATATATTTTCATATTTGTCGCGGATATTTCATACTCCATTTACTATAGAAAACACTCAGAAAATGAATGCCTATGTTAAGACAAGAAAATAACACTTATATTAATAAACATACATAAAAATTTTTTTTTTAAATTTCTATAAATACTATATTGTTTTGTTTTGTATAAAAAATGACATAATGGTGGAACTTACTTTCTTATATTAAACTTAAATTATAATGAACGGATTTAATGTTTCCTTTGTTCAACATACAATACAATTACCATTAACCTTGTAGCATTCTTTTGAATAAGTTCAATAAATTTCCCGAGGTGTATTTCAGAAGCTATTTAGCTGCGAAAATAAACATTGTTCTGTTACAAACTTTATCAAGCTCATATACACATATACAACCAAATATGCATTTCTAGATATACATTTCTATGCTAATAATAATTACATTTTTTCTCTTTTCATACTAAATCAAATTGCGAACAAATTCAGCAGGGAGTTAATTAATTTTCGTTACCCACAGCGAATCTTTTATTCTTGTATTTTCCAACAAATTTAATCACCATATATAGACGTATTCTTGAATTAACACTAAAATCATACCCACCGTTGATTGTAAGGCAATATAATGTGATTCATACAATTTTTTAACATTGTATATACTCATAAAATTGTTGTTATTATTGTTAATAATAATAATAATAATAATAATAATAATCATAATTATTTAAGAAACAATAACAGAAACAAAAAATATAATAATATTTTTACCAATTACAAAAGAAACAACAATAATAATCACAACAATACAATTATCAACAATAATAACACCAGAATCAATAAGAAGAGCAATAATAACAGATGAACAATGACAACAATAATGATAGTAAGAGCAGTAACACAACCATCAGCAGCAGCAATAATAATAATAATAATAATAATAATAATAATAATAGAAAATTGTGGAAACTGAAAAAAATAATAGTACGTGCACTTGGAACAAAACACTACATTCAAAGCATCACTAGAAATTGCATCTTAAAGAACACACAAAAAATTGTCGTAATAATTACAGCCCTCAAAGTAGGAATATAATCTATCAAACGCTAGTGAGGCTATGGGAGATACAAAAAACAAATACATTTAACTATAAAAAAAACTATTTCTGATTAGGTCTTTCTGATGATTTCGTACGTAGTGTGACCATGGCAGAAATCGAATTATGATGAAAATGGAATAATAATAATAATAATAATAATAATAATAATAATAATAATAATAATAATAATAACAAAGCATAACCTCCGAACTATTAAACTCTACAATGCAGCACTGAAATTAATACTGGATGAAGACAATCATACAAATCTCAACGAAGTAATATATGCATCAGCAACAGCAGCAACAAAAAAATTAAACATCAAAATAAAAACAAGGCAGTCTCGCAAACGTGAAGATCCACCTTGGAAAAGAAAAATAGAAAAAGAAATCGAACAACTTAGAAGTGAACTATCAGTACTGGATGAACTGAGTAGAGGAATAAATGTAAGAACTAAGAAAAGCAGAAGAGCCGAAAGAAAATATAACATTAGGAATGAAAATGAAGTCTTATCAAATAAAGAAAAAATAAAGCAAAAAATCCAACTGAAGGCTCAAAGAATAAGACGCTATGAAAAAAGAGCAAGATTTTACAGACAAAACAAGATTTTTCAGACTGATACAAAGAGATTTTACAGGGAAATAGGTAAAAAAAAGAATTGAAGTGACAGTGCCCCCCAGAATGGAAGTCACACAGTTCTGGGAGAAGATATGGGCTTGCCCTAAAGAACATAGCAAGGAAGTACATTGGATTGCGCAAGAGATAGAACGAATGAAAAACAAACCAGAACAGACATGGTCTGTAATTACAGAAGATGATGTTAAATTTGCACTAAAAAAAGCACACAATTAGAAATTCCCAGGTATAGATAAAATTCCTAACTTTTGGCTATATTATTTAAATGCAGCACATAAAAAACTAGCCAAAGAACTTCACGAAATGGTTGACGATCCCACTAAAATTCCTGCATGGATGACCAAAGGAATTACATTTCTTCTACCCAAGAATGGTGACACAAACAACCCGAAAAACTACAGACCAATTACATGTCTTCCGACAACATATAAACTATTAACATCTATTTTAACAAAACAGACATATTTATTCTTAGAAAGAAATGACATGATACCGCTTGAACAAAAAGGGTGCAAACGTGGCTGTTATGGTTGTAAAGACCAATTGCTAATTAACAAAATGATCCTGGAAAACTGCTACAGTACAAAGAAAAATCTTAGTACTGCCTGGATAGATTATCGAAAGGCATTCGATAGTGTGCCACATTCCTGGATTTTAAAGACTTTAAATATATACAAGATATCGCCCGTCATCATCAATTTCATCAAACAGTGCATGTCTATATGGAAAACAACCCTTTACCTCAATCATATAAATGGAACCTATAAGTCTGATAAAATAAACATCAAAAGAGGTATATTTCAAGGTGATTCTTTATCTCCCTTACTATTCTGCATATCATTAATAGCACTAACCTGTCAACTTAACAAGACAGAATGTGTTTATAAAATAGGCCAAAAGAAAATAAGCCATCTATTTTACATGGATGACTTAAAGTTATATGCTAAGAATGATAATGAGCTGGAAGGTCTTCTGCAAACTGTAAAATGCTTCAGCGAAGACATTGGAATGAAATTTAATTTGAATAAATGTGCTAAAGCTACAGTTTTACATGGATCAATACAAGAAACATCCTCAATTAGCTTAGACCCTGCTGTAACAATAAAAGAATTGAAACCTGAAGAAGCTTATAAATACCTAGGTGTAAATGAGAGCGAAAACATTCACCATAAAAAATGAAAGAAATAGTGCGTAAAGAGTACTATAGAAGGCTACGAATGATATTAAAAACTGAATTAAATTCACAAAACAGAGTTATGGCCATTAATAGCCTTGCAATCCCAGTTGTCCAATATAGCTTTAACATCTTAAACTGGACTCTAAACGACATCAGGCGAATGGATGCTAAAACAAGCTTCTTTCTAAGCATAAGATGCATCATCCAAAGGCTGATGTAGACCGTCTATACATACCCCGTAAAGAAGGTGGAAGAGGTCTTATTCAGCTGGAATTGTCATACAAGACAACAACTATTGGCTTACTAACATACATAGATACAACAAAGGATTGGATGATACAATTAGTAAGGCAACATGAAGAAAGAAAGAAAAAATATTCAATAATAAAAGAAGGCAGTAAATACAAACAAGATTTACAGTTAGTAGATTCTGTAGAAAAGCAAAACAGAAGCCCAGAACCCACTATTGCGGCAAAAAATATGAAAATGAAAGCCAAAGATAAAGCTCTTGAACAGATGAAACAGCGCTGGCAAGACAAACCTCTGCATGGCCAATATCCAGTACGTGCCAATAAATCCAATGTTGACAAAGTTAATACTCATCGATGGTTACGTGCATCTGGATTAAAGTCTGAAACTGAAGGCTTTATTCTTGCAGCACAAGACCAAAGTCTTTTCACGAGAAACTTTCAGGCAAATATTATGCATAATAATATGGATCCAAAATGCAGGTTTTGTGATAAACACCAAGAAACAATAGACCACATAATCTCAGGCTGTTCTGTGCTTGCCCCAAATGAATATAAAAATCGCCACGATAGAGTTGGGCAATATTTACATTGGGCAATGTGCAAACATTATGGAAAAGCTGTAAACAAACACTGGTATGAACATCACCCAGCACCGGTTACAGAAATAGAAGATGTAACCATTCTATGGGATTACACCATCTACACAGACAGAAAAATTGAAACAAACAGGCCAGACATTATTGTTAAAAACCAGAAGGAGAAAACTTGTCTATAAATTGATATGGCTTGTCCAGCGGATTGTAACATAGCAATCAAGGAATTTGAAAAACTGTCAAAATATAAAGACCTGGAAATTGAAATAGAAAAAATGTGGAAATTGAAAACAAGAGTTGTGCCAGTGATAGTAGGCGCACTTGGAATGATAAAAAATGGAACAAAACAACACATTGAAAGAATCCCTGGAAACCCCAGCTTAAGAGATATACAAAAAAATTGTCTTATTAAGTACAGCCCACACACTAAGGAAAACTTTATCTATGTAATGCTGGGGATGATAGGATAGATAGAAAAACATGAAATGGAGCCATAACAACACGCCACTACCTGCCTTAGGTCTCCCCGCAGACTTGGTTGGTAGTGAAACCAAATCAGAAATCGAAATATAATGAAAAATGACACAATAATAATAATAATAAAGAGTATCAAATACATAAATGACGAATCTCTTGGATTCTAAACATAATTTATTGGATGTCTTATATCGACATTTTGTCTTGATGAATTAAGAGAGGCTACAAAAATATAAGTTATTTACTTTTCACATCAGTAACCCTAAATTGTTAGTTATTTTCCATCTCGAGTGTCCCACGGTGCACCTAGGTTCATAAATGGAAGTAATCGGTTTAATCAACGCAGTGTACCTAGTTGAGATTTTCAGGCAGAAAATACCAAATTTTTGTATAGCTCACCAGTCATTAATAAATTTCTTTAATAACATTTGCAATGCTTTTTACAAGTTACGTCTCTCATGACCCTTAAAACAAAGTTTCGAAAAATGATAGGAAGTGTCAATGTCTATATGGCAAAATACATTTGAAGTTGGAAATCTATTCCATAACCACTGATAATCTTCTTCCAATGTCAGTGGAAGTATCTTCTGTGAGAAATAATGGAATTAACCTTAATTCGTTGTTAAGTTTGTTTACAAGTTTCCAACGTCTTGAATTAAACTTGCATTCTTTTAATTTGGGATAAACATTATGCAGGTTATTAACTAAACACTATATTATTAGTTCATAAACACTTGCATAACTTTGAAATTTTACTCGACAGGTAATCTAAGGTTACCAGAAAACACTTGAAATGTATAGAAATTTTACTCACAAAAACAGCAAAAATTATTGCTCAAAATAAAAAAAAACATCATTTTCCAAGACTTTCTGCCATCGATCTGCAAGCTTTCAGATCTGGTCAAAATACCATTCAAGCGGATTCGAATCAAAGAATTCTTGACACGCTACATCGACTTCATCAAACGAGTCGAATAGGCGGCCCTTCAAAAAGCGTTGCATTGAGCGGAAATGGCTGTAATCTGACGTGCACAGTCAGGACTGTAGGCTGGATGTGTCAGAATCTCAACGCCGTCCAGCTCTTTTCTTTGGTCTTAATAGCTGTGTGTGGCATAGCATTGTTCTCCTGCATCAAAGCGCACATTCAGTTGATCAGAGTCGGGTACATTTGATTCAACTGTTCGTAGACCCGCTCAAGTTGCTGACAGTAAATTTCGCCACTGATGGCACGACGATTCGGAACCAACTCAAAATGCACAATTCCTTCAAAGTTCCAGCAAACGCACAACATGACTTTCTTGCCGATTTGATCTTGCTTTAGAACCGACGGTGTCTCTTGCCCTTTCTGAAATCATAGCTTATCTCAATTGTGCTGGACCAGATACATCCATTTCTCGTCGTATGTCACAACGCGCTTCCAAAAACGTTCGTTCAATAGATTGCTGAGGAATTGACAGCAAATTTTAACTCGTCCGTTTGCGTGTGCTTCGGTGAGTTCGTGCGGATCTTGTCCGGGCTTTTGTGAACAAAATCAAGTTGCTTTAAATGTCAGTGACTTGTCGATTTATCAAATCCAAGCTCAGCAACCAACTCTCTAGTGCTCGATGAAGATTATTTTTAGAAAATTACTAACTAGCCTCATTCGTCATTCTGTGAAGTGACGTTTCTAACCGACCTTCACGTGATTCACGAAATTTCCTCTCAACCAAAGAGTGATAATCTTCATCTGTATCCATACAGCGAAATTTATGCAATCGATACTAATGTATAACTCTTAATGAAACTATAAGTTACACAGAATTCAAAATACGATATTGGACAGTTTGATCGCTTTGCTTTACGAATAACATTATGATTCTATGTGAGAATTTGTCAAAATGCTGCCAACTAACTTTCCATTACCGTGAGAGGAAGTCTCATCTTTTTAATTTCGAATTTCTTCTTTTAATTTCCATTTTCGAATGTTTATAGAATCTATTTAACTCGTGGGTTAGTAAGTTGTAATAATATAAAAACTCGTATACATATTATTTGTAAAATTACTTCATCTGAAAAATTAATTTCCTTGTAAAGCGTAGCAAGTTGAGCACTTATGAAACATATTTCCAGAATTGAATAGGTTTTACGCTGGGGAGTGGTGAAACGTGCTTACATATTTTATTAAACACACATTTTTCCAGTGTTTTCTTAATTTATGCTCAAGGGATATTAAGAAATTAGATTAATTTGCAGTTTTTTTTCTTTTACAGAGAAGTAAGATAATTGCCCAATATATGCGGAATTTCAATGTGCCTTAGTTAAATAATCGAATATTTTGCGAATGTTTTTTCGTGTGGTAAACACAATGAATCTTAAAGATTTTATTCGTATTTGAAAATTTTAAACAAAAGATGTTGCTTCTAAGTAAAAACAAATAATGCTAAAATTTTTTCAACTTTTTCAAACATAGTTAATTGAAAATATTTTATTTACAAATAACTATTACAAGTAATCTTTCTATGATTTAATAAAAGATATTCTATAATATGGAAACATGGCGAAATTCTTGTTACAGTGGTTTATGAAGCTTTGTTTTTAATAAATTTGAGTTGTTTGCGCGTATTAAGATTTTGATAAATTTTCCCGACATTTCAAAGCAGTTAGAATCTCCAGCCCCAAAATATGAGTGATCGGGATTTCTTCGCCCTTCACTACACTCACTCAAATAATTCTCATTGTATTCCAAAATATAACCTTTGACCTAAACAAACATAATGGTGACCAAATATTAAGCACAACATTTTTTGCGAGGGACTCTTGCACTAAGTGTTGATTGCAGTTGTGAGAAAACGTTTGTGTCTTTATGAGGTAGAACTCGACATTAATCATAACAAGGCTGCACGAATGTCTAATTAACTACATTGACAACTTTCTCTCAACGAAAATGATCTCGTATTCGAAATCTTATGTTTCTTTTTTCAAGAGCAAAACATCAGCAACGACAAATAGTGTACCTAGACGATATTCTCTGTTATTTAGTGGAAACCTAAGAGATAGGATCCTGAATCATCATTTTGCATATACTGTGTCTTTGCAAGGCTTTGAGCTAAAATATTCACAAATATTTGTTGAGTTTTGATTATTGATTAGCCCATAGACGACCCATTCTGAAAAATTCGTTAAAGATGTTACCTTTTTTTGTTGTTTCTCTTCCATTTTATATATCTTGTTAATGTCAAGTATTAACACCCTACGATACTTATATCTCCTCGAAGTATCGAATCTCATTAAATTGTAAGTACGCTTTCACTTGTATTTCTTATTTTCTATAAGACACCCTCGTTAGTCACATTTTCGCTCCATTCATTTCTTAGTATTCTTTGGTTAAAATATGTTCCTGCCACTTCTAGTAACCTCTTCATCTGTGAGAAAAATCACCAGCATCAACTGATGTGCAGGAGATTATATATTGTCTATGAATGCATTACTGCCTCCCTCGTTTCTAATGAGATTTTTATCTCTCTTCATACTTTGGTACTTTTCTGGAAGAGGTTATGACAGTTTAATATAAATTAAGTTACATCAAAATCAATCCGAATATTTTCGCCATTCAAAACAGAACGATGCATAAAAATACAATCCTATCAAAATACACATGAAATCATAAATGAAATAAAGTTTTCACCAAATTCAAATTTAAAAAATCAGCACAATACAATATCAATAGTGAAAATTATAAATTATGCTTAGAAGAAAAAAAAACTAGCAATGAATATTTTTAAAAATCAAAATTTATTTTTAAACAAGAAAAGTGAAATAATGAGTAAATATAAGCGTATAAATAAATGCTTCTTTATCCACTAAGCACTAATTAAGATAAACACAAAAATATATATAAAACCCAGATCAATAAAAGTAGGCATTATAGGCAAATAATTAATTTGCCAACTAAGAACTAATAAAATAAAAACAAAATTGAAATGATGTACACAAAAAACAAAATCCAAGCATATACACATATATAAAAATTACTTATCAATACAACTTTCTACAAATAATAATTATAATTAAGATAAACACAATAGCGAATATTACAAAGACATGTGTGCATGTGTACACATACGGTATAAGTACGTTTGCCTGCGAACATGAACGCATACGTACAAATATGAATGTATGTCTGTGTATACATATACGTATATGTATCAGTTAGATAAGTGCCATAGGTGATACTCACTTTGGGCGATCATATCTCGAATGAGACATGACAGACTGGGCAGAAGATTATCTTGCAGTCGTTTGCTATCGCTTTCTGCGGTAGATTGGATGTAGAACCCAGTCTGTCCTATTAATTGACCCATAACTGGAGGAAAAAGACGGATTAATACCTTTTCCCAATGGTATTTGTCCGTGAGTGAAAGCAAAGAATTCAACTGGAAGTCGAACACGTCCCCCCGTGTCGATATCGACTGCACCACAACGCACATCTATTTATATGCATAGACATTCAATATTCAAACATTAAAATACGAAGACACATCTACGTTCAGTAAGAATAACTAAAAAAAAGAAAAAACATCTAGAAAGCAATCGAAAAAAAGTAATAAATGACCACTGCATCCTAAAAGTACGAATGCACGAAAAAAGAAGAAAAAGAGAACCAACGCACTTCCATGCACACGCACAGACGCACAAACAAAAAACAAAAGCAAAAACAATTCCACCGATGATAGAGAAAAGGGAAAGACTATAAATATTAAATAGTATATTGCAAACTACTCACGAAAAAACAAAACTTTAAAAAGTCGTGATTCTGTAGAGAACATTAGTCTGCTTAGCGTCAAATCACACACACACACACACACACACACACACACACACACACACATATATATATATATATATATATATATATGCATTTCATATATATATATATGCATTTCATATATATATATATGCATTTCGTATATATATATATATATATATGTATGTATCGGTGCATTTAAATGATTTTGTACCTTCTTTATGCTTGTTATAAGTTATAACTCTTGGAAGCCTCTTTTTATTTTTATTTGTTTTACACTAAAACATTAACATGAAATTGAAAGTAAAATCCTAAAAAGTTAAATTAATTTAAAGGAGTAAATTTTGTTAGGGGCAAAGTTTTAACATGAAAGGGGGATCACTTGCAGTATTTTTGGGAAACTAAAGTCATTAAAAAATTATGGAAAACAATAATGATAATAGTCTGTGTGTGTGTCTGTGTGTGTGTGTCCGTTACCTATAGACTCCGAAACGGATGAACCGATTTTCTTGAAAAGTTACACAGTTGTAATTCAATATTACAATTGTAATATTGAATTACACAGTTGTAATTCAATATTACTGCGAGATCGAAAACTGAAAAACTGGGTTATAGAGGAAGTGGTCCGATTTTAATCAAATTTGATACTCTCATAGACAAAGACATAAGAAATGATATTCAGAACTTTCAATGTTGCAGCTCTTACAATAGTGCAGAAAATCGATAATATATATATATATATATATATATATATATATATATATATATATATATATATATAAGTCAAGATGTTTGTGTGTGTGTCTGTTTGACTGCCTGTATGTCTGTATTTTTTCAGCCCTTTTATTTTAGTTTTTTGTACGGGTTTGGCTCTAAGTAGTTATAATTGTCGTTCTTAATCTCAGCCATTATATCATTTACTCAGAGGACTTATTTAGCCTTCAAATTTCAGTTTACGACGAAAAAACTTATTTGATATCGATACTAAGAAATCAAAATTTGCCTTACATCCATTCATTTTTCTTTCAGTCTACGGTTTCGCTTTATCTGGAAACAACTATTGCTGTTTATTCTTGTGTGCCAACGTCCAAAGAGTCTGAGCTCCTGGACCATGGATTAGTTTTAAAGCTTTCATTACGTCTGAGCAAAGCCGGGCGATAGTGCTAGTGTCAATATAAAGTAATAATAAGATAAAATAAGGTAAAATTAATCGAAAAAGAATGACATGTTGATTTGCATCAATCTGTCATCAATTCACTTGTTTTGTTTATTAAATTTGGGTTGTGTAAGTGTTTTATTATTACAATATTTTCTAAAAGGCATACGTTGCATCTGTTTTCTCTTCAATTATAAATTACTTTTTGTGACTATATAACTCTTTCTTTCTTTTTGCTATTTAATTGCCAAAATATTTTCAAAATAAAGTGTTATTCTTGTATTTATTATTACTTAAAATCCGTTTTTGATGTTATCGATAAAATCGCTGTTTCTTTTGTTTTGTTTCCATTTTTTTTTGTAGAACCAAAAAAAAAAAATTATAATATCGCCATAGAAATGGACGCTAGTTTTGTAAATTATACGCATTCATACATTGATAGTTAATGACCAAGATGAACAAGATCGTCACAGTATTTAGCTCGTTTAAGTTGCGTATTTTCACGCTGGTAGCGTTTCATACATTCTGAGGTGTTTCGAACCTGGACAGCCGATTCTCATCTCAAGAAAAACAACATTTTTACCAACAAATTTTACTTTTTCTGTGGATTCGTATATTTTTTTACTAAAAATAAAATAATTGTTAAATACAACTGCATAAATATAGACATGCTGTCGGAATATTGTTTCAGTCAGTCAGTTAAATTCCATACATGATACAGGTTTGGCGATCATGTTTTGAAAGAGACATGACTGACAGGACAGGATATTATTCCGCATTAGGTTGACATTACTTTATGCGAGAGACTGGTTGCTAGCCAAAGCGACAGAACCCAATATGTCCTGTTATTTAAGCTATAACTGGATGGAAGAGGTTGATTAATACCTTTCCCAAGAGTATATGTGCGTAAGTGAAAGCAAGGAATTCAACTGGAATTCCAACTCCTCTCCTCGATTTCTTTTTTCGAGCCGATATACACTGCATCACAACACACATTAAGAAATATTGTTTAACTTTGTCATATCCGGTGTTTTTTATTTTCTTTTTATTTTCATAAATAGCGTTCTTCTAATACGTACTGAAAAAAAAATTGAAAGAAATACGTCTGCCATTTGGTTTAATAATAAAAATAAAACCGAATCTGCGGAAAGGATCATACGATATATACTAAACTATTTTATTAAAAAATCTCTAGGGACTTCTTCTTCATCTATGTGCCCCGTCCCTTTAGAACGTAGACGGTCATGGTTCTCCACGTCTCCCTATCCTTTGTGGCTCTTAGTATGTTTGCTCTTGTTAGTCCTGTCAACTCCCGTACCGTCATCCATCTGATCAGGCACAGCAAATATGTTATCCGCTGCCTTCCTCCGTCTCTTTTTCCTTCTATCTGGCCAGTCAGTATCAGGTTCTCCAGGCACTCCTTCCCCACTGCGTGCCCCAGGAACTTCAGTTGTCTCTTCCTGATGCTCAGTATTAATTTCCTTTTCGTTGCCATTCCTTCCAACACCTCATCGTTGCTTGCATGCTCAGTCCACGATATCCAGAGCATCCTTCTCTAGAACCACATTTCCGCTGCTTCCAGTTTTGTCCTCATTTTCGATGATATTGTCCAGCATTCACTGCCGTATTTAAGAACTGACATCACATAGCAATCCAGCACCCTTTTCTTTGTTTATAGTGAAAATTTTCTGTGTGTTAGTACTTTACTCACATTCTGGAAGGCGTCCTTTGCCATGCCAATTCGCCTTCGGACCTCTGTGCCATACTTTCCATCTTCTGTTAGAACACTACCTAGGTATTTAAATTTTTGTGATTACTTCTATCCCTCACCTGTATTTGGCAATTCGGTTTGCACCTTTTGCTGATGACCATTCATTCAGTTTTCTTACATCTAATTTTCAAGGTTATCAGTTGACTTTCATGTGACTCAATTTTTTATTGCATGCCATTAATGCTGATTGCGTTCCTTTCCTTCTTACGCGTTGTTTAGCAGTAAAACATTTTTTTTCGTGACAAATAATAAAGACATAATTTTTGGCAAATTCTTAAAATATTTTTGTACATGATCATCATTTTTAAATACAACTTGAAGAAATCATAGATAGCGTCCAAATATTGTTGCGCATTGATAAACACTGTGACATTTTTTGCCGTTTTCTGACCGTATTAAAAACAGAACTACAACAAGAACTACGAACTACTACAATAATTTCTAATATTGAAGAAGTTGAAGTAGAAAATTACTCCATAAATTAATCGTATTTGTCTATAATTCCGTGATCATGTAATATTTACAGTATTTACATTATTCGAGCGGATGTGCGTTGTGGTGCAGTGGATATCGACTCGGAACGACAAATCGGTGAGCTGAGTTCGAATTCTAGTGAAATTCTTTGTATTCACTTACGCACAAATACCCTTGGGAAAGGTATTAATCCATCATTTCCCTCCAGTTATGGGTTAAATAACAGAACTGATTGGGTTCTATAGCCTTGGTCGGCAACCAGTCTACCGCAGAAAGTAATGACAACCTACTGCGGGATAATCTTCTGCCCAGTTAGTCATGTCTCTTTAGCGATATTACCGCCCAAGCGTGTATCACATATGACACTTAACTGACTGACATTATTCGCACTAAAATCCTCATCTTTGTTGCCATTTGTACGACGTTTTGGTCGTTGTAGGCTCCGGCCTTCTTCAGATGCTATGAATTTCGAACCGAACTCTTTATTACAATTAGTGAGGTATATTGTCTTCATTACTTGCGTAGTAGTACTATATACATCAATAATTGTAATAAAGAGTTCGGTTCGAAATTCCTAGAATCTGAAGAAGGCCGGAGTGTAAAACTGCTGAAACGTTGTACAAATGTCAACAAAGATGAGAACCTTACTACGAATAATGTACAAAATATATATTAATCAGTCAAATACTTTTAAGACTATAGTTTACTAAATTTAATTAAACTAAATAATATATCGCCAATATATATTTCGTAGTTACTATGTAGAGTGAAGAATTAAGAAAGGAGACAAAAGTCAGGAGGAAGTAAATTCTACATGAAAATCTTTAAGCATAATGTATCATTAAAAAATAATTTCGTCAGAGGTCTCGATAAGAAATCCCCACAATACACAGAGTTTCAGAAATTAAAAAATCGTATTTTTGTATTGAAAAAATAATCAAATTATTCTGTTTTTATCGACGGTAGCTTTGATTGAATTAGTGTTGAAAGTTGCATTAGAACTTTGTTCTGAATACAAATGATAAAAACAAGAGCATAATTATTACGACGTTACTTGATTTTTATCCGAATTTCGGCATTGCGCAACATTCAAATATTAAAGAAATACCTAAAACCTTACGCTGACACCTACAAATATTTTGTATATATTAGTTAAATGCCATGCTTAAATCACGCTTTGGGCGATCATGTCTCGAAAGACACATGACTGACTAGGAAGAAGATTATCCTGAAATAGTTTGCCTTTGCTTTCTGCGGTAGGGAAGAGACAGATTATTACTTATTACAAGTTTTTGTGCGTAAGTGAATGCAAGGAATTCAATTGGAATTCGGACTTGGCATTCCAATTTTTTGTTCCGAGTCGATATCCATTGAACCACAGCCTACATTAAAGGATAATTTCAATAGAAGAGTCGTGTGAGCCTCTAGCCTCAGAATGCAACAAGTCTAAAAAAATTAAAAACTGAATTCCAAACGAAAGAAAAAGGAACAGTATTCCATTACCGGTATATTTTGCCCAAATATGATAGACAATTTCTAGATAAAAAAAATTAATGTAGGATATTCAACATATGATTGTGTTGATAACAGGAGTCATGAACTAAAATTTCTTCTTAAATTCCACATTGAATTTATTTTTCTGTACTCATTTTCTACTGTTTTCATAATTTCTCTTTCTTTTATTTCACATCAATCATTAGTACGCGGAAAATTAAAAAAGATGATATCGCATTTGTTTTATATTGATATTATCAAGCACATCGAAAAATGTGACTACATAATATATTCGTGTTTTCCCTTAATGCAACATCTTAAAGAGCTTTCTTTTCTTATCACATCAAATGCTGACACAGGTGTACCGCACTACGTTTAACGTTGAATGTCTCGGCGCCAACGCGAAAAGGCGTTCGTCTTATCTACAAAATGTTTGCACGGACGAAGCAATAATCTCTGCATAAAAATGATAAAATGATTGAATGCAAGTTCAATCTCTCTGTCTTTTTCTACTTTCGATTGCCTTTGAAAAAAAGATCATGTCTCTATTATTCTCGTTTTCCTTCTGTCCTCTACTAAGCCTGTCCTGCCTTGTCATTCGCTATTCCGTTTCTGCTACATTTATTTTCCACATCTGATGTTCTATCTGGATTTGTCTTCTTGCTATTGATTTACGAATGTAGCAAAAGAAAGAGCAGCTGGAAATTACATTTTCCCAGATAACTTAAAAACACACAGACACACGCACACATTCGCACATATAAAAACACACACAAACACACACCAACCATTTATGTAATATCCAAATTTTCAGTCTTGTACAAGAACGTATAAAGACACGAACACGTTCAAATGCAATTAGCACATGCGCCTGTAAACCAGGAAAAAGGAACATCGAAAATGTGTAATAAACACAATACTAGATATCAGAAATGAAATGTAGTTTACTTATTCTACGTACAGAGTTATTGAAAAGTAACTACATTTCTTTTAAGTATAAGAGAAATGCCATGATTTCTAACATAAAACCATTAGTACTTATTTTCTTTGGGATTTTTAAAAGAGCAATTCTACTAAACTAAACCAAGAATTTTGAAGAAATTCAAAGACAAATACGGTAAGTTATATCTTCAAATCCACAACAGATTCTGGCGAAAACAATTTACCCTATTTCTGGGCGGCTCGAGAAGCGGATAGCAAAATCTAGTGCCCATACGAATTTTAAATACACATCATGCTAAACGCATTATTGTCATATTCATATTCTTTTATGTGCCATGTTGTTTCAGGACGTAGGCGATCATGGCTTTCCACATTTCTTTATCACGGGTGGCTCTTAGAACGCTTTCTTCTGTTGCAACATGCAACCCTAGTTCCGTCATTCACCTGATCAGGTCCTTCAAATATATTATCCGCTGTTTTCCTCTGTCTGTTTTCCCCTCTATCTTTCCTGTTAGTATCAGGTTCTCCTAACCCTCCTTCTTCATTGCACGTCCCAGGAAATCCACAACATCCTTCTGTAGAACCACATTTCAGCTGATTCAAGTTTTTCCTTCATCTTCGAAGATATTGTCCAAAATTCACTGCCATATTGAAGAACCGACAACATATAGCATCCAGTACTGTCCTCTTTTAGTTACTATTTAACCAGTTGCATATATATATATATATATATATATATATATATATATACTGGGAATTAAAAGAAAGTAACTTAAATCCCCGGATAAAATGGAAACTGATAGGCAAGGCTAGGACTCCTAATAACTTAAGAGATAAGTGTAACAAGTGTTTGACAGAAAAATTATAAAATTTAAAATTTGAAACGAAAACATACTCCTTAACAAACGAAGGAAAATCATAAGTATCTGTTGACATAGAAATAAGTATAAATTACAATAATTATCCTATTCTCTCGATTAGTAGAAATAATTTTTTTAAAAATTTGTCCAAGCAGTTACTTCCCCACCATCTATCTCTACTAACTGAAGGGTCAGGCCAGATACTTCCCACTACCAAAGAGAAATTACTACTAAATTCATTCCCCTAGCCCGACCCACCCAAAAACAATACATCCCAACCCCTCCCTTTACTTAAGCTAGCATCTGGGCTTACAATTTTTTATCATTCTCTGTTAACAATGGGTTGAAGAGTGCATGCTTTAAAATATCATGTTTAAAATGGCTAAGTTTTGCGTGAATTTACATATGAATATATATATATATATATGTATATATATATATATATAATCTAATTGTTTGTATTTTCATTCCATTTTCTATTCATGCTTCAATAAATAAGTAGGCTTCTTCATTTGAATCATATTATTCATAATATTATTTCATATTCCATATTACATGAATTATATTAAACCCAAATAAAATACTTTGTAAAAAATTGATCATGCTTTCGTATACAGTCTAGAACATGAACACACTAGAGCAGAACAAAAAAAAACAATACGTTTCTTAATTACTGCATTTTTCTAAAAATATGCGTGGTAAAGCTGTGGTTTGTTTAGTGACATTGCACAGCTTCTTTTGACTATAAATTGAAGTCTCTGATAATTGAACAAAATATCTGCAGGCATTATAGGACTTATATATATATATATATATATATATATATATATATATATATATATATATATATATCTTTAGTATTACATATTCAGATAAAATCATTACTGTATTAACTTGAGGCAACCTATTTTTAGCAAATATATTGTGATGTTACTAAGTTATAGAGGATAAATTCTCCGTAGTAGTATTATTTCAGGGTCAATTTTCAGATCTATTCTCTGTGGTGGTAATCCATATAGCTTAATAAAATTAAGTAATTCAATTATATTAACAGAATCTAAGTGATTAATAATAACATCATTTGATTTGTATAAGTGATAGCTTCAATGGATCATTTTCCAAATTTCAAAATTAACTGAATTGACTGTGATATTTTCTATTCTAGAATGGCTCTTTGAAACAAAGATTTACTATTCCGATAATGATCATTCATATTTCGAAAGGCTTTGGCAATTAATTCGAATGGAACCTTAACTGTCAATTTGGATTCTCCCCTCTCCCAGAGCTAGCAAGTTTAAGCAAATTGATGTGAAGTTTCATCTCTATACTATATGCTCACATATTGCTTGTCAATTTTATGTTCATTACATGCTTCCATAAAATGTATTATTTCAATGAAGGCCGAATGGCAGGAAGGATCTGCATAAAATCATCTCGAAGACACCATAATATTTCATCCATTACAGAATCATTTTTCTTAATGTCACTTAGTGTTCTATCAAAATTTTAAATTCCTCTCTTATGATTCATAGGGCATTAATCCTAATCAAGTAACACATTCTGATAACTCCTGCAATTCCATTATTATTTTGTATATTGCATATAGGATGTTAATTCCTGTTCAAATCCAGTGGAATATTGAATGTTGAATGTTGAATGTTGAATGAAGTATCCTACACTTATGGGCAAATGAAGCATCAGTCAGTGATAATACAACTGTAAGTGCACTACGGAAGTTTTAACTTGGCCATTAGTAAGTGGTAAGTAATATTTCTCCTGTTATTCTGGATGCATCTAGGAAAATATTCCAAATCTCCGTATCTAACAAACTTTTTGATTGTATGATTAGCTATTTTCTACTTAGGTAGGTTTGTCATATTTTCTTTTAAGTAGCTTATTAAGAAAGATATATCATGTCCAGTTTCTCTGACTAATACTCTTCTCAACTCAGTCTTTTTAATGCCAAAAATTGGTTGATCAGTTTCCGTCATACGGACCTCAAATATCGAAGAGAAATTCAATGTAGCAAAAAGTTTAAAGTATTTAGTGTTTGTTTTAGCGAAATATGCTTTGTGCAGAAAAAGAAAAGTCTATATTTCGCTGTGTGTATCAACCAGTAGAAGTAACGTCTTTAGTTCTCTCTTGTTTGTGAGTAATGAGTAAGTGAAGAGGAAGACGGAGAGATAAACAAAGCTGAGCAAGAGAGAAAATTACAGGATACGAATATGGGTTGCTGGGACAGTTGTGTTGGATAGGCGGCCGAGAATTTCTTACTACATTGTGACTGCTGTTCTGTCTACTTACTCTAATCTCTTATCTTTTTGATTGACTTTCTTTATGTATTCAGCACGAAAAGTGTTTTGATATCGGCTTGTTTTTTTCTCATTATGTTATTCGCCTCATTTTTACATTAGTAAAAATAAAATTTCACACAGGCTTGTTAATATTTTGTCTTGGTCTTTTTTTTCAACCAAGAGCCAATCTTTTTCTATTGGCTAAAATAGATTTCTCACTGGCTCACGAATGTTAGAAAAATGTCACTTTTATTCCATATTCACATCTCAATGGCTATGAGTCTATTCTCAATGACGTCCAACGCTTTATTGTACAGTTAATAATTTTAAAAAACCTCAATATCTTCAGTGTTAGCAATATTCAGCTAATATGTCTTGTGTTTATCCCAAAATCTTAAATAAATCACTTATTTCACCAAATTTAAAGAAGATGAAAAGAAGAGATCTAAAAATTCTTCTTCTCTGAGGTGTAATTACATCCGTTAAAGTAGCACCAGATTTTGTATCATCTTTCCACAGCTGCCTATATTTAAATGAAGTAGGAAGTTTGGCATAATGCAGCAGCATCCTATGAAATAAACAATCTTGTTTGTTAGGATTTACAGTATACAAATTCCAAGTTTCCTACGAAGCTTGAAATCCATCTACTGGTGCATTTCATGTTTGACACTTCCAGCTTCCATGTTGGTGCGTTATATTAGAATATGATGATTTTAGCAAGGGGATCTCTTGCACAAAGAAAAGATGTAAGATTAGTCTCACTTGGAGATTGCTGTATATGTTAGTAATAAAACTGTTCACATTTTCACATAAAATCATAAAAATGCAACTCTCATCAAAAGAGGCAAACAATTCATTAAAATGAAAATGTCTAAACGTTCCATAAAATGTAAGACCATCCAAAATTAATTTCAACCCTGCTTCTTAAAAATCATTTTTGGTATAACTACTATTATCACATTGTGGAATATTTACAAACAAAGTGATGGAAAGAAAACGTAAAAGAATCTAAAAGGGAATCAGATAGAGTAAAAAAAAAAACAGTTCAATTTCGTGCACGTGAATCTTTGTATAGCACGGACTCCCACACATCAGAACAAACTATTTTATCATATAAAGTATTTAACACAAAATATGGATATTTAAAAATTTTAATCGATTAGTTTATAAATAAAAGACATACATACATACATACATTAAGATAAACTGTGTGTATATATATATATATATATAAAGAACTAACACAAAGAACTAACACATAGCTAATCGATTGTACATTCTAAATTTATTTTGGCTGTAGGAAAAATAAAATATTGCTTTGTCAAACCCCAAAACATCACACAAAATTAAAGAAATCGACATTGACATAGCGGAAATAAGGTTAGGGGATTGTTTAATGTGAATAACGTTAATCATTGCAACAACAATATTAGAAGAGTCACAAAATTGAGGGCAGTGAAAATAATAGAATTTTTACAAGATATCGAGCTCTATTTTCTGTTTTGTCTACCGGCGCCAAGAGAGGTCAGCGCCAAAGTCAAAAGCCGCGGTAGTTACAGCCATCAGGTGACAATTCTTAAGTGACATCAGCTGTCACAGAGGGCATTTCTGAGTCTTCAGTTCAGTTTTCAAGTTAGCAGTTGGAGAGAGAATATATAAGGACCAGCTTTCTTTTTTTCCTGCTGGCTGGCTGGCTGGCTGGCTGGCTGGCTGGCTGGCTGGCTGGCTGACTGTCTGCCTGCCTTCCTTGATGCTGGTGTGCTGACTCTTTGTGTAATCCCATAGATAGCACCTGAACAAATCTCCCACTTCACGGTGAAGTCACCGCATTGAGAAAAGGACCACGATAAAATATGATTGTTTTGTATTTTTATGATGACTGACGATATTATTAATTGAAAATTCACAGACATTTCCGAGTAATTTTACTTGCAGCATATTTTGATTTATCAAAATTCGGTTTGTGGTAACTTTTCTACACATAAAATAGAAGTTATATATCGACATTTATGAGAGAAACACGCTGTCAAGGTGGTTGCAGTTTGTTTTCAAAGTGGAAGTAGTGGTTTATTCACAACATTTTGAAGAAAAGATGAATGTAAAAACTGAGTTGTGAAGTTTAATCTTAATTGTCGTCCCAGTGGTATAAAACTTAATTTTAAGAAGCCATATATGTAGACAATAATAGCACACATTAAAAACACAAATTCAGAAATAAAATAATCAAACAAAAAAGAGAGATAATTTTTTTAATAATATTATGTTTTGAGTTTCCTCTTAATATGTCATATTGCTCTGGATAATATTTATAGAGTGCTCTACTTTTATCTATTTTATATGTTTCATTAATTAGATAGAATAAATTAGAGTAACGTCTATATAATGATCTGCACACGGATTCAACAACTTTCTTATTTATATTAGTGATCTGTCCAAGTACCTTTTCAGATCATATAGATGATTCTACCAAAAATTTTAATAAGATTTCTGGCGATTAATCTCACTACAGACCTGGATATAACACAACAATGTAATAAAATTGATTTATGAAATTTAATACCTTTAGACTAAAAAAGAAACTGGATTTCTTCCACCCATATAAAAAATTGCACATTCAATGAATCACTTTGATTTCCTGTTCGGTTCTGCTTAATCCTAGACTGTAGAAAACATGTATACGGTCCATCGCAAAATAGCTTGAAAAATATTAAGTTACATAGACGTGACTAAAACGCAAATGTAACTTGTAATGCTATAGATATGAACTGGAAATTTTCTGTCCCCATTTACCAGATTTGATAGAGTCTAAAAATGTTTATCCGACTGGAGGATGAAACACTTTCCAATCTACAGCATTTTTATTAGAGACGAAACGTTGAGAGTTCTATGCATGTTCAACACCATATCCATGCAAATCAAACCAGACACTCTATATTCTCTAGTTCAAACAGTTTAAACGATCACAGATAAGTCCTGGAATATCATTTACATAGGATCCAAATATTATCATTGGCTTCGAATTCATTTAGTACGACGTAAATTCCATTCTTGTAATCCCCTACCTAGAACCACTATATCGTAGAATAATCTCAGGAGACAAACATTTGCCTCACAAATTGGTGCCCCTTTAAGTCTTCTATTAGCTGAGGATCATAAAAAATGTCTGACTTGGCTTGAAATCCACTGCATCGCTCAATTATTTTCTTGAAACTTTCTGACTTCTAATACGCAATTTCTGACACAGTCTACCAAACCATTCAAACACACTATATCTATTTTTCTCTCACATTAATACACACACACACACACACACACATATATATATATATATATATATATATCTTTCATCAGAAAAATTATTAAAAAACTATTTAATCGGTAAAGCTTATCACAACTCAGCGAGATATATATATATATATATATATATATATATATATATATATATATTGCTGAGTTGTGATAAGCTTTACCGATTAAATTGGTTTTTAGTAATTTTAGTGATGAAAGATATTATGAGAGAAGTTTTTTTCACAGTACGTGCTCGATATCTTGGTAGAGATTGAGAGTTGATATCAGAAACATGAGGATAAAAATATCGATGAAATAACATCCATAAGGATGGCCAGAAAAGTGGCGAAAAGTACTTGAAAAATCAATAAATATGGTACATTTTTAGGTGCCTTATATTAAAATTTTGTAATTTGCTTGAAGCATTGTGTATATTTGGTATATGGTTAAGTCCTGAAGGCAGTAAAAATGTAAAATAAAAGAATGTAAAGAAATTTTTGGATATTTCCTATTTATTATACTTTAATATTTTGACATGAAAATCTCATTTTCAGAATGGCAGAGGGGCGTGTATTTTTCTGAGTAAGTCCGTGATTGCGGACACGGAAATGAGAAAGTAGCAGAGGAAAGTGACAAGAAGTGACTAAAAATAAACTTTAAGAAAACTGAGTGCATGGTCATCAGCAAAAGATACAACCCAAAATGCCAAATACAGGTGGGGGATAACAGAATCAAACAAATTCAAAAATTTATGTACCTAGGAAGTGTTCAAACAGAAGATGTAAAGTGCGAAACTGAGATCCGAAGGCGAATTGGCATGTTAAACGACGCGTTCCAGAAGATGAGCAAAATACTAACACACATGAAAATATCAATAGAAACGAAGAAAAGTGTGCTAGACTGCTACGTGATGTCAGTTCTTCAATACGGCAGTGAATGCTGGACAATATCATCGAAAATGAGGACAAAACTGGAAATGTGGTTCTACAGAAGAATGCTACTTGGACTAATCTTGGACTGAGCATGCAAGCAACGATGAGGTGTTGGAAAGAATGGCAACAAAAAGGAAATTGATGCTGAGCATCAGGAAGAGACAACTGAAGTTCCTGGGACATGCAATGAGAAAGGAGTACCTGGAGAACCTGATACTGACTGGCCAGATAGGAGGAAGGAGAGACAGAAGAAGGCAACGGATAACATATTTGCTGTGCCTGTCCAGGTGGATGACGGTACGGGAGTTGACATGAGTAACAGGAGCAAACATACTAAGAGCCACAAGGGATAGGGAGACGTGAAAAACCATGATCGCCTACGTCCTAAAGGGATAGGGCACATAGAAGAAGAAGAAGAAGAAGAAGAAGAAGAAGAAGAAGAAGAAGAAGAAGTCCGTGCCTTTTAAGGAAAGGCACGGACTCACTGGGTAAGTAATCAGGAAAATGTTTTCCTGCAATAATTGTTTAAATCAAAGATATAAACTTTAACCGAATGCAGTATTCGCTGCTACGATAATGAAAGTCAAACAAACGATTAATATTATTTTTAATATATATATATATATATATATATATATATATATACATGAGAGTGAGAGACAGCACAAAGGCATAGTAATTTTTAAAAATCTTGCCCCATTTATTTATTGTCGAATTTATTTATTATTTCAATCATAATGTTTATATGACAACCGATTTTTTTAAACTGATTTTTAGCGACACATGGTTCGAAACATATTAGTGGCTAAATTTTATCAATTATACCTTCCTGTATGTGCATGGCGATGGATTAAATACTTATTTTAACACAACAATCTGAGCGCCCATTTTAATTTGGTATTTTTAAACTCTATATATGTAAATTTATATGTATGAAAAATATATATATGTGTGTGTCTGTGTGTCTGTCTGTTTGTGTTCGTGTGCTTACGTGTGTGTGTCTTTGTGTGTGTGTGTGTTTGCCCTTGTTGGTGTGTGTGTGTGTGTTAAACTTCATTTCAAATGTTAAAATCAATCGTTTCAGAAAAGTACATTATTCTTTCTAGGAGGCGCAACATATTCAGCTCGAACGTAAACAAAACAAGAGAAGATAAAGTACAATATGTATCTCCTAAATTACGAATTTTAGTGAATATTTCTCCTATCATAAACTACAGATTTCGTGTATAGTCAAGACATAATTGAATTATGAAACGATGAAAATTAATAAAAACTCTGCAGGGGGAAGCTGTCCGTTGAATCACATGTACTGGCAAATATAAATATCTTATATCTTATCTCAACACGACTATTACTGGCAATTATTCTAGCTTCGTATCAAAGTATGTGGGAATATATTTCCCAAATATATTACACACATACATAAATATACACATGGACAAATGTATGCAGTTTATCTAGATGTATATATAATTGCATGATACATGCTTATCATGTTTGAAAAGGAAAGCATGTACACATTGCATGTATCTAATTTTATATATATTTATTTGCGGAATATGTGCACAAATTTATATGTCCTCAAAATATGAATTATATTATTGTATAATCTTTCATAATATATTACTGTTAATGTTTGCTTAGTTTCATTCTACTTAATTTTTATATATTTAATATACTGAGCTAATCTGAAGCAAATAAATGTCCTTAATTTATTTACATTGAACAGAGAATGTAAACGCATTTTTCAATCTCTTTGTCTGTCTGTCTGTCTCTTTCTGTCTCTCTCTCTCTCGCTTTTTATCTGGGAGTGAACTGGGTTTCTCGAATGGTCAACTAAGAACATCTGGATTTGAGATGCTGAAAATACCAATGATCAGCTAATGCACACACACACACACACACACACACACACACACACACACACACACACACACATATATATATATATATATATATATAAACAGCAAGCAATAAGTGGAATTTTAATGACATTCTATACACTGAAAACTAAAATAAACAGATTTCTGGGAAATTTAAAATTATAAATATCTTTGGTCATTTTAGATTTCATTATGCATGATGTCATTAATAAATTTCGTGAGGTTACGCCGCATGTCATTAAAAGCAAATCTGATTTATTTGCGTCTTCCTTATATTAGTACAGTATCTTTAGAAAAAAGGGTTCTATTACCGAATGCTATTTTTCTGCTATGGTTCGAGTAATATTTTTTACTCGACCAATTCATTCTTCCATTTGCAATGATGTTGTCATCATATGAATTTTGCTGTTTATAAATTTGAATGTAGTTGTATCTGTAATAGTTCAATCTTATCCATGTCGAACTCCTTATATCATCTAAAAGAGCTGGAGTTCATTTATATCAAATTTCACATTGACCGGATGTTTCTGAGGGTGTAGTTATTGCTTTTGGGGTTTGAATATCGTTGAACTCAAGGTCTTTTGCATATTTTCCCCCTTCTCATTAGAATTTCCTTTTATTTCTAAGATTAAATGTCCCAGAAATTTAACTTGAAATGATCTGGGACGAAATCGGTTGTTTATTTTAGTTTTTAGTGTATAGAATATCATCAAAATTCCAATTTTTCTTTGCTGGTTTTAAATTTTGTACCACCAGCCACCTTTCAAATATTTGAAGCAGAGGTATGAATCTGAGTTTATCCGTAGTTTAGATAAACTTTTACAATTAAATGCCCGTATACAAAGACTGAAATTTCATCTTGAGTTTCTTCGAACGTGTCTAAGAAAGCATGATTTTCCCACCCATATTTTGTTTCGAATTATGAATTCAAAACTATATTCCAGCTTAAAAATTTAGAAAATTTATTTTCAGGATTCGATAACACAGCTTCTCAAAAATAATCCTATTTCTCAATTGTGCTAAGATATTGTTTGTTTCTAATCAGACAAAATTAGATTTTTTTGGTTCATAAACGTTTTTTGAATGCAGGGTTGAACCTACTGGGTAAAGAATTGTGTTCAATTTCTTGTCATAGAATCTTTCGCAGATAGAGACTCGCATACCAGCTCGCGATTTAGAAGGCAAAACATGAGAAAATATTTGCAGAGTCTGAGGTTCGATGTGCACAAGCTCATAGACTTAAAACATGCTCTGTTGACTCTCTTCGTGACATTAAGTATGAACTTAATTGTTATGCCTATTCTTGTGCTGTTTCCTCTGTTTCTTTTTCAGAGTCCAAATGTTGTGACCAGCAACGATGGGTTATAAAGAGTTTAAAAACAATTATAACCTTGTTCTTACTAAACCTGATAAAGATGCCAGTGGTTAGCTTCTGGTATACTCTGACTGCGTCTCTAAGGTGGATAATATTCTTAGTGACTCATCGAAATTTCTAAAATTGAGTCCAGTTCAGAATCATAATTGCCCTGCTTCTATAGAATACAAATTTCAAAGGCTATTATTAAATTTGGGTAAAAACGGTTTATTATCTTCTGATATTTCCAAAGTGATTAGACCCACAGGGTCTCTATGTCACCGTTTGTATGGGTTACCTAAAATTCTCAAACACGGTGTCCCATTACGGCATTAGGTGGCCAGTTGTCACTCAACAGTGCTACAGCCAGTTTTGTTGCAATTTAGTTATTTTGTATTAAAGATTTCTTTTCGTTTGTGGAATCTATACGCAGTCGTGGTTTCATGTGTTCCTTTGACCTATGTTCCTTTGACCTATGTTCCTTTGACATATGTTCCTTAATTACCTGTGTTCTTTTCTCTGAGACAATAGAGATCTGTTGCGATATGTTATATCGCTCCTAGTTGTCTTCCCCGGATATTCCTGAGGGTGTATTTGTTCATCTGATAAAGTTCACCACCTTGTCTGTCAAATTTAGTTTTAATAATATTATTTATCGACAAATTGACGGGGTCACGATGGGATTGCCTTTGGATCATTTGCTTGCTTATATTTTTGTTGGATTTCACGAGGCATTATTATTTTCTCGAATTGATCGTCCTCGAATGTCCCATTGTTATGTTGATGATATTTTTTGCATCTTTAATAATGAAGGTGAAGCCGATACATTTCTCACCGTGTTAGATTCTGTCCATCCTTCCTTAAAATTTACCATGGAAAAAAAGTATAATTGTCGTCTGTCATATTTAATTGTCTTAGTTTAGAAAAATAACGATGGCTTTCTGACTTCAGTATTTAGGAAGGCTACTTATTCAGTGTTGTACAGACGTTGGGACCCCTTCTGTCAACATCAACGGACAATTCATTTAATTCTAACACTGATTTTTGAGGTATTAAAATTTATTCTAATCATTCCTCTGCAATTAAAATGGATTTTATTTGAAAAAACTTTCTAAAAATGGTTATCCATTGGACATTTGGGATTCCTTTATGCATGATGTCATTAATAAATTTGAATGTAGTTGGGGATGCGACTACATAGGTAGAACGTATCAACTGCATTTATCCGTCAGTATTTTGAATCCGTCCGCAAATAGTAGTCACCTAGTAAATATATCCTGGTCATCTATACCACAACAGGCTAAAGCTAGCAGCGAGTGAGTTGCTAGATTGATTGCAGATTGTATTTCAATCTTATTCAAGTCGCACTCTTTATATCATCTAAAAGCTCTGGAGTTCATTTACATCAAATCTCGCAAGCCTTCTCTCTAAGAAGAGAGATTGTTTGTTGTGTTTAAATGTGGTTGTCCTCTAATTCTTTTGCATATATTTTCTCTCCCTCTCATTAGAACTTTCTTTTGATTTTTTTGATTTTCTACGATTAAATTCCCCATAAATTATTCTGGAATGTATATGGGATGAAAGCGGTTTATCATTGTATTTTTTAGTTTATAAAATTCCTGATTATTACGATATATATATATATATATATATATATATATATATATATATATTAATCCTCAGACAGTCTTATTTCGCAGTATCACTGCTCATCCGATGGTTAAATGTCCGATTCGTCTAGCCAGGATAGAATCCCGACCGATTTGTCATCGATCGTAGAATTTACTACTAAGCTATGGACAACAGTGTAGGAAATCAGATTTTAACTTATTACATAAACAATGTAAATACACGTTCGTAGGCAAGTGAATTCAATACATTACTAACGAATGATGCGCTCATAGCTGTAAGTAGCTAATTTTTTAATGTCTACCATTTCTCCAATGTACTCAATCGACGGGTGACAGTGTAATAGATCTGTGTGTGTTTGCGTTTGTGTGTGTGTGTCTGTCTGTGTGTGTGTTTGTGTACGCGTACGTATGTCTTTATGTGTATGTTTGTTTGCGTAAGTATATGTGTGCCTAGGAGGAAAAATAAAGTAAAGTAAGAATCTTACACTATTAAATTTGAGAAATGGTGACAATTTGCAAATTTCACACTGTGTGTTTATATATATATATATATATATACATACATAATCATTTTATTTTTTCCTTTTTATTTTAAATTTAAATATAAAATTCTTATCTAAATATACCCTCATATATTTAACTTTTTAATCTTCTTATCAAACAAATCAATAAGTTAACTTTATGAGAATTATTACCATTAATATCGAGCGAATTTAAATTCAGATCTCTTAAACTGTCACTTTGACAAATGACTCTGATGAATGCATAACACGAAAAATGTCTGAAATCTACACTGGATATCCTTTTTAAGGATACGCAGTGTGTTTGTGAAGCGTTACTTTTTACTTGCACTTCATTTAAGTATCGTCCATCGCAGAAAATAACACTAGGCAACTTATCAACAAAGAAGAAAATAGTGTCAGGTCATGTTAAAAATCTGATGCAATTTTTTAAAGTTAGTGCAATTTTCATCATACACCTTAAAAATAGACCCATAATACTGTACACCTCTGCAAATGATCCAATCAAAAAAAGAAAAGGAAAGGTATAGATTACACCATGCAACTGCTAGTTGTGCTATAGATGTAGCCTAGTACGCGAATATGAAAACTGACATTTAAAACTCTATATTATGGCATAAATATTAATATTCCATTATGTTGTAGAGTAACGTCCTACCCTACCCCGTAATGGATATGTTCTAGTCTATAAAAGACTGTGACTAGAGCGAACTGTGGGCATACTTCAGCATACGTCACTAGACGGACGCAAACGTCATAGGCGGAGACATTTTCTAGTTGATCGTTATTCCTGTTCCTATTTGTTGATAGATTTTGTACGTATATTGGTTTATTTTGCTGTTGTATAATAAATCTCTTCTAATCTAACTTCAGTGATAAGTATTATTGTTACACTATTCTTTTCTCTGATATTCCTTCCCGGGATATATCAGATTGGCGACGAAGATTTAGTAGTTAAGTGGGGCTCGCCAAAATATCTGATTGGTAAAAAACATTCGGCAATTACGCGAAGCTAGCCAAATATCAGTTTGGTGACAAAGATTTGGAAGTTTACGCAACTGAATAAAAAGGCAGTAACTTCTAGCCATATATCGGATTGACGACGTAAATTTGGAAAGGTTGACGCGAAAAGAAAAATAAGTTAAGGTAAAGGTATTTTTTTACCCCCTCATAAAAAAAAATATTTATATTGTTCTTGCCGAAGAGTATAACATCTATCAGCTGTACATATATGAAATATGGAACAATTAGCTGAATTTGCAAAGACGCTGTGAGTAGCAGTTCAACAATTAATGAAGCAACAGGAAAGTCAACAGAAACTACAAACGGATCTCCTACAACAAATGATACTTCAACAAGAGGTTTTGAAAAAAATGGTATTAAAGCAGGGCGAACCGAAGGAAGGTTCTAAAGTCTTTTCTGTAGAGGGTATTTCAAACTCTCTTACAGAATTTGTATACAATCCTGAAGAAGGAATTACTTTTCCTTCGTACTATAAAAGATACGACACGATTTTTTCGGGACGGTACAAAGCATGGACCAACGAGGAAAAAATAATGCTTCTATTACAAAAGATAGGTACTCAGAAGAATATGAAGTACACAAACTTTATTTTACCGAAAAGACATGATAACATTTCGTTCAACGAAACGGTCGGAATTTTGTCGAAAATGTATGGCGAAAAGAAAAGTTTGTTCTATACACGATATAAGTGTTTAAATATCGTAAAAGAAGAACAATAAGACTTTGTTACGTACGCTGGAAAATTAAACTCACAATGCGAAAGGTTTAAAATTAAAGTTATCAAAGAAGACATGTTTCAATATTTAATATTTGTGCAAGAGTTAACGGCACCGAAAGATAAGGAAGTACGTTCAAAGATTCTGAAAATGTTGAATCAAGTTACAGAAATAACACTCCAGAAAGTTTCGGAAGAATGCCAATAATTGATAAACATTAAGAGATACTGTTTTTATTGAAGAAAAAAGCGTTGCTCGTTATTCATAAAGTTGAGCAAAAGGCATACGGAAAGGGAAAATCGTACTGCGAAGCATGTGGCAAAACTAATCACGTCACAAGTAAATGCTATTTTAGAGATAAAATATGCTTTGAATGTACGAAGAAGGGACACAAAGTAGTGATGTGTAGAAAAAAAGGGACCGAAAGTCCAAAAAGATAAATGCTGTGGTAATGAAGAAAGTTACCAAATGATTGCAGTACTAGAAAGTACGTGAACGTAAAAATAAATGTACGAAATATCACTTGTTTACTGGATACCGGAAGTGATATATCTACAGCAGATGAATATACCTGGAAAAAATAGGCCCCCCAGAGTTACAGAAAACTAAAGTTTGCAAGAGGCATTTCAGGTAATAAATTAAAATTCAAAGGTGAATTTTTCGCGATAGTAGCATTTGACGGCAAATATATAAAATACTAAAATGTATTTGGTGTTATTTAATTTATGGAAAAAGCCCATGAATATGTTTTGCAGGAGGATAAATGCGTCAAATGTAGGAAAGTCAAAGCAGACTGAAAAAATTGTAAAAGACTTAAAAAGTGAGCTCACGGAAGTATTTTCGGAGGAACTGCGTTGCTGTACGCAAACTGAAGTGAAGTTTGAAATAAAGGACAACATTAAACAAGTATTCAAACCGAAAAGGACAATCCCCTTTGCATCATTGGAGGCGATAGACAAAGAATTGCAAAGCTTGGAGAAAAATGGAGTTATTAAAAAAAGTAGATTATTCGGACTGGACATCGCCTACGGTCTACGTAAAGAAGGAAAATAACAAAATGAGAGTGTCTGCGGATTTTTCGACCGGAGTAAACGAAGGCTTAAAAGATCACACGTATCAATTCCCCCCCCCCGCCCCGCACATGAGAGGAGATATAGAGGAATTAAATAGAAGAAAGATCTTTTCAAAAATAGATTTGTCAGAAGCATATCTAGAAGTTAAGGTCGAGGAAGAATGTTCAAAATATTTGACAATAAACACACATAGAGGATTATACAAATTGAAACATCTACCGTTTGGTCTGAAGATAGTACCTAGTGCATTCCAACAAATCATGGATACTATGTTATCGGGTTTGACTATGCCATGGCGTACTTAGATAACATTTTGATTAAAAGCGAAAGTATAGAAGAGCACCATACGCACGTCCGCGAAGTGTTTAAGCGAATTAGGATTTATGGGTTCAAAGTAGGATCTGAAAAATGCGAGGTTTGCTTGGACGAGATTGAGCTTTTAGGTCAAATTATCGAAGACCTAATCCAAACAGAAATGAAACAATTAAAATATGCCTATTCCAGATAATGTAAAAAAGCTACAGTCATTTCTGGAGTTTGCGAATTATTATAACATCTACATTTCTAATATTCACGACCTAAGAGCACCCTTCAATAAATTATTGGAAAAAAATAAAAAGTGGTGTTGGACGAAGGAATGCGACGAAGCTTTTGAAAAAATCAAAAAGTGCTTGTTGTCAGATTTGGCGTTGGTGCGTTCTCATCCGAAGAAAGAGTTTTTATTGACGTGTCAATTTCTCTGCTAAATTCTGGAGACAGTTTTTAAAAGTGCCTCTAGATTCTACAACATTGTATTCATTTAAGAGCGAATTCGTAAGATGACAACTACTTTGAGTAAACGATGTCAATACTGATAGTCATATTTCAGTACATTAATAAATAAGCATAATTAGATATATACCCACGCAAAACCGGAGGATAAAACAAAGACCTACACGACAAAAACTCCACAGATCGTCATAGGCAAATTTAATTAATATATACACATATATGGAACTAATTATACAAACATTCTGGCATAATTATATGCAAATAAGCGCAGGCATATTCACACAGAAGTATACGAGAATATAAACGTGTATTGACAAAAAACCTGTATATACATAAATGCATACAAACATCAGTATGAGAATATACATATATAAAAGTGTATGTATGTCTATACTGGTTGTATATATATATATATATATATATATATATATATATATATAACCAATATCGGCATACATACACATTAGGAAGTAAAACAGGATATGTGTACTAGTTCTAAATGCCATGTGTTCACCCATATACATCCATACACAAATACGTAGACAAACCCAGGCTCCCAAGTATATATTCTTATATAAACTGAGTGAAAAACCAGGGGAAAGTTTATATATATATATATATATATATATATATATATGTGTGTGTGTGTGTGTGTGTGTGTGTATACTTATATACTCTAGAAATTGTTTTTAGATATTCCAAAATTTCATGGGTAATACGTATTTCGTAATCCGAAGAAGCTGCTCGTTAGACCCAAAAGATACAACCGTTAATATTCAAAATAATCCCGAAAGGAATTACTCACAGATACTCACGTGACTATATAGAAAATAGGTATTTGTAACGGTAATCTACAAAAACATTTCCTCGCTCAATCAAAAAACTCCAAAGAGAGAAAGAAAAAAAAAGTATAATATAGAAAAATGTTAGAAAAGTCCATAAGGAAGGAATCCCCTTTAGAGCTATCTTGTGTATGGTAGGGTCTGTACAGCATGAGTTGAATAAGTGGTTGGCTGAAATTCTCCAAACTCTGTCTGATGCACTGTCTACGTACAATGTCCTCGACACTTTCAGTTTTTCTAGTTTCGACAGAAACTCAGATTTTTTCTCAAGAGATAAATTTATGGTCTCTTTCGGCATAGTGAGTTTGTACACGAATGTTCCCTTAGATGATACCATAAACATTTGTGTAAACATGTTATAATAGAGAAAATTTAGGTCCCGCACTGTTTCCCGAGGAGTTATTCCTAGAGTGTATGCGGTTGGCTACAGAGGGAGTCGAATTTAGTTTTGACGGGACAATGTTTGCACAGACAGATGGCGTCGCGATGGGTAGTCCTTTGGGTCCTGTTCTTGCAAATATTTTTGTGGGGTATCGTGAGCGTGTTTTATTTGAGAAGGTTGACGAGCCTTTAATATATCGACGTTATGTTGATGACACCTCGTTATTTAATAACGCTTCTGATGCTGAACATTTTTATTTCAGTTAAACTCTTTACATCCCTCTCTTCAGTTTACTATGGAGACAGAGGAGGATGGATGTCTCCCATTTTTTGATGTCTATGTTCGTGACTTCGGTATTTCGCAAACCTACTTTCAATGGTTTGTGCACTAATTGGAACTCTTTTATTCCTAAGTCCCATAAAACATAGAAACTTTGGTTCCCCGTGCCCTAAATATTTGTTCTCCGGAGTGTTTGGCTAGCGAATTAATACGCCTGCAAAATATTTTCGAAGGGAATGGGTACCCAATTAATGTGGTAAAACGGCTTATTAATCGTAAGATCTAACGTTTTAAAGAACCAAAATTTGAATGGCCTAGTTGCTGTCCTTTGTACCTTAAATTACCCTGGCTTGGAAGGAAATGTCTAACTGTTACTGATAAAGTTTCGGCTTGTGTTTCGTCCGGTGATTTTTTAGTGCAGTTGCGTGTTGTTTTTAAGGCAAGACCTGTGTTTCCTCTTTCGTTAAGGATCGGTTGTCCTATTTTCGGAAAAGCTCTGTTGTTTATAAATGTCAATGCTGTTGCGATGCGGCATATATAGGAGGAACCAATCTGAGGTTGGAATTGCGGGTTGCGCAACACGTCCCCGCGAATATACGTCCACGTAGCCCTCTTAGAACTATAAGAACAAACCGAGCAGTTCTGGATTCAGCAATTGGCCAAGACCTGCTAGACAATCAATCATGTTCCTCGTCGTATGTGATCAAATGATTTTCTGTTCTGCGCAGTGCTCGATCGGCATATTATCTTCGTGTTTTGGAGGCTTTTTGCCTAAAAATCCAGCAGCCGAGCCTGTGCAGGCAGAAAGAGCAGTTCCTCCGCTCCTTGCAATTACTGGCGAGTTTGTGAGTGCAACATTTTTCTCTTTTATCTCACTCTTATGGAATTATATGTATACACCCACCTTACATTTTAATTTTTTTTTTCATTAAAGTTTACTTTAAACGAGTTCCATCTTCTCCCAGTACTGTGAGTATTCCCTTTTCGTCTTGTCCTTGTCTATGACCCTTTATAATTTAAGCCAACGAAGCCCTTGGTAAGTGTTGGCCGAAAGGTTCCTCGTGTTTTGGGATAATTATGACGTCTATTCTTTTTAAAATATGTACATTTATATATGCACACTTACACATATTTTTACCTATACACGCATATACCCGAATGTTCATACAAACATATACACACAATATTACCATCTAAAATATTATAAAATAATTACAATAATGTAATGTAACCATAAACCTATTAACTATAAAAAACATTCTCTAGGAAATATTTATAGGTAAAACTTTTGCAACGGTAAATTCCAGAATTTTCTACAAAATCAACCACCTTTTAAAATTAAATTAATTAAAATTATAATATTGATGTAGCTAAATAATTTTACACTTGTTCTGATGCCTGCATTCAAATATCAATTCGTTATGTTGATTATGGATTTTATGGATTTGTTTTCGATTATTTTATTTGATAATAATCAATCTTTCCTCCAGGCGTAAATTACACCGTCCCAGAAGTTGTTGGGATTGTTAGCATATTTTATTATCCTCCATTTGACCATTTGGCTATTTTATTATCCTCCATATTAGTATAAGTGTTAGCATATTTTACCCCATTTGACCAGTTTAATTAGAAAGAAAGAAAGAAAGAATAGTTAAAACCAGGAACTATTAAAAAATTCAGAGACAATGTAAAACTGTTACTTCGAAAATCACAATTATTAAATAAAATTAACAATTAGTGCTATAAACTTGTTAAATATTAACCAGATGTTGTACGCTATATTAAAATCTATCGAGTATTATGATGATAACCAATGTTAGATTAATTACCCTTTTTTTAATCGTTCCGTCCCAAGCAAGGCGCTTTCGCCACTGATGCACAAGGAGCTACATACGAGAATAGAAGTCTAGGCACCAGGAGACTGAAGAGAAAAACGAACAATTATAGGACGTGTCAAAGAATGGTAAAGGGAAGAATGGGAACACAGGTGTGAATGCATTTGCAAAAGTAGAGAAAAAAAAGATCAAAATACACTGAGTGATATAGAAAGTACGAGAGAATTGACATTGCGTGTAAATTCCCAGAGGTTGTAGCGAAAAGAAAGCAAGTATACTGAAGGAAGTGGGGCATTAGAGACTTAGGAAGAAGCCATGAAATTATTTGTAGAAAAGACAGAGGGAAGCCAGACCATGCTGTTGAGAAAAAGGCTGGAGTCGAGAAGCCAGTTCTGGACCAATCACATTACAGATTATCCTTTGGAACATGTCGATATCCCTGCGATGAACAGCAGAGGCACCTGAACAGATATGACAACAGTATTCTCTGCACGATCGGATTGTTAACTTGTACATTTACAAGATGGATTAAGGCGGAAAAAACTCTGACCTGACACAGGGACCACCATTCCTAGTAGTGGATTTAGCTATTGATTTAATGTAATGATTCCAGTTGAAGCTCAGTATATTGTTTTCATAGAGACTAACTTGATCCATACTTAGGAGAGACTGCTTGTGATGTTTGACAGATAGTAGCACTAAAATTTACAAGATTTTTTTAACGGAGGCTAGCACAGTATGAAGTTCATTCTCGAAAGCAGCAGAAAGGTTATATTTGCACGCCTCGCTAGACTTCTTACTGATGAACATCTTTCAGTTAAGCCTCGGTTCTATGAGGAAATCAGGTGCAGAATGAAACAAAATGTGGAGTTTGACGAGAATCAGTGAGCTAAGGACACTATTCACAGATACATTGAGGACCTCAGATGTACTGATTAAGGGAAGTATGTAGCATTTGCTCTTGTTCAGTACAATTTTGCACAGACGCCAATATCATTTGAAGCGGAACATTTTCAAGACAAAAAACAAATTAGCGTCATTCAGGATCTTCTTTCACTCATTACTTGCAGACGCAAATGGGCGTATGTTGTGCTCAGACGCATAGCTTCGAAATAGCCGGAAATGGTGGATCCTATGGGCAATGGCGGCTGAACACACAGGCGAGAACCAGGGGGAGGAATAAGGCTTGGCATTGATTGGTATTAAGGTGGCAATGCCAGTTTTCACCCAAGAAAGAACCTCAGACGCGCAGTCATCAACTGGGAGACTGAAAATATTTTCCAACGCGACTTCGCATAAAACATTGCGAGACGCATCCCAGCCTGATCTTAAGTATCAGTAGAAACTTTTGTTGGTTGGAGGCTTTTGGGGAGGTGAGAATGAAGATAGATATTAATAGAATTGACAGCATGATCGGAGCTGCAGAGATAGCAATGCTGTGAGACATGGTATGAGTCAGATCCGGAAGTGAAGTAGACATCTAGTAGTGAAGCCTTTCCAGAAGGAATACTAAAAGATCGCGTGGGGAAATCCGCCACTTGCGTAAGACATTGAGAAATACCAAATTTCATGGCGTAAATGCCAGCTGAATCAGTAACAGTCTTTTAGCCCCGAATATGTTACCGAATGGGGTTGAAGAAGAGATGTTGTCTAGCTAGAAGCAGTCGGGACCTCGTGACTGTATAACCTGTCGATCAATGTTAGATTAAATACATAGCAAATATTTACATGATAATATATGCGGAATTTTAATAACTAGCAAAAATTAATTTAAACATCCCAATCAGATATATATACCCTTGAAATAAAACGAAAATATAATTGACAGCAGTAAAAAGAGTACATAAAAATTCTTAATAATACAATTCATATTTAAAGCAAATAATGAACTATGTTTATAATGAATATTAAGTTTATTTCTCTGGTTTAACAAGCTAACCTTTACATACATGTGTTAATTTCTAACTTCTCAATGAAACAATGATAGTAAAGTTCTTGGAGGGAATTGAAAAATTAAGCTTTTTAAGAACTTCCCATTTAATAGTAGTTTTTCTTTTTATTTTAACACCAACTTATTTTGATAACGAAGTAGTCTAGTTATAGAAACACTTATTGAAAGATAGTGTATGTGGATACCAGCGGGTTGTGAACGGGTTTTTAGTAAATCCGATGTTAAAATTTTATTATCAGGATTTTCAGTTGTAAGAATAGTACAAAAAATAAGCTATGCAACTGTCTCATAATTATTATGTATGTGCCATTCTTTAGAATTCTATAATTGCATATTGATTTTACTCAGTTCCCATATTCTTCAAATTATAAATTACTTTATTTTGATTATTGCATTCTGTCCCTGTAATAATCACTCCATGATTAAAGTTTACTGGCTAGTTGAACCTTTGAAAACACTTCATTTTCAAATGCAACTCATCATCTGACAAGGCACAGACAGTGTCGGAACAAAATGGCTACTTTTAATCGTGATATTATATCGTATTTATGTTGTAAATTCTAAATAAATATTATCCGCTCTGCTTTGTATTGATCCATTTTTGAAGAATAATGTTCCTTTGGATATTCCATTTATATCTACCGTATTCCATTTATATCTACCGTATATATATATATATATATATATATATATATATATATATATATATACGGTATAAAATTTGCCTTATATATATATATATATATATATATATATATATATAAGGCAAATTTTATACCGTATATATATATATATATATATATATATAAGGCAAATTTTATTAATGGAATCATGCGATTGATTGTTGATTTCTTTACTTGATCGGTTTTGCCAAATTATGAATAATATTTCTCGGATTAGAGTGTAAATTGTTAGACATTTTCCAAAGTTCATTTTCGAAGAAATATGGCCCATTCTTTCGAGTTTCTTAATTCATCATTGAGGTAGGTAGAAACAATGATATTTTTTCAGAACTGGTGAGTATAATGATGTGGACAACGATTGTGGTGACGACGGTGATATGTGTTTTGTGTACGTGTGCAGATTTGTCTCATTTTTCAGACATTTTGTGTTTCTGCAAGTTTCATTATGAATGGCAGACAAAGTATTATGGTCGTGTTCTTTTCATATAATTTTTTATCTGATCTTACAATATTTCTTCTGAAATTCTTTTCAGAACTACATTCATTTCAGAAAAAAAATGTTTTTTTTCTTTTTATAGAATATATGTTCTGAAAACAAAAAGTATATATGAGATCATATAAAAACTCATATAAAAATCAATCAAAATACGTTGTCTGACATTTTTATTGAAATCTTCATATATATATATACATATATATATATATATATATATATATATATATATATATATATATTATTCTACATTTAATTATTTTACATTTTTACATTCATACACTAGACCTTGCCTATCTTATTGCTGTTACATATTACATCGTTTTAGCCGTTGACCACTCCGGTGACTTCAGATGTTAAATTTGTACAAAGGAATAGCATAGTAGATTTAATAATTGCTTTGTAAATTTAGTGACATATGCATAGGGAATTTATTCTTTCGGTCGAGCAGTAAGTACTTGAATTCATTCGAATAGTACGAGCAATAAATTTGCAGTACTAAATGTAAGAACTATACAAGATATTCAAAGACAAAACCATAAGAAAGATAACAGTCGACAACCGGATATTAAATAAACGGTTGCGTTCATAATTCTCTGCTGGTTATATTCATATACACTTAATAAAAAAGCCGAGTGACCGAAATTGTGATAAGAACAAAAAAGATTAAGAAAATAGACCGAATGTGTATTGTGTACACACACACACACACACACACACACACACACACACACACACACACACACACACACACATATGTATATAGAAAAAAGAATATATAAAAATGCTGTATTTGTGAATTAAAGATATTGATATATGAGATAGAATATATGTAAACATAAAAAGCTACACCCAGATGCAACTGTCTTTTTAATGGGCAACGCAATCGTCAGGTCATGTGCATTGTCTTTTGCCCGTCTATTTACAGGTCTATTAACGGGTCTATTTACGGGTCATTGAATTCGGATTGTGAGGTTTTTATTGTATTTCCTTGTGGGAAGCCTTTTAAAGTTTTTTAACTCTTATTTCGGAAAGCACTAGCGGTTTCGAATTATTCATGCGGGCATAATCGTGGATCCGAATCTACAGTTTTGCAATTTATAATGGCATAGTTAACTTATTTTTTGAATTCATTATTTTTTTGTTGGATTTTTATATTACGTTTCATATTCTTCTTTTGTTTACGTGGTGAGTTAATTCGTTTATTATTTATTTAGATTATTTACTGATGTATTGGTTTTCTTTAATTTAATTCACTTCTGTTTATTTGTTTTATTTGATAATCCACGTTTATTCTTTTTCGTATTCAGTTTTTTAATTCTAACTATAATAGTAAAAGGTCGTTTCTACATTTTTAGATGTGATATGATCGTTTGTATTGGCTTGAAAATGTAATTAGGACTGTTTTGTTTCTCCAAAGAGATTACAGTTTTTGAATTGATTGTTAGAATCTATTTTTTCCTTATTTTTTGTGTGACTTTTTTTCAGTTTCCTTTTTTTCTGTCAAACAGATATGTTAGAAAGTATTGTGCTGTTCCCGTATTTACTATTTGTATGTGATGATTTGTTTCCGCAGTTTCTTTACAGTGGCTTCGTACATTATTCTGAAAGTAATTGCCGCGTAACGTAATTTTTTTCTTTATTCTGCAGTTGCACGCGAGTATTACTTGTTCAGGTGTTTGTGTTCTTTGTTTATATATTTTTTTTTAAAGAAATTTCAATATTTTAAAACTCTTTCTGTTAAATATCTTTTGAATAATGCTTCTTGGTGGTTAAAAGTGCTTGTGTTTGTTTATAATGATTGTTTTTCGTACGTTTGTTTTTACGGGATTTGTTGCATGTTGGAATGATTCCTATGATGTTTCACTTTCAGTTTACTTTTTGCGGTCTTTTGTCTGTATTCCAGTGTTGCCATGAATGGACTAGTTATCTCTTTGTTTGTTTTTCTGTCTGTCTGTTTATCTAATTCGCTATATATATATATATATATATATATATATATATATATATATATATTGTGGCAATCTCCATTTTTGTAGGTTTCATTGAAATGAAAGACAAGTTATTACTATTGATTTTTTTTAATCATGTCACCCCAAGCAAGGCATTCCACTCCCACTAGAGCGCCGGGGGTTACACACACAGGGCGATAGATGAGTTAGGATGTACATAGGGGGGGAGTTGGAGAGAATGGGAGGGTTAGTGTGTTAGGAGGTGTCTATTGACCTTACATTTAAACTCCTGGACTTTATAGCCGTCGGGGAAGCAAGCATGCGGAAGGGAATTCCACAAGTGGGAAGTGCGAGAAAGGAAGCTGTTGGAGTAGAAATTGCGGTTACATTTCATCGGTTTCACTGGAAAAGGGTGGGGTCTAGTTACCAATCTAGTATCTCGTGCGAACTCACAACTAGAGGGCACCAGTGATTTAAGTACATCAGAACAGAAGCCATAAAAGTATTTATAGAAGAGGCACAGGGAAGCAACGTCCCGCCGGTGAAAGAGTGACTGCAGGCGGTCAGCTAAGTCGGTATCAATCACATTAGATATTCTTCGCTGTATTTTGTCAAGAAGCCCTAGGAGAATAGCAGGGGCACCCGACCAGGATGTGGCAACAGTATTCAAAACACGGGCGGATGGTAGATTTGTATAAGTGCAGGATAGATTCAGCCGGAAAGAATTTCCGGGCCCTGCACAGAGAGCCAACATTCCTGGCAGAGGATTTTGGGATGGATTCGACGTAGTCATTCCACTTGAGGTCCGCTGAGAGTGGCAGGCCAAGCAGGCGTAGTGATTTACTCTCTGGGAGACATGCCTGTTGCATGCTAATGGGAGGAAGGTGCGGTCGTCTGTGGTGGTTAATTGACAATTTGTTTTGGAAAGATTGAATTTTACGAGCCATTTCCTACCCCAATCCACCACGGATTGGAGGTCCTTTTCAAGCTCAGCCGCGATGTTCACCTTATCATCAACATCAGATTTTTATTTGAGGCGAGCGTATACTGTTGTATCGTCGGCGTACATGCCTACTTGTGAGCTTATGGCATCGGAGAGATAATTGATGTAGATTAGAAAGAGCGTAAACCTAGGATAGAGCCTTGGGGGACACCCGCATTTGTAGGGTATTTCTGGGAGGCATGTCCGTTTAAAACCACCTTCAGTGTGCGGTTGGAGAGGAATGACTGGATGAAGTTCAACAAAAGTCCAGTAATGCCGTAGATTCGCAGTTTCCGTAGAAGGCCTGCATACCATACTCTGTCGATTGCTTTACAGATATCCATGGCCACAGCTCGGCTTCACCATTCTTGTCGAGAGCCTGGTATATATACTCGGTGATGGTCGTTAGCATATCAGTAGTAGACCTGGTGAAGCGGAAGCCATACTGTTTGTTTAGGATCCAGTGGGCCGTGAGATGCTGAACGACCTCGGCATTGGTAATGGTCTCGAACACTTTCCGGAAGATCGGAAGAAGGCTGATAGGACGGTAATTTGCGGGGTCCGAGGGTTCACCAGTGTTCTTGAATTTTGGAACTACAGAAGAAGACCTCCAACAGGCAGGAAAGCGGGAGGAAGATAGGCAGAGGTTGTAGAGCTTAGAAAGGACAGAAGAGAGTTCAGTTGCACATTTCTTCAAGACTATGATTGGGATTTCGTCCCCACCACTCGCTTTGTGAGGGTCAAGTTTTGATAATATGCCAGAAATCAGCGAGGGCGTGATGTGGACGTCATTCAATTGGGCCTCAGTTCTAGATGGGAAATCGGGTGTCTGGTCTCCAGACGAATCCAGACAGGAATTGGTCGAGTATCTACGGGCAAAGCATTCAACCTTGTCCGCTGAGGAGGTGACGACCTTAAACTCGTTGATTAGTGGGGGTATTGAGGACTTACACTTGTTGAGCACGCTTTTACAGAGGCGCCAGTAGTCTTTGGTACCGAACTCAGAGGATGCTATGCGCTGATCCATTCTGGCAGCAAACAGCATGTTAGCTTCGTTAAGTATCTTTTTACACTTATTACGAGCTGATATGAAAAGGAGCCTATTTTGGTCCGACGCGTGGCTACGATAAAGCCGGAAGAAGTGATTCCGGTGGGCAATGGTGGCCGAGCAAGCGGGCAAGAACAAGGGAGACGAATGTGATTTAAGCTGAAAATTCCTGGCAGGGATGAAAGCATCGATGCCAGCCTTAACCCAGGAGAAGACCTCTGATGCACAGTCTTCGACGGGAAGACTAAAACATTGTTCCAAGGGACGTCGCAGAGGAAGTCACGGAACGAGGCCCAGTCTGCTCTTTGATAGCAGTAGGATATTCTGCTGGTCTGGGTTTCTTGGGTAGGGGTGGAGTGGAAGGAGTTGTTGACAGAAACTACGGCGTGGTCAGAATTTCCGAGAGGGCAAAGCTCTCTGGTGGTGCAAGAAGTTGGGGTGGAATGAAGCAGAAGTCTAGTAGCGAGTCCCTTCTGTTAGGTTTATTGGAGAAACGCGTAGGGAAGTCCATCACTTGCGTAAGGGATTGGGAGATTAAAAAATTTAAGGTGTGGACACCAGCAGGGTTGGTTACAGAGTTTTCGAGCCACTTAATATGGTGGGCGTTACAGTCACCAAACACGAAAATATGAGCAGATGGGTGAGAAGAAATGGCCTTGTCGATATTGTCAGACATGCTGTCAAGTACTGAACAGGCAGAGGAGGAGGGGTGCGGTAGAGGAAGAAGAGATAGCTAACGGAGCTTAGAAGTGAGAGATGGAAGCACATGAAAGACTGGTCCAGGGATTCAAGAGATGTTACTCTAGCTAAGGGGAGGTGTTCGCTGACATATACACCAAGCCCATGCATATGGACGTTGGAATCCTTCCTGAAGAGGGGAAGGTAACCAGGAACATAGAACTCAGAGGAGAGGATAGACGGTCAAGGGTAGTTTCACACAGTCCTAAGATATCAGGTGAGTTTGTTTGGTGGAATGATTCTACGTTAGAAAGTTTAGTGCGGATACAGCGAATGTTAGTTAATGTGACACAGAGAGGTTTGGGCGTTTTCCGAGTAGCTGGTTTGAGTTTGGTATTTTCTTTGTTTTTTTTTCATGGTGTTTTGGTTAAGGAGAGAGGTCTATGGTAGAAACAGTCGGTCACTATTCGCAGCATGGAAGGAATGGTGACTGGCGCAGCCTGCAACATAATGTGGCCTCGGGGTTGCCCACCGGAGGTTCGTGAAGGGATGCCCGTCCACTGCGCGATATGGCACTACAGGAACCCCTGACATATTTTTCCATTTTGAGGAAACAGTAAAATTCGTTAAGGAAACTTTTGATAAAAATGACATTTTATTGCTTTTTGAAATTCCAATTTCCTCGCATTTATAAAATCGATTTTTACTTGAAATATTAAGATTCAGCATTTCTTTAGTTTATCTTATCGCTTTAAAAAGTTGACGATAATGACTATCTTGAGAAAAATTCATGAAAATATTTATTTTGCAGAACAGTATCTCACCATATATAAACGGAATAACATGATGTATTTCGCATTTGCTATTGTCCCTTTATTACCGGAAGGAAGAAATATGAATCTTCTTACCTTATTCTTCTCAATGCATGACTATATGTTAAGTAATGTTTGTTCATAATTTTCAAGTGTTTATTTTAAATATTATTTTAGATTAATGCATGAATAGCTGTATTTATTTAAATCCAATCGAAAATTGCTTAAAAATATTCCTTGAAATAATAGCTTTTCGAGAGTTGTTTATTTTCAGTGAAGAACTTGTTATGTTTCTAAAACACAAATGATTAAAAATGTAATTTATAATTTCCATCCGTGTTTGATGAAAAAAATGTCTAAAATGAAGTGGTCAAAGGCAAGAAGTTTAAACATATGCTGAAGTCTCACTAGAGAATTATTATGTATAAATTTTCAATCCTATAATCTCTACATCTCCGACGTCAGCCCCATAATAAAGATTGGCTGTGAAGAATAGACGATTTCTGTACTTAGGTTAAGATACATTATTATAGATAAGTTTCCTTTCGGTTCAATTTCTTTTGTTTTACGGCTTATCAAACTCAATAGATTTTCTAATACTGGGATTTTTTTGCAATACATTAGTATAAACGGAATATATATTCAATTAAAAATGAGTTTGCAAATTAGGTATCATAGATATATTATTGTAAAGAGGATTTTTGACGAGATTCAGATTTATTACAGGTATATATATATATATATATATATATATATATATATATATATATATATGACGTAAAATATGAGGTATATAAGTCAGGTAAATTGCGATAGAGACGAACTCAAAAGGACTCAATGTTAAATGAACAGAGTAATGTAATCTCAAAAACATTTAGATATTCTACAATTTCAGGGTTAATAGGTATTTAGCAGGAATAACTTGCAGCAAATTTTGCCTCCGAAATAAAAAATACTAGAATATCTAAAAGAATCTCTACAGTATATATATATATATATATATATATATATATATATATATATATATATATATACGTATGTATTCAAAAGAATAATGAACGTAGAAAATAATGGCAACATTCAAAGTATTAATCTAAAAATTGAGCAATGGATATTTATTATAAATTATACTTTAGAATATATACACATTGCGATCTCCTACAAAATTGTATATTTTGTTTCGACATTAAAAGAACAATGTCTCATCAGATAGGTTATAATAATGGGAATAAAAGAAAATATTAAAAACAATTCTTTTTTTAAAATCTTATTGTAAGAGGTAAGAAGATATTAAAAAATAGAGGAAAAGAAAGAGGGCAGAAAAATGAGAAAAAAACGAAATCAAGAAATTGGAAAGGATGAGTAAAGAAAGAGGAAAGTTAAAGACACTGAGGAAACGAAAAACAAAGAGTAAAGCAAGAGATAAAGAACTGAGAGGAAAAAGACAACGAAAGGCTAAGAGAGAGATATATAAATTGTAGACCGTTATATATATATATATATATATATATCAATTACATGGTGTCTATTTTAACAAAGAGAAAAAAAGTGAGAAAATGGACAGAAGGAAGAAATCGAGGAATCAACAGAAGCGGCAAAAAATAGAAATTTCAAACTTTAGCCAGAATTGAATTGAGGATACATACATAAATTCGTTACATTACTCCGGGGCTGAACTTCTGTGCATTTTCTCACTTTGAAATGATGAAATGAGCAATAAAATAATTTTTTTTACCAAAGAATATGGGCGGCAAAAAGACAAGACAAAAAAATGAACCAACGAAGGAGCAGATAAACTAATTTCTTAACATGAGACAAATATTTTGAGAAGGATCAAGTCTCAGAGAGATGTTACGAGTCAGCGATTACATCACAATTGAACGAAATATAAAAATCGTGTAATAAAGTATAGCTGAGAAATACATGAACATCTAAACTAATCAAGGATTTGCAAATTAAATCACTGCAGAATATATAACTGCTATGAAGAAACAAAATTCATAAACAATAGAAAAAATAATATTCACGGAATGTTCCGAAAACCAACCAAATTGAAAAAGCAACAGATATATTTAAATTTTTTTTAGCATTATTCTGAATCGATATTCGTATTAAAGTTGTAATTCTGTTTTTAATTAAACATCATATTTGATATTGAAATATACCGGTCTGAGTATTTATGAGATCATTTGTTATGAATATGTGTGTCATTTAGTAAGTTTCGAACACGCGATCCCTAACAACATAAGAGATGCGATAAACCGATGTGGTGCATATTAAACCACTCGATCCCGAATAATTACACAATCTAATCAAAGGCACATCCAGTCTTACATGCACAAATATGATTTTCTGAAAATAATCATTTCTGCTATGAAACGTTACGTAATGTAAACAAAAGTAAGCAATGTTAGAAAACGTTCACAACCGAAATATTAAATCTGTTTGAAAACACACACACACACACACATACACACTCACACTCCCACACACCCACTCACACACACAAATATATATATATATATATATATATATATATATATATATATATATAAATAATATATATTTCTAACGCCTAAATTATATAAGTTAATGACATATATATGTTTAACTTATTAGATAAGTCAATCTAGAAAACGATATACGGATAATGCATATGGGAGCAAATGCTTTGTATGGTATGAGACAAATGATTATGAAAATTCCCTGAAACTACATAGCGCTTTCCAAAAATATATTAAACACATATATATGATTATACGAGAAACCTATAATGAGTTCTTATCTGTAGAAAATTCTTTAATTATGTACGCTGCGAAGATGACACTCTGTGACTAAAATATTCAGAAGGAAAACTTATCAAATATTGTACAAATAATCGATGAAAACAAGAAACTAAAAGTACAATTTTAAAAAGAGAGAATTAAGTTTGAGTTTGAGTTGTTTAACGGCTTATCACACACTTATTTATTCAATGCTGAAAAAGAGTGGTTTTAAAGTATTCTTTTTAATGTTCGTTTATAGTGAGAAGGTTGATTTAGTAAGATTTTAATAAAATATTTTGTTTTTATTTTTTTTATTTTAGAAAACTGAACATGCCTTCTAGTTTGGTATTCAAAGACGTTTTGTTGAAAATAATTTTTTCTTCGAAAATGTGTTATGGCAATACTTTTTCTTCAAAAATGTATTGCTTTTAACAACCCTCCTTAAAAGATGTATACTTTTCTATAAAATGTATATATTTCTCTACAAGTGTTATTTTACAATTTCACAATGTCTTGACCCCATTTTATGTGGTGTTACCTGTTTGCCCATAGCTGAGACTCTAACAGGTTCTACCACTCCGGATCAGGGTTGACCTGGAACAACATCAAGTAAGAAGTGGTTCAATGCTCCTTACAACTTCCCACTCAGAGTCCTTGATGTCGTAAGCAGAGAAAGTAAAATCTTAAGTTAAAATATTAGATGCAATATCAGATATATATAAAAGACTACACATCCAAACATGTGCTAAATTTAAAAGGTAATCTGCAGAACACTAACCATGGAAAGTATGATACAGAAAATCAAAAACTTGATAATAAAATAAAAATTTCGAAAACATAATGAAGCACTAAATGAAAAACAGTAAGCAATTTTAGAAACGGAAATAAGTATTCGAAGTTCATTTACGAATAAACTCTCATATAAATGTGAAGATTGTAAAAAACTTCTATTTATAAAGTAAAATTTGTGATTAAAAAACTGTTGTCCTGTTGAGACATGAAAATATAATGGAAATATTATTTGGAGTAAGTTCGAAGTTGAAATGCAACTCAAAGTAGATTGTTTCTGACAATCGGAATTATGCAACTAATAATTATCGGACATAAAAAAAGTTAAGGAGTTGAAACTTAAAAGGACATATCGCATGCAAAGAAGAATATGAATGAAACGGCTATCAAGCTCTACTTTGAAGTAGAATATGAAAAAAACAATGACCCAAGCGGAGTAATTAAAAATGAAGTATTCTTTAGATCTTCAAGACAAGTAGATGGTGAACACAAATTACAAGAGTAGAAGATACAATATACATAATAATTTAGAAATATCATTTTAATTTTTAAACTTATCCAACAGAGGGCTCAATGTAAACACGTTTTACTATATTCATTTTTAATATTCATACCGGCTTAATTCGGCTTTCTTTTAACCACTCTGTTATATAAAGTATTTCAATCCACAAAGATTTATTTAACACTCCGGATCTGAGACATTTTCCCAACAAAATGGGGTGCAGTTATGATTTTCTTTCAAGGGCTATTTTAACCCGAGAAAACTAACCATAGGTGTATAGTATCTAGCGCAAATTACAATTTAATTAAATGTTCTATACATGATTTTCTTGCCTAAATAATATGTATTTCACTTCCTATTAATGTTAACACAAAGTAAAAATTTTAAAGTGACTGCATCTAAAATATTTGAAATAGAGATTTATATTTAATATTTATTTATATTTTTAAAATCGCCTATGATATACACATGGTTAGCAGTTGTGTAACTTTAATTGATGGTTAGTGTTTCAGGGTTGAAATGAAGGCGCTAAAGCAAACATTTGACATTTTCAATGATGTGGTGCGCTTGGGTAAAATTACCATCTACTTAAAAAATACATTGTCGTGTTCTATTTAATGACAGTTCAAATATTATATTTTTAACCAATAAGGCAAAACTGGCAAGACATTCTTGATTTGGTTGAATACATACATGTGTGTGTGTATATATATATATATATATATATATATATATATATATACTGTGTGAGAGAAAGAGATATTGAGAGACCTAAAAGCACTCTTAATTTTGATATCGAATGACGGTGAATTGATGAATAAGCATTGGCATAGAAAACAATATATATTGTATACTGAAAATTGTTAAATATCAAATACATTGATACATACATACATACTTATATATATATATATATATATATATATATATATATATATATATATATATATATGTGTGTGTGTGTGTGTGTGTGTGTGTGTGCATGCGAGTGCGTATTTTCATTAATCTTCTCTTGTTGTTGGCTATGCATTATTACTGTTCCAGACGAATTCATTTGAAGAGTTTTCTCTTAATATTCTCCTGTGATCGATGACAATCGTATATCATTTGTGCTACTAAAACAAAAATATTGTTTTTTTTACAGGAATAATTTACCGTGATTTAGTATCATGCACGTAGCGCTTGATAAAATAATGCATGTAACAATGATGAATGAATGTTTTCACAGGTTTAATGAATATGTCTGATTGACTATTTCTCCACTCTTCATAGAATATATATATATATATATATATATATATATATATATATATAAAATTTTTAAAAGAGTTATTTTGCTAACCAGGTTTCTACCATAAGAGGTGTCATCAGGCGATCATTAATAACATGGTAGAAATCTGGGTATCGAAATAACTCTATTAGAATGGAAAATATTCAAAAGTATTACAATATAATTGTATCGAATATTTTTTACAACAAATGTGCACCGGTCTAACATTATTATGACCAAAATATATGTATTAAACAATATTTATGTATATATAATCATCCGCAAACAGATCTCATACGCTGTATCACAGCTCATCTGTACGTTTAGACAGACGATTGCTTTTTACCCAGTATTGAAACCCGACCGAATTGGCATCAATCGTCGATTCTTCCTTTGATGTACGGGCGCTCGCTAGAAGAAAGCAGACATTTTAGTTTGTATATTATCATTATACAAGCCCAATAGCCCTGAGTGTTCTAATTGATTGCTGAATAAACGATGTCTTGATGCCAGATTATATATATATATATATATATATATATATATATATATATTTCATAGTTGTTACAACGTTTTATAAATTCATACAATCACTACACAACAATTTTCGCGTTTCGAAGTTGATTGACATACTTCTCTTCGAGTATTTTCCAATGTCCTGAAATTCGTGTAGGGAAGAACATATAGTGTGGACTTTGTATCCCAATAGAAAATCAAACCAAACTGATGTCATTCTTGTGCTATATATATATATATATATATATATATATATATATATATATATATATGTGTGTGTGTGTGTGCGTGTGTGTGTATGTGTGTGTGTGTGTGTGTGTGTGTGTGTGTGTGTGTGTGTGTGTGTGTGTGTGTGTGTGTGTGTGTTCTGGAGATCAGCTAATTACGCTACCATAATGTAGACCTTTTGGGGATTCGTCAGGTCATTTGTAGTTGTATTTTACCACGGACAGTATAGAGATAACAGATTAAGATGTGGATATGCGTTGTTCCAGTGGATATTGGCTGGGATTGCGAATTCGGGGAGCCGAGTTAAGATTCCTGTTGAATTCCTTGCATTCACTGATGCGCAAATAGAATAACATTGGGAAAGATATTTATCCGTTCTTCCCTCAAATTATGTGTTAAATAACAGAACTTGCACCCAGTCTACTGCAGAAAGAAATGGCAACCTACTGCTAGATAATCGCCAGCCCAGTCAGTCATATTTTTTCTAAACATGATCTCCCTATATATCACATATAGCACATAATATCACATATAGCACATATCACATATAGCACATAACTGACTGAAGGTCTCCAAAAGAACAAACGAAAACGTAAGAAACATGATTTTAAACTCATCAAAGATTTTGCTATAGATTTCCCAATAAATAAACCGTTGTCCAATATTTAGACGTGAAACTTAATTGACAAACTGAAACTCTTTCCCCATTCATGAAAAACAACAAAACATACACAATTAAAATATTTAAATAGAAGGATATAATCATGCTACTAATTCAAACAAACACATGCAAAAATAAAAACAATTATATAATGACGATCTAAAGATTATCATATAAAAAAATTGATGAGAGGAAACAAGACCACGCAATTTTCAGAAGAAAATTGACATAAAAATAATTAATTCAGATCCCTTGATAAAACAGAAAACGTCAAAATCATGGTAGCGTATTCAGCTAATTACCTCATATTAAATTTCAAAATGACCGACATGTTAAAGCTTGATTTTTCCCTTCAAACATATATTGAGTAATTTATAATACAACGGTTACTCGTCTAAACAAAATCTAATTTAAATTGACTCATAACTCTTTAGAATATATATATATATATATATATATATATATATATATATATATATAGCATGCAACCGGTTTTGCTCGGGTGTAATGAAATTTTTAAAATCAATCCATGGTCCTGGAGCTCAGATCCTTTGGATGTTTGCACGAAAGACTAAAAAGCAATAGTTGTTTCCAGTTAAAGCGAAACCGTAGACTGAAAGAAAAATGAATGGATGTAAGTCAAATTTTGATTTTCTGATATGGATATCAAATAAGTGTTCTGAATTTTGAAGGGTAAATAAATCCTCCGACTACATGGTATCATGACTGAGATTAAGAACTACGATTATACCTCCTTAGAGCCAAACCCAAAGCAAAAACTAAAATAAAAAGGCTGAAAAAAGTTCAGACGCACAGGCAGGTAAACAGACACACACACACAAACATCTTGGATTTTATATATATATATATATATATATATATATATATTATCGATTTTCTGCACTATTGTAAGAACTGCAACCTTGCTACTTCTGAATATCGTTTCTTATGTCTTTGTCTGTGAATGTATCAAATTTGATTAAAATTGGACAACTCCTATCATAACCCGATTTTATCGATTATTGATTTTCGATATTTATCGAGTGTACCTCGACACAAAGCCTAACTTTAAACACTCGCAGACGCTTATAGTACAATTATGTAAATTTTCAAGAAAATCGGTTGGTGTCTATAGGTAACAGACACACACAGAAACACACAGACTCATTTCCATGTACAAATAAGTTTATATATATATATATATATATATATATATATATATATATATATATATATATATATATATATATATATATATATATATATATATATAAGTTAACATATATTAAATATCATCAAACTTATTGCCAATGTTTGTATGATTTTGATGGCTTTTATTCCTCAAATATATTAACCTATCTAATAAAAAGTTACACACAGACACACACAAGCAAACACGCACACACACACACACGCGCGCACACACACACATGCACACACAGACACACACACGCACACATATATATATATATATATATATATATATATATATATATATATATATATATATATCACAGAAATAATCCAGGAAACTATTTGTAAGTAATCCTAGAGTGCATCCTATTAATATGGTTTGATTATTGAAACTGAACGAACAGAGATCTTGATGCATTTTTAATCTACAGACCAGTTATCATTTATTTATCTTTAAACGTAGATCACCTCATTTAGGAGGAATAGCTATATATGGAGAAAAATATTTAACCGGAAGCAATGGTTATTGAAAGTAGGGATGAGGAATGTTGATTAGGACAAGGTCAAGCATAGGATAAATCGTAGATGTAATCTTTTTTGGTCGTAGAAGATAGGAGACTTGTCGGTTGTGTCAGTGGTAGTAAATTGGAAAATACTTCTGATTCTTCTATTTATCTATGTGCCATGTCCTTTCAGGATGTAGACAAGCATTTCCTACCACGTAATACCTATCACTGGTGGTTCTTAGCATGCTTTCTTTTATTACACCACATTAACATTGCTCTGCCATCCACCTTCTTAGGCCCGTCAAATATGTTATCCACTGCTTTCCACTGTTTTCTATCTCAGCTGTGTGTATCAGATTCGCCATGTCTACCTTCCTCATCACATGTCCCAGGAAATTTAGCTGTCTATTCCTGATGCTCAGTATTTGTATCTTTTTCGTTTCCATACTCTCCAAAACCTCATCATCGTTCACATGTTTGATCCATGATATTCGCAAAAAAATTCTATAGGTTCACATTTCAGTTTCTTCAACTTTTTCATTCATCATTGATGATATTGTTCAGCATTAGAGATAAAGCGCTGGTACCCTTGGGAAAGGTATTAATTGGTCCCTTCCCTCCAGTTATGGGTTAAATAACAAGGATTGGACTTGGGGACCCTGCCCTTAAAAACTAATCCCAATCAATCTTGATACTCGAAAAAAAAAACTATTACTAGACACAGAACATATATAAAAACAACAGTAAATTGTTGAAAGAAAAAGTATTACCAGCAATAAATAAATAAATAATATTTAGTTGGCAATAAATGACCCGCCGAGATTGGTATGCTATAAAAACAAAAAAAACAACAACAAATTCTAGAATATTTGACACCGTATTTAATTAGCCAAACAGCTATTTTGAAAACTAAGCAAAGTATTGAAGAAATTATGTAATTTTGTCAGGTAAAAGAAAAGATTAGTGATTACTGTGTGATATTTATCCTCTTCTATGGCATATGATGCTAGACAATTTCCCACGTAGGAGCAGGAGGCAAGAGAAATGTGAATTTTATTACAGAATAAATTTCATTACAGAAAAATCCAGATAATCAACGAGTAAAGATGGATGTAATTAGGTAAATATTGAGGAAAAAGGAATTAGAAAACTCTAATATCTCAGAGAATATTGATTGCACTCGACAGAGAAGGCTGCGAGCGTTATAGCTGACGTGATGTCTGACCGAAATAATGGGGTAGCAGTCGTAAGAAAACTGCTAATATGAAGGAGGAAAATAAATAATGCAAATATCATGTTCAACTTTATCTGGAAGTGATGCTGAAGAGAAAAGAATTAACATATATAGAGCGGAAAGATCAATAAGTTGTCAACAATATGGAATAAGTCTTCAATCCATTGAGGTAGGATATTTTGAAATAGTTTAAATCCTGGGAATTCTAAATTAGAAACGTTAAAATAAAGTATAAAAGTTTCTTTTCCGAATAACGAAATCATAAACAAATGATGAATTTATATAAGCCAATGTTATTTTAACAAAAAATAATACCTGTTTAGTTAAAGAGAATATTAGAGTTTCATATTAGTGGTGTTTAAATATAAACTGTTTTGTGCGTTTTTCATAGGTCCCCGTATGTAATTATATGTCGAGGTAAATCTATCTACGTCGACTATGTTGTCTTTGCGTTTGTTATTTTGGTTTAATTCATGATTGGTTTTGTATTTTTTTCTCTTTAATCATTGTACTATTCAGTTTTTACATAGACACAAATTCTGCATAAAAGAGAATATTTATGTATATTGTAAGCATTAAAAACTATACACAAAATATTAACACATTTAATAAAATGATGTTTTTTGTTTTAGCCACTCGTTCTAGTGTATTCGCTTACGTTCTTGGTAATGTTAACTAATTTTACAATATATTTATAATTGTACCCATAATTTCTTCTGTGAAACTTTTGTCAGAATCAGAATCTGTTGGGTTCCATATATATGTTGCTATCTACAAGGTCATTATGCTCTTATAATTTACTAAATGTTGTGGGGTTGAATTTTTGCCAGTAAATCAACAATTTCCACCTTAAAATTGTTTCCTATCATTATTTGTGTATATTTCTATTTTGTGTGCCATCCCCAGTAGGTTACTTATAGGGCTCTACTCTGCGTTACTGACCGAGTCTAAAACCATCCGCTCTATAGTGTTCTACTTTGAGTTACTGACCGAGTCTAAAACCATCCGCTCTATAGGGCTTTACTTTGAGTTATTGAGTTACATCCGCTTGATTTTGCTATGAAATATGTATTTTTGTTTGCAAACAGAAACATGTTTTTGTCGCATTATTATAAGCTTCTTTACCTTCATTTTTTTCCAGTTTCATTATTACTTAGTATAAAATACTACCTGCTCATCTCGTTTAATTAACACTTTGTTTGGTTTCAATGTAAAGCTGCCAATTGTAAAATCTATATCAAAATAGAAGTTTTTTTTATATTTCCCAAATATGTAGCTGACCATTTAAATCCTCAGATGGTGATTAGTTTCATTTTTTGTTGCGCCCCATGGAACCAATCCATCATCAAAATCATCGTCGTCGTCGGTCTTGGCATCATCATCAGCTGTAGCATTTTTTAAAATTCAGTCGTAAAAAGGAATGGTCCTTGCAAATTGGCACACATTGTAATGAAAACCTTCATCCTATTCGTATTTAATGATGTGATGTCAGTTAAACTTAAGCAGCTTCTTCGCACGAATACTTGCGAAACGATTATTAAGTGTATACTTACAAAAACACTACGATCATAAGCTTGAGTCAACCGTTATATATACACCAATAACTGTAATTCTTGTTCTGAAACCATCTAAATCGAGTGGCTTTAGGAGGTTTTCTTGCAAAAATATAATTTTAAGCTATGATATATTTATGGGTTAAAGAGTTCAATATTAAAATGAGAGCGTATATAACGATTCACACGCAAAACAGAAATATATGTTTCATACAAATATATATTTCATACAAACATATATATGTATGTATGTAAATATATATACATGCATACATACGAACACACATACATACATACATACATAAATACATATATATCCTTAATTTTTACTTCAGAACAAGTGAAAAACTAGAAAATATTACAAAATTGTTCATTTTGTATCTATTGAAAGAACAACAAATTGTAACCTTTGTAGGAGTTTGTATTTTTTCACTGGTTCTAACGTAGTAAAATATAACAAATAATCATTGCTATATTTTATATAGAGAACTATCAATGTTATGGACGCTAAAATTATTTTGTTATTTCTTATTCATTTGGATAATATATATATATATATATATATATATATACGCGCGTGCACACACACACACACACATATATATATATATATATATATATATATATCAACGAATAGGAAAAATATATATATACCCCAGAATTAGCATGGGATGAACTTGATAATTGAGTAAAAGAACGTAAAAACCCATAGAATAACTAAAAATGAAATCATTAATCAAACTTATGCTTTGAGAAAATTTTGCAATAAATTCCTAAAAATATCTGCCACATTAAACAAGGATAGAGGAGGATATTTTGACGGGTCTAAAATTTAATCATAAAACGCTTTTATTCTTTTTGTATTAATAAATTCTCTAATGCAAATTGATGCCTAACCTTATATTTTACCTATGTATAACAATAGTCTCTTATCAAATAACCCCAAAATATGCATATATATATATATATATATATATATATATATATACTTAGGGGGTAGCTTATCCTATATATATATATATATATATATATATATATATATATATATACACTTAGTGGGTAGCAAATCTGACTGATATCAAATCGGTCGAGATTCGATCCCAGACAGAAGTAAATCGATGTGTCTTCCAACACTGATGAGCAGTGATACAGTGAAACAGGCTTGTATGTGGATGGATAATATATATATATATATATATATATATATATAGTTCAGCGGCTTCCTGTGTGGCGTCCCGTGGAACAAAGTTTTTAGTCTTCCTATTGAAGACTGTGCATCCAAGGTCTCCTCTAGGGCTAAGGCTGGCTTCTATGTATTCATACCAGCCAAGAAGTTTCAGCTTATATCCCATTCGTCCCCCTGGTTCTCGCCCGCTTGCTCGGTCTCCATTCTTTTACGAAATCACTTCTTCCGCCTTCAAAAAAGGCACTCGAGGTACCATAACAGGCGCCTGTTTTTCTCCGAACTTATTAAGTGCAAAACGATACTCAATGAAGCTAAAATGTTGTTTGCGTCCAGAATAAAGCAAAGCATAGCATCCCGTGAGTTCTGCACCAAAGACTACTGGCGACTCTGTAAAAGTGTGCGTAAGAATAGTAACCTTTCAATACCCACTCTAGTCAATGAATTTCAGGTTCTCACCTCTTCAGCTTACAAGGCTGAATGCTTTGCTCGCAGACTCTCCCCTAACTCGAGACTGGATTCGTCTGGAGTATCTATACTCGACTTCCTACCTAGAACTGAGGTTCAACTGAATGACATTCACATTAACCACAAGCTAGTCTCTAGCATAATCTCTAAGCTTGATTCTCATAAAGCGAGCAGAGGAGATGGAATCACAATCATAGTTTTGAAACGTGCCCCTGAACTCTCCTCTGTCCTCTCCAAGCTCTACAACTTCTTCCTATCTGCTTCCTGTTTTTCTGCCTGCTGGAAGACTTCCTCTGTAGTTCCTATATTTAAGAATACTGGAGAACACTTTGACCCCGCTAATTACCACTCTATCAGCTTCCTACCGATCTTTGGCAAATTATTCGAAGCCATTATCAACGCCGAGGTGGTTCAACATCTCAAAGCCCACCGAAAACAGTATGGTTTCCACTTCACGAGATAATCTGCTGATATGTTAAAAGTGTTTGATTTTGTTTTTACTTCAATTTTCAGTTCATCTTCATTGGCAGAAAGCTAGTCAATAATAATATCGCATGTCGACAAAGTCATGCATGTCACAGATAATTTGCATTTATTCAAAAAATTGTTTAGAAAATATCTGATTTCTTTCCCGTTTTTTTTTTAATTTCTAGAGATTTGTATGCTTCTGATGTGATCAGTAACGTAGAATTTTTCATATATTATTTTACTTTGTATTTACCTGTATTACTACGTGTAAGATATCCGATTTTTCTTAAATAAGTGGCGAATGTATTTGCCTACATTTAATTATCACATCAACAAACAATAATTGAACCATGTTATTCGTTAATGCTAGGAGTTTCTGAATATATCTTTGAAGCACCATAGGATTCCAAGCAACATGCTGTTGTCACACGTAAATGAACCAATCTGTTCGATAAGCGAAATGAGGTTGGAGTAGCTATGTTAAAGCTCTGGTGTCAAGACGGTTTCGGCAGAGGTGATAGCATAAACTCAATCTTCATTATTTACGGCATGTTCTGCGCTGTCAAGAAGTTATAAGTTACGCAGAGTTTAATTGGATATAGATAAAAAATAGCGATTTTTTTTTCTGAACGAATTATTTCTTCACGTATGCTTCCTTTACGTCTTTCTTTAATGTTTTGATGAGTTCTATGTAAGAAGTGATTTTTCTTTATTTTTGCACATATGGCTACTGACTAGAGAAGGAATGTTTGAGATCAATATGTTTCTTTAATGTCAAACAAGAATTACTCTTAAATACACTTAAACTTTTAATACTTTTTAATATTCTTAAGATTAGCTACCCCAGGACTCACAATATGGACAGTATTATCAATTCCTATAATAGTCAAATTTTAAAGAATTTATATTTATACTGAAATTAAACTGATATCTAAAATTCTTGCAATTATAGGTTCGTCGATTACTATCTGGCGAAAGGCAAATTTAGTTCTACTCAGCTAATCTACCAAAACTCCCAAACAAATGTACATTGGAATTTTCTGCAGAATTATTTAAGTAACAATAATACAGTCATAAATAATCGTTTTCCACACCCAATCTAAGATTCCAAACAACATATTTTTGAAGATTTTGGAAATTAACGAAAAGGAAGTAAAACTCATAGTAAGTTGAAAACTAATAGTTTCAGCCTGCACCCAAAACGTCTTTACGATAGTTGCCATGTATATTTAAAAAAAACAATTAAATAATTAAATATCTTAAAGGAAATCTACTTTTAAATTTATGTAAGAAAATGATAAGCAAATACAGTTGCAAGTCCATAATTTTAAGTTTTAAATTGTAATATAAACACAGCTAAATATCCCCAAAAATTTCTTTTACGACAGTAGTTTTCTTTCCTTCTTAGCTACTGTGTTATTAATTGATGAAACACTTTATCCATTACTTTTTCTAACCCTGTCAATTGAGTAGCAGCTGAACATAGATTCTAAATTTTATTTTTGTAATCCTTAAATTACTTTCACTAACAATGTTTTACTACTTCATATCACGTTTGTCTGAAAGCCTTAATTCTTAAAGCCCTTTTTACTAAAATCTGTAACATTCACTTCCACGTGCTTGTTTTATTTTTTATCAAAAAAATATGGGCGTGTTTATACGCGCTAAAAAGCCTGCCTTCTTCTACTGGACGCTCGTGGCCTAGGGGTAGAATCGCTGACTTAAGCCAATTCGGTCGGGTTTCAATCCTGGTTTACGGAGCGACCGGACTTTAGGCCGTATTGACGAGCTGTAATACAGCGAAACAGATCTGTCTGCGGATGACTATAATATATATATATATATATATATATGTGTGTGTGTATATATATAAAGTTGAGTAGATAGCATTCCTCAGTGGTTATGTTGAAATGGTAAGGTTAATAGCTTATTCAAAATGCTCTAGTATGAGGTTCGCGTGAGGTATTAATTACACAATGCGAAGTAAATATTAGATTGTTTTTGTATTTGCAAAACAGGAGTAATGCTTGTGCTGTTTCGCCAATAAACGGGAACAATGCATGCACAATTGGACAAAATTGTGCAACAATTACTGAGGCCTCAAAAGTGATGCGATAATGTGGTGACGCAGGAGTAAATTGATGCAGTTTTCCTTCCTTTTTAGAGTGGTAAGCACCTTTTAGGATATGTGAAATTGTTATGACATAAGATATTTTAAAAAAAGCTCCTATTTTGATGGAATAAAATTACGGCTTTCGGAAAAATAAAACATAAAAAAAAGAAAAAATTCTATTAATTTTTGCCTCACCCAGTTTGTCAGTTGAAATTTATGATTGCATATCAAGGCAGCAAACATTGATTTGCATTAATTTAACATTGATTTGACAGTGACGTTATTGAGGTTGAGTTTGAGTGAAGCGTCTTGGAGAAATTCATGATTGCAAGAAAAAGACCTTCAAAATTATGTTTGCCGTTGGTATTTTATGAAAACTCAAATTGATTTGAAATTTTTTTTCTGCATCATTGATCCGATTTTTGTTGAATTCACATAAGGTGTCTACGAAAAGTAGATTCCCCAATTTTTTAGCATTTCGGTGATTCCTCCCCTGCCCTGCAAATCGATTGGAAAATTACTTGCGTAAATCAAAGTTTCATCCCATCATCGAAAATGACACAATTGACGCAATGAAACAGATTTGTTTCATTACCAACCGAAGACGTAATGAAACAAATCTGAACAGTCGAGTATCCTCTACGAAGCCTTATATTTCTAAAAAGATTCAAATTCGCCATTAAAATTTTGCTACAGAACACGTCATACGGATAGAAGAACAGTGGGATTGTGTTCATTTCAGCGATGAGTCAAAGTTTAACCCATTCGGTTGTGAATAGAGAAAGTTTGTTCGATGCAGTCATGAGGAACAATATTTGCCTCAACGCGCTAAAAGTAGCGTTAAAATCGAACCAAACGTTTCGGAAGAGTAGGTTTCGTTAGAATGGAGACACACCACCAACCTACACATACATACTCATATATATATATATATATATATATATATATATATATATATATAAATCATCCGCAGAAAGATTTGTCTTGCTGCATCACAGTTCACCAGAAGATAGATATACGATTGCTTTTACCTAGGATTATATATATATATATATATATATATATATATATATATGTGTGTGTGTGTGTGTGTGTTTGTGTGTGTGTGTGTGTGTGTGTGTATATATATATATATGTATATATATACAGCGGTGAGCATACAGATCAGAACGATGTTAAGGAAAAGTCAAAATATGAAATAACTTTTATTTTGAAGCCGCAAAAGACATTTTCCAAGAAAAAAGGTTATAAATTTAATTTTTTTTAATTTCAAATTATAAAGCTCAATAAACTTATTTTGATAATTATATAACATTCGGAAAAAAGAAATGATTCTAAACATCAAAACGATTAAATAAATTCATTAAATTTAATAGTTGTTTTTTACTATTTAAAATAATTAGGATAAGAATATAAAATCGGGTATTTTACTAAATTAAACCAGTTCTTTACTGGCTCTTGCACTGAAACTTGGCGAAACATAGAAAACTTATTGGAACATAGAAAACTGATAGTCAAGTTACGTAATGAAGAATAACACTCGATTGTGGATATTTCAAAGTGTGTGGGGAAATTTAAATGTGTTATTCATAGTATTTTAAGAAAACCCGAGAAAACTGGGTCATGTGAATCCAAGAAAAACCAGGCAGGCCGAGACAAACTAAAGACAGAGGGATTAGAAAAGAATACAAAATACCGATTTGCGACAACAAGCGCTATCTCTAATAGAGATAATGCTAACCTTGGCACTAAATTATCAAGGCACACTATTTCTCGAAGACTTAATGAAACAAATTTGAACAGTCGAGTAGCATTTACGAAGCTTTACATTTTTAAAGTATCAAATGAGCCGATTGAAATTTGCCACTGAACACGTCATTTGGACAGAAGATAAGTGAGATTGTGTTCACGTCAGCAATGAGTCAAAGTTTAACTTCTTCGAATGTGACTTAAGAAAATTCGTTCGTCGCAATCCTAAGGAACGATATTTGCCTCAATGCGCAAAAAGTAGCCTTAAATTTGTAGGAGGAAGCGTGATGGTGTTTGGCATGAATTTACCTTCTGGTACGCTACCTCTAGTTAGGATACACGGTAACATTAACGGAACTGTATACGGAAAGTTATTGAAGAAACATATTTTACTTAATTTGAGAACTGCAACTTATCAACCAGCTGTATTTTAGCAAGATAACATGCCATGACACACAGCGAAATCTGTTAAGGAGATTTCTTCCTAAAGAGGATGTTACTGTTATGGAGTTGCCTGCTCAAAGGCCAGACATAAATTCTATTGAGAATGCTTGAAAGTTACTAAATGAAAGAGCTAAGGAAAAGAGTCGAACAAAGGTTGAAGAACAATTGACTAATTTAGAAAGAGAATGGGCGAAAATATCCGTTTATGAATGCAAGACATTAATTCAGTCATGTAGCAAAAGATGTCAGGCTGTTATTGAAAGTAAAGAATTACACATCAAGTACTAATGAATTATTAAACTTATTTTCATGTGGCTATGATGTATCGTTATAATAGTATGAGTTAATTTTTCTGATGGCTTTGATCATCTGTTTTTTTCAAATATCATATAATTATTCTTATAACTTTATCGAAATAATTTTATTGGAATTTGCGTTCTGGAATTATACAATTTACCTTCATATCATAATATTCCTTGATAAAATGTTCTATGACGCTTCAAAAAATGTTATTTCACATTTAGACTTTTGCTTACCATCGTTCTTTTGTTTATGCTCGCTACTGTAGATATAATTTACATTGCAACACCGACATATCTATAATTCGAGATTTAATATCATTTTTATCTCATCATCAGGCAATGTTTAATAAATTGTGCCGGAAAATATTTATATTTGAATGTAGAATAAAATACGTTTGCCTTTTAAATTGTTCATATAGTGGGGGAATACACTAAATTGAATTAATATTTGTACTGATAATGTAAAAATTCATACAAAAAAATAACAATAATATTTAAAATAGAAAATTAAGCCTAAATGAAAATAAGAACAATTCTAAAATTAAAACCAATGATTACAAATTACACAGACAATGAAAAACATAATTATAGAAACTGTATAATGTGTATATTGGAAAATAAATGCTTAGAGAATATATTGTTTATCAACGTATTATTTCTTCTACTAAAAACCTTGGGCATATAAAGATTTATGATGGTAGTACTAAACATTTGTTTAAACGAATATTTTATCAGCATAATATTTTTATTAGTAATAAGTACCGCCATCGTACAACCCTTTCAGGATGTTTTCCTTATTCAAAGGAAACCAATAAAACATCCACAATAAAAACGAATATAAAAAAATAGAATGTATTAGACTGTAAACGACCCAAGCCGTTTGTGTCTATATGTAAAACTGTGCATTATTACATTTTTTACAAAATGGATCTATTCAATATACGTAATGAAATTAATGTCATATGCAAACATTGCAAAACGTTCACCTTCGAATAGGATTAAGATTTCTACTAAAAACATGATTTTTAACTTCGATATATCAGTTGTTTGTTTTTAATTATTACATAATAATATTTTAGTAGATTTTAAAATTTATGCAAGTTAAGAATATATGAAGAATTGATCAGTAACAATACATTTCGAACCGTAAGAAAATATACAAATCATTCTAAAAGTCCCTTTAAGTCAAGTCAAAATATCTTTAGAAACCTGAGATGCATATAAATCTTAGACAATTATGTTATCACTAAAATGTATATATCTTAGCGGATGTTAGCAGTCTAGATTCTAGCCGAATGAAATGATATACTTCGATTAGAATGAATGAAAATCCAACATCCCCGAAAATATAACATATATTTTAAAATTTCAAAATAGGTTTTCATTCTGATTTGTTAAATAAAACATAGCTAAAATCTAAATTTTCTCTCTTTTTTTCTATAATAAATATTTGGAAAACAAGGCAATACTTTCTATATTCAAACCTAAATCATTTTCACCAAAGTTATTTAATATTGCCTGATGGCAAGATAAAATTTTAAAACTTGAAACAATGAAATGTCCGCGTCGCAATGTAAATCATATATATATATATATATATATATATATATATATATATATATATATATATTGTTCAGTTTTACATGACCTAATATTACATTACTCGCGCGTAAATGAATAGCAGAAACTTAAAAAGACTAGGAATTCAGTGGTTTTATTACCTACACAGAGCTGTTATCGAGTACACAACCAGAACACCTATGATTATGGCAATTAGTTCTTAACGTTTAGTTAGTATTTATTTAATTAGGAATATCTTAAGCAATAATAAAAGACGTTTAGCTTGAAACAGAAAAATGTACGCAAATTACAAAATCATTTAGTTTCTTTTGAATTTGATTCTAGGTTTTAATTTTCAGTATATATGCAGTTTGATAATCTAATAATTACGCAGTGAATATACGCTTGGGGACATCGGAAATCGATTAACTTGGAAAATTTGTATCAAAGGAAAACTGAAATATCAAACATATGTTTTTCGTCTGGGATATAAGGACATATCATTCTATGCAAAAATCCGACATGACAAATTTTTGCATTCAAGCATAAAAAATCTCTTAAATACATACATTAAATTAGAAAAATAAACTTTTTACCAACAAATTGAATTCACACTTTTTGTAACTTTTTCACTTCTTGCAGATAATTATGTACAGACTACAGCTATTCTTTCTATACCTATATAAATTGTTTCTTTTTAGATCAAAACATTACTTAATTATTATATCCTCAGGCAAGGAACAGCTGTTTTAAGGATATATGAGAGCATATTTTGTATCGTTTTAGTTTTATATAAATTCTATTTCTTTTTCTTAAAATATAATATTTAGCAGACTTTGGTGACATTAGTCATTTATTTAAGATTTTGATCTCTTTAAATTATTATATGTAAGAAGAATTAATACAAAGATCATTTGATTAAACTAAAACTTAACTATATTAAACAGACAATTAAAATCAGGCACACACATGCACACACAAACACACACACACACACACACATATATATATATATATAATTCATATATAAATTTTGTATTATACATATTTTAAAATCTATACAGAAAAAAATTACACTGACAAGAAACCACGAAATATTTGTTAGTTTATAAGCTGCTATGAAAATTGTGTTATGCATTTTTAAAATCAGTTCGAGCAATAAATATCTTTAACTCGATTTCAAATAAGTGTTATTAGAGATTTACGCCGCCTTATTCCCGGTATATTAATGTACGTACAGATTTTCCTGCGATTATTACAAGTAAATCTTTATGAATGCAGACACAATTGAAAACATAGATCTTTCTCCATCTTTCTCTCTCGTTTGTCTCTTTCTTCAGTATCTATTTCACACTTGCACTTACACACACACACACACACACACACACACACACATATATATATATATATATATATATCGGACATGGAACTCTTGTTAGCGATTTTAATATTATTCTAATAATACTGTTATTAAATTATATTATATAATGGTATCTCTTCTCGTAATATAACACAATTTTTTCTCATTTAAAAATGTTTATCTAATTGAAAGGGAAAGCTTCTAAAAAACATCTGAAGATGGTATATGAAAACCGTATTGATCATGTAACTATCAACAAAAGTATCAAGATTGCTAAAATTACCAACTGTAGACTCCGTGGGTAACAATATACCTGAAGTTAGTTTGTGTATTATATTAGCGTGACCTGTGAGAAATCTGATTGACATCAAAGGCAAAAATCACAAGCAGTGCTCGACAAATGTTTGATTGACATCAAAGGCGGAAAACATGAGCAATAGCCAAATGAATTATGATCGACATAAATGGTAGCCGGTTTAAAATGCAATAGCAGGCAAAGATAATTGACTAATGTCCCTTACCATACATGAACGCAGGAAGAAAAACGAGAAGAGAAAATATCACCTGCTGATTAGCGACTTCCGAAAACATACTCGTATATACGTTATTCACACTGTCTACCCTCCACTCTACTCAACCGTCAACGACGAAGAATAAAAATAAATATTTATGTTCTCATATATACTCGTTGTCTGTCAAGACAATTGTTGTTTTCCAGCTGCAGCGGCAGTTTATAATACTAGATCAGCGTAAGACTACGGAAAAATTAGGACACCAAAGAGAATCTGACAGCTAAGTAACGTGTGCGTGACATAAGGAAATTTAGAGATGGTGAAAAAGTAACGTCAAACAATTCCAAAGAATTGTAATTAACACTGAATATTTAACAACTGAAGGCAGTCTAAAGAGAAATGAATAACTTTGAAGAATATCATCAGCCCCTACTTTCCAGTCTTTATATAGTCATAGGGCATCAATGAGTCAATGTAGATGACAAATTATTTTCAACCTTTCAATTTTAATCTCTCATATGCTCAATCTAGCAAGATTGCCACTATCACTGTTCTATTGCTACTTTCAGCAAACTTGTTCGAACGAACTGCATTCTTTGATTCCACCTGTTCTAAACTGACATGTCGCTCATTATATAACAAATCATGAATGTTACCTTCATATTCTCTTGGTGAGACGTAAGTGCTACTCGAAAATGTTTCTTCCCGAGAATTAATTCTCTGTGAAAAAGACTCTCCCCGGAAACTACAACTGTAACATGTTCCTGTCTAGAGGTAGCAGTTATCAGCAGTTCCTAACTATATAAACTGCCTACTACTCTGTAACCTTTTATCTCGAGTGTACCCTGGGTTTTGTCAAAGGCGAACATCATGGCAAAAATGCTAAAATGAAAAGTGCGGCGAAACAAATGTTAGTAAAGGAATCGCAGTACTGACGCACAGCAAATAAAAGAATTAACATTACGAACATGAAAAATAAGAATATATAGGAAAAATTAAAAATAAATCTACTCCAAGCTTTGTGTGTGCGTGCGTGTTTGTGTGTCTACATTCTAACAAACCCTAGTCTACCGAAACCCTTCGTTCGTTTTCAACCAAATTTGGGTCACTTGTGGATTATATTATGGATCTTTGATATTCGCAAAGATAATTCTAATTGATTTACAGGGTACATCATAAATCACTGAAACGCTTACAATTTAGGAACTTTTTTTTCTGAGATGCCTTCAATACAATTAAAGTCGGATAACTTGCAAAGCAAGGTCGGAAACTTTGATGTACAAAAAATATGTTTCGAATAAATGTATAGGTTTTCTCACTCATCACCGGCAAACACAATTTCGGGTTGTCTTTTGCGCACTTTTATGCATGTTTTCTAGACACTTCACTGAAACTAAAACAAAATAGATTCACTGGTTTATCAATATCTGATTCCTTGTGATGCGTGCAAAATTTCAATTGACAAACAGGATGCTTTTTGCAATCTTGTAGTTCTCCGAAACGCTCAGTTGTATTCCAGCAAAAATATTTTTAACTTCTACCTTATCATGTGTCATAACAATTTCATGTTTTCTGCAATGAGCAAACACCAGCGAAGGTGCAAAGACAATGCGCCCACTTCTTCGTATCGACGTCATCACATCACATTACCTTCTCTTGTAACGCCTGACCCTGTTCTTTCAATTTTATATGCATCATTTCCATTTATTGGAATAATTGACTAAGCTTGAATCTCGTTTTAAAATACAACAAAAGCCAATAATTACTTCGAATTTTTCTAACTTACGCGTCACGTAGACCTCATACTGGAGCTTTTGAATAAGCATTTAACTATAGCATTTCAAGATAACCAATAAAAGAAACCCGAGAAAAGCCGCAATTTGCAGCTAGTCATTAAATACAAGATGAAAGCAAGACCTAGATGCTAGCTACGACTCGAAAATATGAACAGCAAGCAAATGAAGAAGCATTTCAAATGAGGTTGAAGAATGTAATATTAATATCAGGAAACGTTAGCGAAAGAAGCATTATTAAAACTGTGCAATGTACAGAGACAGTTTCTTTAGAAACAAAGAAAATATTCTTGCATGCAATGTGATACTAACACTGATATATGACACGGAATACTTAATATTTCCTCTTGGTTGCGGTAAAAATAAGCGGCACTTGAAATGTGGTTATACAATTGGATGCAGTGAATTCCATGAAGGGAGTAAAAAGCAAAAGTAAAAGTCCTATCATATGACTTAACATAGGAAATTGAAGAAAAATAAATATTTTCCTCAACGCTTACATAGCAGAAATTTCTCTCCAATAAGAGGAACTAACTAGAATTCGAATTTTGACCCTCCCCGCCCAAAAGAACAAATCCATACTTCAAAAAACAAACAAAATACGTTGATTAGCAAAGGCAAAATGTCCATGGTCGGAACAAAAAATGACTATAAAATAATTCGAATTCAAGCTATTGGACACAAAACTAAAAGCCTCAGCTTCGGTGAAAAATTTGGCATCGTGTTTCCTACAAACATCATCAAACCTTTTGTAATTTAAAAACTACTAAAACGACAAGTATAATATTATCTAACGATAAATTCCCTTTGATTTTTTTCAAGTGTGGTTCCTAGAATAATTATATAATCAAAAGAAAGAACAAAACATCACTTTTTCGAAAATATATATATATATATATATATATATATATATATATATAATCGTTTGTCTATTTGTATAATACACAAGGGGGAAAATTTTAAAAGATGGAACAGTTTAGAAATTGGGTAGTTGTTAAATTGGGAAAAAACAATAAAAAGACTGATCTTTCGAATTGAATCTACGGAAATCGTCTCAAAGTATATATATATATATATATATATATATATATATATATATATATATATATATACCATAAACATAATTTTAGTGCATAATCATGTGTGAGTTTTTTTTTTAAGCATATTAATTTATCATCCACGACAACTATATTTTTTGAGAGATTTTTTTTAAAGGCCCGTATAAATTAATAATCAATCCTTACATTTTTTAATCGTTTTAGCCCAAGTAAGGTGAGACTACCACTGGTGTACATGTGGTTGCAATGATAAAAAAAACGCTGGGTACAGTGAATATAAAAGAAAGTGTAGACAAAAATGCAAGTTTAGGAGATAGATGATTGTAGCTGAGATTGTATTTAAACATTTGAAACATTTAGCAATTTGGGAAGCAAATAGACGAGAAGTATTTCCACAGGCGGGATGTGTTAGAAAAGAAGATAATGAATACAAGGTGTATTGGCATTTCATTTTTTGTACATGATAATGGACTCGACTGAGTGTATATATACTCCTGCCACAGAGTGAGCAGTACTTTCAGTAGGCAGAAGAGAATAAACGTAGATATCCGTGCCAGTTATCGGAGAGTACCGGAACTGATACGTAAGTTACGGAAATATTATAAAGTTAACCGGACTACCGCATCAGAAGTCAGACTAGCTCTGAGCTCCACTCAGCTAGAATATAAAATTTCCAACGACTTCACTTCAAGATTTGTATACAATTATTATTTTGGATTTTCTAAACTGCGTTCAAGTTTGTATGTTATGTTCAATATAACCTATATTCTATCTCCATATCTGTTTTGTTGTTCATTATTTATTGCGGTTCCTCACCCGGAATCTACAACAGAAGATGTGGTTACATTTGACAGTTTCGATGATAAAAGCGTGAAACCTATATGCAAATTTAGTAGTAATATTACATTCTTGTGGTAGGGCCATCAGATAAATTAGCTTGTAAAAGCAGTTATATTTATCTATTAGTCTTTGTAAATACGTTCTGATTGTTAGATAGTAAATATCAATATTTTTGTTTGTGCACGCGCTCTTGTGTGTATTTGTGGAAGTGCAAAAGAGGCTGAAAGAAAAACCATTTAAAACACATTTTCTAACGAAGAAATAAACGTTACGATAACAGCTAAGGCCACCAGCGTAAAGCTGACTGGACGATTTACCGACAATCAGCAAATCATTCGTTTGACCTGTGCCAGAAAGAAGAAAAAATTAATAAACTAAGTGCCGGTGAGTTTCTTTATAGATGAAAAGGAGACACAGCTTAAGTGAAGCGTTATGCTGTAGAAACGTATCTAGGCACCAATTATTATTTTTACCAAATAACTTTGGTATCTTATCTCAAATTTGCCGCACCATTGTGTTTACGCGCTGTGTTGTGTAACAACGTGGAACTAAATGCAATTTTGAGCAATAAGTAAACATTCAGCAAACGAATAATTTCGGTGCCATGAAGAAAACCCGAACTTTTATTATTGCTTGAGGGCAGCAGTCAGGTTAAAAGACAATATATATATATATATATATATATATATATATATATATTCAGTATTTCTATCCTCTTATCGTTTCCTCGCTTCGACGCAAATTTGTATGCAAATGTCATTTCGTACAAGAAGTATTTGAGAAAATGCAGCGTTTATAATTTATTTTTGACTTCTAAGTATGCATTGACTCGATTTTGTGTTAAACAACTCGTAAATCATATTTCACAGACACTCGAATTTTTCACAAGCAGAAATTTAACTACACGTTCTTCCGTAATAATATATTGATTATTAATTACCTTCCATTATTAAAATGCTTAATTATCCTTTTTTAACAATACGCTCCACGTTATTCGGGAAATTATAAAATAGAAAAATAATTTAATAACGATTTCTTCTCTATGTGCACAAGAATTGTCTCTTAAATAATATCAAAATCCTAAATATCCAGAAAAACCAGTGCATATCTTAGCGAAACTCTTTCGTTCTTTACGTATTCCTTTAGTTGGATGGTGGTTTAACTCGAATCGCGTTATTCAACAGACCTTTGTTATTGGCTGAACTGACTCCCAAGAGAATGCTTCTCAGATCGCTACAATCTTACTGTTGTGGGACCTCCCCTTTTTCTATGATAATGGACTCGTCTTAAGTATACATATACTCCTGCCATAGAGAGATCCGGGAGGGACTCGTAAGAGAACGTGACTGATCCGTAAGTTACCGAGAGATACCGAAGTTACATAGAGAATACAGCTTCATTTGGCATAATAGCTCTAAGCTCCACTCAGCCAGATTAAATAGCACCAGATATACTATTTCCAGTACGTCTTCACTTCAAGTCCTGTATATATATATTCCATACTAATCGAATTCCTGGATTAATAACCTGCGTTCTAGTTTGTATATTTGCGTTCAATATAACCAATTTTTCTATCTCAAATATCTCTTTTGTTGTTCATTATTTTCTGTGGTTTCTCACCCGGATCAACAAAACTTAATCAGTTCAAATCAAGTTTCACTGCCATATTCTTGGCATATCTTAAACTGCCTCTGAATTCTTTAGCCTCTACAGTGATTGAATCTTTGGGTTTGTAAAAAGGAAACTTATTTTTTTTAAATATTGCATCATCTAAAAACAGCCTTTTATTTTATTATGAAAAAATAAGTATATGATCAAATATCAACTTTCTCCGTCAGATGATTTTTCTGGTGGCCGCTAGGTGACGTTGCATGAAGCGATGTAAGAAAAATGGACATAAATTCTATATATTTCTTTCACAACATAATAATACTCTGTCTTACTCTCCCTCTCCCCTTCCCTATTACGCATTTTACCAAAAGTATGCCATAGTAATAATACGTGATTAGCTCGCCTTCTTTTGAGTTTTTCTCTCCGAATTGTATCATTGCGTCTGACTCAATACAATCTTATAATTTCACTATATGCTTTTTCGATGGAAGAAAAATGGACAGACATTCTATATATTTCTTTCAAACATAATAATACTCTTTCTCTCCCTCTCCCCATCTCTATTATGCATTTTACCAAAATTATGCCATAGTAATAATACATGATTAGCTCGCCTTCTTTTGAGTTTTTCTCTCCGAATTGTATCATTGAGTCTGACTCAATACAGTCTCATAATTTCACTATATGTTTTTTCGAAAAGACTTCATAAAATATCAAAATTGTTTCACACACCTAAACACAAACTCACACACATGCACGCACAAATACACACATTCAGATATATATAAATATAGACATGTGCAGACAGTCCTGTTTCGCTGTAACACAGCTCCTCATTTCCGTTAGACATCCGATTGCTTGTATCCTTTATTTAGACATATATATATATATATATATATATATATATATATATATATATATAGCCTATACATGAATATATCAATTAACAACTAAAGATTATACCCTGTTAAAAATTATCACTTTTGTAACAATGTTGTAACATCATATTGTTTCAGTCTGACTTCATTTGGTTTTCTTGTTAATGATGCTTGCGCTAAGATTTTGTGCGGGTGTATTTACAGGAAATATACTAGGTTACATATCCTAGTACAATAGTGTAAAATCTTGACTTGCAGAATAGTATTTTAGCGCAAATTTGACCTAACACTAAATTAAGTTTTTATGAGTTGTTTTCTTTTGTTTTTGTTAATAAACATAGGCGCTATTTTCAGTGACATTTCTATAGCATTTAAAAGTTAAAACTTTTTAATCAGTTGAATATTAATCTCAAATAATCATGAACTAAATAATCTAAACTTTATTTTTATAAGTAGATGAATATCAAAGATTTTGTTAGTTGTCAGATTTATCTGAAACATATATGTATTGCGAAATGCAATTAAAAATTCATTAATCTTCATTTACATTTTTTGTGAAACAATTAGACGTATTCCAGAAATTTATGAAAATAAGCATTGTCAAAAATTAAAAAACAATATTGAGCATTTTAGATAAATGTTCATTACTCTTATATATTAATTGTTTTTACTGTTAATTGAGAGGATAACATATGGACAGCAGTAAAAGTGACGGTTATACTGGGTTTACCGGTATTCTTCTCCATGTGCCGTAATTCTTTAGGCGATCATAGACTTCCACTTGGCTCTTTTTTTTTTTTTTTGCTATCAATACTTTTTCTCTTGGTATCTATTCTAATCACCGCCCCGTCATCAATTTGCTCAGACGCATAAAGTTGAGATAACGTTGCTTTCCTCTGTAGTTCTTTCCTTCTAACCCTGGTGTGTTTATTACATTCTCCAAATCTCCTTATTCATTACGTGTCCTAGAAATCGCATCCGTCTCTTCCTGATGTTAATATGAGATTTATTTTTGTTTGTATCCTCCCATCGTTACTCAAGCGCTCTGTCCCTAATATCGTCAGCATCCTTGTGTAAAATCATATTTTTGCTGCCTCAAAATTCACCTTCATTCTTAATGAGATTGTCCAAAATACACTTCCATACAGAAAGAAAATGTACTACATAGCAATCCATAATAGTTTTATTTGTTTCCAATGAGATTCATCTGTCTCTCAGTACTCTAGTTCACTTCAGTAATGCATCCTTGCATATGCAAAAGCATCTTTTGGTCTTCATATCACACTTTCCATACTTTGATAACACTTTCTCGTCTCAGTGCTTGGAGCTTAAATAAATACTAAGTGTTCTACTCGAACTTTAAAGTGTCAGAATCAGCTCTCTGTCTTCGGTCAGAGAATGACTCTGAATTTCATCGTGGACATCTGGCTATTTCAAGGATGAAATCTCTGATAAAAATTGTGCATACTGGACCAAAATGAATCCAAAGTTTGAAATATTAATAAAAGCTTGTAGCGGTTGTACATTGTCGGCAAAATTACCTACCGCGAAATCAAACCTTTGCTAAAGTAAAATACTGCGTAGTCATAAGTGCACATAGTTTTTGTATATACAATAAACAGATTGCTTCATGTAGTGGTAGTAAAATCTTTATTATGTGGTATGAAATTTGTAAATATAATGAAGCAACTTACATGTTTATTGTGATATTTTTATGAACTGTTTGCAAGATATGGCATTCCGGAGGACATAGTCTCAGATAACGATATACAATTCTGTACTTACGAATTTAATTTAAGTTTTTTTAAATGATCTCATATAAATATATTTCTACTCTGTCGTATCACCTAAGGTAAAATGGACAAGCTAGACATTTTCTGAGTACTTTAAGAGACCACTGGAAAAAAGCAACAAATGAAAAAATAAGTGAAGTATCACTACAAAATATGCTGAGATTATAAAGCATAACACCGAATCCCAATACACCAGCAGGCATGTCAGAAGCAGAATTGATGTTTGCGTGAAAACATTAAATCGATGTTCGTCAAGCTGCTGCCAGATTAAAAAATAATAAGAACGGATAATACAAAATGCATTTTTAACAAATTGGCCAAAACTTGTTTTCCAATACATATAAAATTGAAAATTTAATGTGGGAAAACGGCTTAAATGGGTCACAATTTAAACAAAATATTTATATTTTGAAAGGCAAAAATTGGAATAAAAAGGGATTTGAATCAAACAATAAAAATTTCAGAGAAGAAAAGTCCGCAACAAATAACCTCCGAAAGGTTTGTATGGTATCTTTGACGTAGCAAAATTAAGTACCAAAAATGAAAACGAACAGGAAAACATGTAGTTGATAAATATAGAAAGAATTACAAAGTTCAGTACGTGCCATACACATTAGAAAGAGGAGTGGGTGAACAGGAAGAAATGTAAGAAAATATTTAAGAAAATATAAAAGAATCACAGAACTGGTTGATAATTTTGAGTAAATGAGAAAGCTCTGGTAATATCATGAACTTGGGAAGAAGCCTTAAATGAATTCAGAATGCAAAGACACAGTTTTGAGAGAGATCTGATAGAGTGTCCGTTGACGTCAAGCGAGATATATTATCACCGAATAATAATAATAATAATAATAATAATAATAATAATAATAATAATTACATAATAATAATAATAATAATAATAATAATAATAATAATAATTACAATAATAATAATAATAATAATAATAATAATAATAATAATAATTACACCATCTACACAGACAGAAAAATTGAAGCAAACAGGCCAGACATTATTGTTAAAAACCAGAAGGAGAAAACTTGTCTATTAATTGATATGGCTTGTCCAGCGGATTGTAACATAGCAATCAAGGAATTTGAAAAACTGTCAAAATATAAAGACCTGGAAATTGAAATAGAAAAAATGTGGAAATTGAAAACAAGAGTTGTGCCAGTGATAGTAGGTGCACTTGGAATGATAAAAAATGGAACAAAACAACACATTGAAAGAATCCCTGGAAACCCCAGCTTAAGAGATATACAAAAAATTGTATTATTAAGTACAGCCCACACACTAAGGAAAACGTTATCTATGTAATGCTGGGGATGATAGGGAGGATAGAAAAACATGAAATGGAGTCATAACAACACGCCACTACCTGCCTTAGGTCTCCCCGCAGACTTGGTTGGTAGTGAGACCAATGCAGAAATCTAAATATGATGAAAAATGACATAATAATAATAATAATAATAGTATAGAGGTGTAACATATTCTCTTTAAAGAAGCAATTGTTTCACCGTCCAGATTTTTGTCCAGTCAGGACAAACGCTTACATTTACCGTTAGACTCCATTATTTGAACATCTGCTGACTCTCAGGTTTACTTTAATAATCAAGTCGAACTTTTGCAAACAAACTTCTGATTTAGATAACGGAAAAAGGGGGAAAACGTCGCTTCCTGTTATCGTTTCAGCTAACACCTGACTCTTTGTGCAATGCTTTATATTTACAATATAAAGATTTTACCAAATATGATGTATTGCTGCCGTATCTGTTATTAATCTTCTTAAACCTTACTTACCAACATATATAGAGATCGGCATCATTTAAACAGTTTTGTTTGGAGACATATTCTACAGTGGAAACCATTTCCAACAGAAGATTGTTTTCCTGGCTTTCGTCAATCAGTCGCTATTTTTTCGCAAATATTTAGAGGTTTTACATTCTTTAGCTCGTACAGTACTTTACTAACTCAATGAAACTGAATCACATTCATTTACTCTGCGTTGTATGTGTGAGAATATGTTATTATTCAAAGTAATGAAATGTTCTGGAAGGGAATCTGGCGTGTGAAGACCTCTGAACAATACAAATTAAAATTTTGAGTCATGGATCAAACGTTACATATCCATTTTATTCCCACAATCTTGACTGTCACCCACCTTGACTTTGACTTGCTTGTCAAAAGTTACAACTTTAACCATAACTTAAATTCTAGTCAAAAAGTAAATGATGTGTCTGATGATCTGGGTGATGTGATCAGATTTAGGGTTAATTTTCAAACATAAAAATAATTTTTGAATCATGAACACAACATTAAACGATTAAGCTTTTAGAAAAATGAAACAAATATAATTTCAGAAAAAAGTAATAAATTATGTTGACCAGTAATAAAAGATTTGTTTACGCGTGAATTAAACTGCAAAAAAAATACAACAGAATATTCAGACAAGTATCGAAAAATATAAAAGAAACCAACTTCTTAACCTTTATAAATAGAAAAACAAAATGAATATTATTGGCGAAAAATTACATGAAAGAAATTTTCTCGTCGAAATGTTATACTTACAACTTTAAAGCTACAGTAGATAAAATGTAAATTTAGTCTTGTGTTTTGGTTCACCAGTGGACATAATTCACATGATACATTAACATACACATGGGAATGAGTATCAATCTTCTAGAAACAACGTGGTTTTGGAGAGAATATAATCAAAATGGGAACATATAAAATTTCTGGTGCACATAATGTAGAAGGATGTCTTGGGAAATTTGATACTCACAAGGCGGAAAGTAGGAATAGGGGATAGTGAAATGTTGGGCATACTTGATGATCTGAGGTAAATAGATGTTAGAATATGGTTGGGGAAATAACAAGAAAGAAAAAAATTCTTAAGCGATAAGAAAGATGTGTAGGCCATCATCTTCTAAGTCCTGAATGGACATGGCACATGAAAAATGAAGACGGTTGTAAGCATTAAAATTGTAATTCACTTCATATTTTACGACAAATGCAAAGCGTTAGTGCACACTTTGAGTTAGGATATTTTTTGCGTAGTACACTACTCAAAGATATTCTTACTTTTGTAATACTGAGTAACTTTTACGAAACATTCAAGAAACGACTAAAAAGATTTTAAAAGGTTTTTACACAATGACGATGCAATATATTTTGCATAATATTTAAAAACTATATTGTAGAATGCACGACTTTACTACGATGTGGTACGTTTAGACGTTGATTCGAAAATAAAGTGTGATATAATATACGAAACCACTATAGGATAGTGAAAGTTTTCTCTCAATATATAAACAAAGGACTAAGAAAAAGGAACATTTCATTGGAAGCATAGAAAATATTACTGAACTACTACGTAATATCAGTCCTCATATGGCATGAATGCTGCACGATCTTCTCATAGATGAAGAAGAGACTTGAAACAAGAAAAATGATTGAAATATAGTTATGCATTTAGGATGGATTCCGATTCGTTTCGTAAACTTGTAAACGAAGATTAATATAAAAAATCCTGAAATTAATAATTACTTTGATGATTTTTCAAGGCTCTTAACACTGATGCTGAGAAAACCCTGCACCGAACAAATGAGCAACGACAACGTGTACTTCTACGTAGTTTAACGATGCACAGGCGTTTTCTCTCTAGTACAACTACGTCTGAATGTCTTCCGTTCATTCAAGATATCCCATAACATCAACCTTCTACAATATCTAAGATGCTCTGAAAAAATCAACATATGAATAATGACGAAAAATTAAAAAATACACGTATAATTACCATTATAATGAAATTGTTGATATTCTTAAAGCATAAAGAACAATTTATTTAAACATTCAGCATGAAAAATATTGCAAAAATAGTTCTGTTCTATGATTTGATATTTAGAAAATGAAGCAGATTCCGACTTTTCAGATATTTAACTTTTACATCAAAATAATATTTTGTTTAATACATCAAAAATATACAATAGCATTAATATGAGACGCATGATAAATAACATGCAAGTATGAGTAGAATTAATAACCTGCATTAGATTTCATTGAATTTGTAGGCATTTAATTAACATTAATGAAAAAATGTTAATCTGAATAGCTATTGATATTATTAGAATACATAAACGGCATTCAGATGAATTTCTATGCGAACAATGCACTTATGTTGGCAGCGATTCTTACAAAAAAAGAACACCAGAAACACGATCGACAAACTTAATCAGTTGACAGCGCATGATAACTTGTCAGAATGTTAGGTCATATTCATTTTCGTTTAAAACTCGTTCCTGTCTGGGAAAGATGAGGCTAAGTGCAAAGATCCTCAGAATGAAGAGAAGGTATTATTTTAGTGTTTATTCGCATATATGTACTTGCCATCTTTTTATAAGCTTCGCTCTCTTTTTCATAATACAGTATCAAAATAAGGTACTTTTTGTTGTGGAACCCAGACTCACCTCAGCATAGACTCATCTACTGCTATATTAATAGGTGTGTGATAGCAGTTGTGGGGAAAACAGACAGTATCACTGTGCGCATGACCGCAGTCGACTACCAAGGACTATACTGGAATCGTAAGCGCTGTTTACTGTACCATCTTCTTTGTAACCTGTTTTTTTGTAAATACGTCTTTCTTTAAACTAAACCTCGTGTATATGTTATATTCCCGTAGGCCCACTTTTAGCTCCACATCACTTTTTCCACCTGCAACTAGGAAAATAAAGTATCGGCAATTCTCATGTTGTTATTAATTTGTTTCCTTATATTTATCATTTTCTTTGGAGAAAAAATCATAAAGTCCTAAAATATTTCACATATAAACTAAGTGAGAAAATACACGCTGTCTGTAGTTCTAATGAACTATATTCATAGTCTTCTAGATTTGTTCTCCCCTATGTAATCATAAAAAAGGATACAGTTTAACCTAGATGTATTTAAAAGATTGCAATAATCTGTAATTTAATGGTTTATTACCTTTTTGAAAATCAGCTTAATGAGGAAATATTAATACGAAAATAATCAACTATTATCTCCATTTTCGTTGTTGTAGTTAATATCTTGATTTTCGCCTGACTTCTAGTGATTCTCATTTTTTTATCTTCATTATTTTTTACAGTTCAGCCTGTATAAATATTCTGGATATTTGAAATTTGAAATGTTATTTTATGAATAAAATAATGTGTGTAAATAAAATGTATTCAGATTGTCATCAAATATCATAAAATATATATTATTAAGACAATGAGTCCCTTAAAAGACTTAAACTGTACAATGTACTCGAAGGGTTAGCATTGCCTTATCGGTTTTTATTTGCATTCTCATGAATATGACGCAGATAAAATTCTTTGAACTTTTTTAATAATTCAGATAAAAAAAGATTACTAAAATATAGTTTTAATAACTTTGCAACACAATACAACTAACAACATAAACATAAATTACTGTCATTTAAATGAAGCAATTATTAAATTGTAAAGATAAAAAGCTTAATTAAATGATGCGTTAATATGATGAAATATTACAGAATAACTTTAATTAAATATTTATAATTCTTTTTTTTATATTCAACAAATTATTTCGATGAAATTCCTCTAACTCTTATCTAAATTGTACATCGCAATAATAATAAAAAAAACTTCAGTTTAAGGCAGATGATATTTAAGTAACTGAAATACTGCTGCATAAACAAAAAAAGAAAAAAATATAATTCTTCTTGTGGACAGATTCTGGAGAATACATTGATACGTTGAATGTTGTATTTCCAGGCAGTAGTTAGCATTCAACGAAATCTTTCATCGTTATCTTATCAAGAAGTAGATTTTTTTCAAACGTGAGATTCAAATTTAGAAATATACTCAATTTAATATTTCTGTATATTTATTTAAAGATTTACTGCATATTCCTGAAATATTTTGTTGAAATTTACATTTTTTAGTTACGAAATCTAGAATAGCCTTTGGGTGAGAGCACTAAATCTCCTTATTAAAAATTATACATAATTATTAACACGTACTTACACAATTACCAAACGTCTCAGCGATTAATTGCAATGACGTCAGATGCAAATTGTTGAAAATGAACTGTAAAATAAAAAAAAAGTATAAACTGAAATGATATGTATATAGTCGGCCATTTTTCCCTAGATACCTATTTGTTTTTATTCTTAAAGTACTTGAAGTGCAATCACTGCCTTAATGTTTTATAGGAAACATGCAAAACTTTGAAGTAAAATGTCTATCACAATATGATGTATTAAATATGTGTCTAGGATTTGGGTTAAATATTTAATTTATTGCGTTGTGATAGATAACTTTTTTAGCCATAAACTTTCATACACATCGACACTTGTGGCATTGTTTTTTGTATTTCAAGTTTTAATTAATAGTAAAATAAATTACATTCACAATCGTATATATAGATTACCATCATATTATATTTTCTATTGTTTTCCTTGTGCCTGAATCTGAATTCTAAGCTAATACGTTGATTTTATTAGGCAAAATCTCATAGCAGCTGTTTTCAGCATCATCTACATTGTTGACTCTCGGATGTGTTTGAAATAAACTATGGCGTGGAAAAGTGTAGTAATGTGTCAGTGCAAAGTCTGGAATGCAAGCAGGTTGATGCAGATCTTCAAACACAACAATTTCTTCAATTTCTTTCGGAATCTACGTTATATCAAATTTCCAGTTTAAGTTATGGCCTTGTCAAGTTTCATGAGTGTGTGTCATGTATTGAGAAATACTGGGAAACGTATTTTCACTAGCGTGTATATTGTAATTATACACGCTCAATAGGCAGAGTGCTCTAATTCATTTTACTGTATGAGCGATGCGTACATGCCAGAGTACCTGTTTGTCAAAGTCTACCATCCTTCCAGACCAGAGTGCTCAATCAGGGTGTGTGAGCGTAATATATATATATATATATATATATATATATATATATATATATATATATATATCCCCAAAATTGAGTTCATTTTAAAATATGATTAATTGATAAACTACATTGCCCAGGAAACCGAAATTAAATAAGCTTGATGTTGAAAAATGCGTACATGCCAGAGTACCTGTTTCTCAAAGTCTACCATTCTTCCAGAGTGCTCAATCAGGGTGCGTGAGCGTAATATATATATATATATATATATATATATATATATATATATATATATATATATATATATCCCCAAAATTGAGTTCATTTTAAAATATGATTAATTGATAAACTACATTGCCCAGGAAACCGAAATTAAATAAGCTTGATGTTGAAAAATAAAATGTCTATCTGTCAACTTTGGAAACATGATTCAAAGATATGTAGATATTCTAACCGATCTCATAAATCTCCACATATCTGAAGCCAGAGATTTTTCACACTGAAATAAATACTGAATGCAAGAGCGAAATATGACACCTAATTGTCGCAGACTCGTATCTCTCTTTCCAAGTACTTAAAAACAGACGACGATCAGCAAACAAGGTCCTGTTCAATTTGTTTCGCTTAACGCTATCATATTCTCATTAGTAACAACGTTTCCTAACAACGTATGCTTAGTATCAACCTGGGACTTGACAAAATACATTAATTTTGATTATTTACACAAACCATTTGAGTAAGAATTCTATTAGGCTTTCTAAATGTCGATTATTTTTACTGACACCATTTGTATGAGCTGACATATTATTTTCAAGAATCTCCATTTACATGCGTTAAAAAAGATATTAAAAAACTAATGATTTATATAGATATAACTCTTCCGTTATTGTCTGCATTCATATTTAAATCTTTCTTTACTCTGAGTTAAAATTTAACGCTCAGTATTATAATCATTTTGTCATCTCTATTTAAAATAGATTTTAATACAGCTACTTAACTAATGGCATAATTCCGTTATGTCCCACCGAGTTCTGAACAACTATAAAACTGAATGAAATTATGAAGAACAAAGCTAAATAGTTCGTAATGTATGTCATGAGATGGCTTTTATTGATAATTTTTTTCTTTTTATTCAAAAGGAATCAATATGATTTAATATGACAAACATATATTCCAGATTTCTTCTTTTCTGCCGACAGTTGTTTTAAAAATCATTTTCCCTCAAGCAAGGCATTCCACTGCCACTATTGCGCAAGGGGTTACATAAAGGAAGTATTCAAATGTTAATAATGTACAAAATATTAAACTGATTTATAATGATATTTACTGTTCAGTAGACTACGATAATGTATAAGAATATTTATCAGCCACTAGTGTCTTTGTAGTATGAGAACTAATAAGACAAGGTTAGACATATTGAAACCAGTTTTTAAATGCTAAGACAAGCTTTTTTACACAGTTATCATGTAATCGCGGCATGGGTAATATTTGACCAGCGCCCCGTGCGACTGAGCTCAGGTTCCCCACTTTAAAACCAACTTTGTGTCACAACTCGCTTCAGTGGCGGAATAGAATAAGTATCCTACTAATTTAGCGGAGAGTAAGACCAATTAAGACATGCTTTTCCATTGAAAGACAAGCTTAGACAGGCTAAGAAAAGTTTTGTGCTAAGTTACTGCATACGAGGAGCCTAAAATGCTTTGACGATTAGCACAGCCGTTTGTACTCGCTTTCCTTACGTAACAAACCGACCATGCGTTAAAATTTCTCTAGTAGGGGAGCAACTTAAATATCTTACCTGTCAAGCTTAGATATTCAAGCTTAGATATGTTATATTAAACAGAGACATGTTAAGAGTTAGTTACAACATATGCTGCGGCGGATTAATCATTGACCATTTACTGTACGTGGATTACAATTATATCCAGTGGAGGAGCAGGATAAATACTAGAATTTCATGGCACGTACCGGGTAAAATTTATCATGTGTCAGTTGTGTCTCGGTCTTCGACGAGTGAGAAAGTTATTTGTAACTCTGCAGACAAATATATATTCTAAATTGCCTGATCACGGAAAAATATCTAACCTTCATTTAACTATGAGATGCGATCGGTTGTTATAACAATGGTTACGGGGGAGGGTCAAATTTTGTTTTTTGCCAGGTTGCATGCACTTGGTATCTCCACATGTAACCCAACCTTGTGTCACGTGCTGTCTCAAAATGGTAAGTACATACTATACTATATAATATTTTTTTCATGGTACTTGCCGTGTAAGATCATTATCACTCACCTGTGTTCATCTTTAAGCGGACAGAGACGCAGCTTAGAAACAGATATAAACAAAGCTTGCACAGCGGAGATTTTTCCCGAACAAGTTTCCCGCGGCATTAAATCTCATTGCACTAGAAAATTGGGATCGGTAGTCACATCGATGCAAGCAAAACTGACGTTCGCGGAGGCTAGGCAACTTTTATCTCTGAATCTACGGGTTCCCATATTAAATCAGCCTTGTGTCATTGAGCAGACAGGATAAATGACATTGTATTAACTATTCCATGTATATCAGTATTTTTAAAATGTACAGATGTGAATTAATACTCTAGAACCCGGTTTACACAAAGCTAGCAAATTCTTATTTTATGTCCGAAGTCGTGGTTAGACACAATATCTTATTTAACAAACAAATATTTTAGCGAATACTCCGGCCAAACTTGACACGATTGTTTAGTGAGGTGTGAGTTTATTCATATAGTTAGAAAGAGAGAATGATTCATCTTAATAACTAGAAAAGAATGAACAGATAACATATTCTTTGTTTGTGTATCTTGACACTTACTGTTTTCGGTGAAACACAGATGTATATGCTTTTTATCTCGCAATGTATGCCCGCAGAATATTAACACAGAGACACAATTATCTCTCAGGCTAACGCAAGATTCAGTTTACTCTACCCACACAGAAAGCCAATGAAAAAGAAAATAATGCGATTAAATGAACTTCATGTCTACCTTTAATTTCGGATTTACTCGCGAAAGAATGAAAACATATATGCCAAATTTGATAAGCTCCCTGGTGACACGCCAAGCCCCATAGTTGCTTGCCGGATAATAGTTTCATTTTCTTCCTACTTGATTAAACAGCTTGTGTTTGTTAATGTGCATTCATATGCGATTCTTTCATTTTATTTATGGCACAGAAATTCCTTTTTACGATGAAAATCTTACTTCGATAGACAAGAACTTACACCGTTTTGCGAACTTATAGAAACAACTGCTTTCTTACCTATTATCCTCAATTGCAGACCAACTGGAGTTACAGGGTGTAATAAATTCATATTTTGATTAGATAAGGTCATGTGCAGTAGCGTGCAACACTATGAATCTATTTTCGTGGTGTATGATAAAATTTGTTTGGCCTTGAAATTGTGCTTCATCTTTGATTTCTTCATATATTTAACACACCGTACATTATTGTCTCGATTGTCGATCAGTTGTCTTGTGGTCAATGTCTGCGATTGAGGTTACTCTAAGGAAGCTTATGAAAATTATAACATTGTACGAACATGGTGATAGGCTTTACAGAAAGAACACGGATATTTTTGGTGTCAGTCTTCCAGTTCTTATTCGTGCCATCAAGGCAAAGAGACACACTGTATCCATAATTTCAAAACTAAAACAAAAAATCAAATGAGGTCGCAAGAGGATAATAATGCAATGAAATGCGTATAGTTAATCAGGAAAATATTGTTTAATTTCAGTTAATGTGCACAAAGTTGAATAATTCTAAAATTTTATCAATGAATTCTGTAAACCTATTAAATTTTCATCCAGTTTTTAAAATGTACCCATTTTGTTTATGCATTTTTGCAAGAAACATTGTCTCTTGATTTGAAACCTCGCAATAGAGTTGCGATCAAGCTTATAATGTTAAATACAATGAATATTGACATATTCCACTCTACATCGGCGTATGATACAGATTTACCGTCAAGAAATCGAAGAAATTCAAGGCAAAATATCGCTGTGTGGATCAATTACCAGACTGGAAGAAAGGACATAAGTTTGTGCCGATAAAATCTGTAAGCTATGTGACCGTGGCAAGGGCGAGTCTAAGCATAATCGGGTGTGATTTAACCAGAGTGTCTGACAAGTTATATGAAGTTGACTCTGTTGCGTGCAAATGTTTGTACAAACAACGCTGAATGTTATCTTCATAAGTAGTATACCTTGGAAAACTGTATTAATAAAATCTCATTCTCTAGTATTTACCTGAAAATTTGCTCTAATATATTTCTTCACCTACGACATCTTAAAAGAATAGGAGTTTTTTAAACGAATCAGACATGTCACAAATATGCAAAGGTAGCTTCATATTGGTGGATGTTTTAAATATAACCCATTTGAATCACAACCATATTTCTTCTGACATAGTTAGGGGTCTCTTATATTTTGACACAACAAAATGTATTGATTTTCCAAGTAAACTGATTTGTATGAATTTTAGTGTTTTCTATCAGAATTTTTCTTAAAGTTTATTGTAAGTTTTGGATTGATAGATATTTCTAAAGCGTCTTGATTGAATAAGCAAAACGTCTACACACGTACGTGATATCCTAGGTAACAAATCATTCAACATAACCCTGGCCTAAATAATAAAACAACAAGTTTTAGGCAAAATTCTATTTACTCAACTTAGTCTTCTTGCGTGATAATACACTGATTTCAACGTTTCTCTAACAATTCAATTACTTTTTTCTTTTTAGAAAGATTTAATTTTTTTGTCAAAATACGCCGCAGTTTCTGATATCACTTCTTTATTAGAACTAATTTTTTTCCCCGGAGCATCCCTTGAAGCCAGCAAACATCCACTATTCGCTGGTTCCAGATCTGGAAACCAGGGTGGATGCGGAAACAATTTAAATCACAATCATATATCTTAGCCACTGTTAGGATCGAATTCTGACACAGTGCGCTGTTTTGGTGAAACATCACTATTTCCTTCTTAATTTGTGGCAGTTTAGGGGCTATGTCTTCGTTGAAATGCACCAATAATGCTAAATAGTATTCGCTATTGGTGTTTTTTTTTCTTTTCCGACATTAAACGATGTTTAATTTGTGTCACGCATCCCAAAATAGTTGCCTGCTTGTATTTGCGTCTTTGTTTGATTTAAACGGTTTTCTCCTGCTGCTGTTCACTTAGCTCACTGCCAATTTGACTCCGGAATGTATACATGTTTCATCAGTTGTTAATACTTTCGCAAAGATTCTTTCTTTTTTCGTTGAAACAGTTGCAAACAACGCTCTGAATCGTCGACGAGTTGTTTTTCATCGAATGCGAGCAAACGTGGCACACACTTTGAACACAGTATCCTCATTTGCAAATGTTCAGGCTAAATAGATAGTAACCTACTTTCTGATATCTTCACCTTCTCTCCCAACTCACGCAACTTCAATTTACGATCTGCCGATAGAGTTTGTTGACTTTTTTGGAGATTTTCGGGACAGCTGCCGATTTTGGATGACTGGGCGTTCAGCAAATTTGTGTCTGTACCACCGCAGGAGTACAGATACAAAAGTCAGTATATCACCATTTAACCGTTGTTTCTGACAAAGCAGAGCCCGAAAAATTCTTATGAAGATATTGCTTTGATCTAACAGTAATTTTGCCTATTAAAAGAAATGCTTTATTAACACACAACATTTAGATTATTCCTTTGTTTTGAAAATATGCAACAGTACCCTTACCTAAGTTACGATAATTTGTAAACAGATAATCAGATTGGGCCCAAATTTTTAACGTGCCAGTAGGAAGTTAGTGTACCATAAATATTATATGCATATTTTTATTACTAGAGATATCTATATATCAGGACAGAGACATTATGAATGATGGTGTAAGTAAAAGATTTGTAATAAAATTAGTCTTGTATTAGAGCGATGAAATTGATTTATTATATTGGTCATCGCTAATGTAGATGACATGGGTTTGTCTTGTTTATTGACAGTACGATTGTATTTTTTTTCCATTTTGTGTATTATGATTAATATTTGAAATGCTTTTTGGGAATTACAGCCGAAATATATTGTTTAATTATTTTTCTTATAATGAATTCGTTCTACTTTGTATTATGGTATATCTTGTTTCAATAAAATTTGTTGATTTTATTTTTGTGTGCTTTGTTGTTACTAGTGTTTTGTATTTTCTAAAAACAATTTCCTTAAATTATTAATTATTAAATTATCAATGATGTAATTAAGAACATTGACTACTGTTTGTCTATTTTGTTTTATTTCAAACAGAAATATTCTTTCAGAATGGAATTTTAATGTACACTAAGAAATTCTTATTTTTATCACTGTTATTTTCTATCTTATTTTGGTATTGGCTATCATATTTTAGGATATTCTGTATTCTTGTTTCTGTTATACTGGTAGGGTCTAAATACTTCGATATTTTGGTTCTCTATCAACATTGAGGAATGCTGTATTATAATTTACCATGAGTTCTTATGTAAAACTTGTCTTTGGATTTTAAAGGGCGATTTGTAATTGACAACTTTGTCATTTTTTATCAAAACAAAAACCAACATATGTATGTGTGTGTACGTGTGTCTAGAGAGATAATATGATAACTGCAATCTTAACTATACAGACGATCAAAGATATATCTATATATTCTGAAAAAATAATTAGGAAAGGATATTAGTTCTTAACGCAGTGTTTAACATGCTTATCAAATAGTTAATCATAAAATACTTATAAAGTTGCGTCAAGTTCTCACTAAAACATTTACTGCGTTTTTATTGCATAATCAATAGCTAAAATTATCAAACATCTACCATTTGGATAAATTAAATTAGTCATTGTTTCATTTCCAAAATTGAATTCATGATAATAATTTCCAGTTAAATGTATTAGAATACTAATATGTGACCATTTGCCTGGGTTTTTATACTGGGCCAGAATTTTCTTCTTTCTAATTCAGTTTCTGATATTTTTCGGGACTGGAACACTAATCAATGACATTTCTTAAATGGGGAAAAGATTTCTTCGCCATTTATACAGTATGTCTCTTCTGTCTATCGTTTTGAATATACTATTAGTGAAACCCATGTATATGCCATGTTGTTGAAGTCAATTTTATTTACTTCCGAGAATATTACATATCATATAATATTGATTTCTTTTTTTTTAATTTTTGGCACTCTAAAACAATAAAAACCCATGACCATTTATGCTAACTTTATGCGCTCTCACTCAGGGAAGTAAAGTCTTCATTATGTAATAAATTGTTATCTCTGATGGTTTAATGATGTATATGTTCCGAGTCACGCCATTCTTTATTCAAATATCGAGATAAAAACTTTTATTAAATAAACAACAACATCAGTTTATGCTAGAAATAACATTTAATGAATGTCTTATCTGTGGGACCCTCTCGTAAAATGTCGAATGAAACAGAAAACTGGCACACGGTTACAACGTTTATTCATAACTAAGTTTCTAAAATCTATGCCTTGACGATGAGCATTTTAATATTATATTTCCTTCTAATATCTCTGCGTGCATTAATAAGGACTTACTCCAACACTAATGCGATGCACACAAGTGACATACTTTATGGGCAAAAAATCAAACAATTCTTCCATTTAAAGAGAATGATAAGTCCCGTTTTATTACTTTTATCTGATGCAGGTTATCTATAATTTTGCATATAACTGTGCTATTCAATTATTTGAATCATTGTTTTGGTTATAAAATTTATATAACCGTTTAACACAATATTCAAATTGAAAGTTCAAATACATTATTCAAAATTATCATTAGCAGGAAAAAAATTATTATAATAATTATTTCTATGTGGATTGAAATATATTATTATAGATTAAAAAGTGTCACATATTAAAGCAATGGTAAGAAAATATTGAAATAAATAATATTATCACCGAAAAACGTAAAACATAACGAAAAAAGTAAATATATGTTGCCTCCTGGTTCTTCAAAACTCAACAGAACCAAAAACGTAAATATTTACTTTACAACTTATTACTGCTTTACAAAAAAAATTCTATGTACGAAAATGGCATCGTATTATTAGCAAATATCAGAAGTAAGACGGACACCCTATACAGGTGGTGCAACAATATATATTTTATTTCTCTACATATTTTATTTATTATTCCCGAAGAGTCAACATGTTTGTTAATTTCTACGCGAGACACCAAAACAAGTAATGATTTAAATAATTTCTATCAATAAGTCGAAAAAGAATTCTAATTATATAAACAAATATATTTTAAAAAATCTATTATATCTAATTGCAAAATACTAGATTGTAATCACACACTCTACAATAGTAGCTTAGGGCCGAAACACATTGACAGGATTTCCTTCATGAGGAAACAATCATAAAGAAAGATTTACTCCTTTTTAGTACAATTCTTATGTGCGTTGTGGTGCAGTGGATATCGGCGCAGAACGAGAAATTGGGAGCCGAGTTGGAATTACAGTTGAATCCATTGAATTCACTTACGCTCAAATACCCTTGGGAAAGGTATTAATCCGTCTCTTCCCTCCAGTTATGGGTTAAATAGCAGAACAGACTGGGTTCTATAGCCTTGGTGGCAACCAGTCTACCACAGAAAACCATGGCAACCTACTGCTGGATAATCTTCTGCTCAGTCAGGTATGTCTCGAAAGAGACATGATCGCCCAAGCATGTTTCACATATGGCACTTAACTGACTGAATGCAATAAAAATTATTTTGAAACTAAAGATTCATGTTGTAATCTTTATTAAATAAAAGTTTTCTCTTACGTAATGTATGCTTCATTACAGTATTGATTGGTCACCGTAGTTTATGATTTCCAAAGTTTTGCCCGGCTTCATGGTCACTGTAGTTTAGGTTTTCCAATCTTTTCATGCTAAAATACAAAAGTAATTACCCACATGATGATTTAAAATAATTATACTTGCCTCGGCTATATGAGGATTTCGAAACTGTTACATCGCTGTAGAGTGAAATCAGTATGTTGAAATCAAATTCCGGCATTTGACAGTTCTGCTTAGCCGCTTTGGCGGGAAATTCTTTGCAGAAATGGATGTTATGGCGTCGGATTAGTACCTAAGAAGTCACCTTTTTTGGCTTGTCTTAGTTAACTCTCTCTCCCATTCTTAATAGCCAAATTATATATTTTATTCGTAATAATTTAAATTATCGTATATTCACTTTAGCCCAAAGATATAAATTTTCAATCAATTTTAAGCTTGATTGAAATTGTAATTAGAAATTAGAAAAACTAAGCAATACACGATAGATACATTTTATTTTTGACGATTAAAATATGATCCGAAATTAAAGTTTTGGGGGTGTCAACAATGATTGAATATTATTTCAGCAGTATAAAAACAGCGTAACAGTTTATATTCATTATAAAAAATAAGAATATTGAGCAAAAGTGTAAAGTTTTCATTTTCCTTGTAAAAGTATTACTCCATTTACAAAGACAGTTACGTCGAAATGTTCTGACGCTGAATAGGCTACACCAAATCAACAACGTGAAATGGACTCTATCAAAACTGACAAACCTGTAATCTTCGGATAAAGTAAGCCGATTTTTAACAAAATAGCATTTTTACATTTAACGAAATATCATTAATTATTTTGATTCATACAAATTCCTATAATTTTAACTATGCTTTTTCATTGTAATGTCTATTTCCTATAGAGTAATCAAATCCATCTATACTATTTTCCTTCATCGAATTTTGTTTGCAAACTTTGGCGAATATTTTGTTTATCGATCTGCTTACTGTATTGTGTATTTTTTTAAATTTAGATCATACTTATGATATGGTTTGTTGTTCAGACACCTATTTTTTTAGTCAAGTGTAAAGTTTTATACGTCCATTCTCTACTTTGGAAAAAATAGAAAATTGGAGAGTTTCCCATTTCGTAAAAGAAATCAATGTCTGAAATAACAAAATAATATTTCCCGGAATCTTTCAATGACCCGTGAATTAATGACGCTTACCGACTGCATATTTACGCTAAATCGCTCAACAATAAGGTTTTACTGCTGCCATAACTATTACCCTGAGAAAGATTTGGCAGGCAAAAATGGATGTTTTATCAGAGGAAATTCATTTCACTGAATCTGCGTTAAAAGAAGTGTGCTTATAGGTTAAGGAATAGTAATTTGGAATGAGGAATCGGTGAGCTATATCCAAATTGCAATCGAATTCGTCACATACACTTACACGCAAATCATCTTGAGAATTGTATGAATTTATCGTTTCTCATCAGGCGTGGATAAAATAGTAGTATCTGCCAAATTACTTGTTATATTCTCATATTTTTAAAATTAATATCTAATGGTATAAATTGTTTTTATAATTCAATATATATTTTAACTCTATATAACTCAGAAAGTGTTGATAATCCATGAAATATTTCACGAAAATCAACTTAAACGGGGAGATGTATTTGTTTTGAATTGATAAATTAGATGAACACTAAACCTTCAGTTAATTTAATCACGATTTGCAAATTTCTAAAGTAAATCCATATTGCTTTAGATAAACAAACAAAACTTACCTTTGATTTTTAAGTATTTACTATGAACAAAATAATATTTTTATATAACAATAGTAAGTCCCAAAAAAATCTTAACTATGGACTGAAAACCGAGGAACCAAATAAGTACATAAAGATAAGATAATGATAAAATATAAAAGAAATACGACAAAGAAATTTGAATGTTAACAAGTATAGAAGACATATCTTCTAAGATGTAACAAATCAAGAAGAATAGGAAATGGTAATCTTAAAAAAAGAAAGAGTAATATGCTGCTAAGTAATAACAATTTCTTATGTGGTAGTGTGTAATCGATAATATTCTCACTGATAAAGAGGAAACTAATGCGAAAAGAAATATACTGAGTATAAAATACAGAGAGCATATGACTATCAAGATAATTTGATATTAAAATCTGAAAGGTATTGTTTAAAGATATCGAACAAATAATGTGAAACGTGTCCATCGAAAATTTGACTCCCGCGAGAGATTAAATCCCAGTGGTAAAGATAGACATAACGATTAAATTACCTGATGAATTGTGTCAATGAATGTCATGAGGGAAAATGGTAAAAATGATCAAAAAATTATATTCTTATTTACCTGTTATAGTAATCATGAAGTTTTATTTTACATTTTTTATGTTTTTACAAAATTTTATCAGTGAATATCTTGAATGTTTCGCTGAAAAAAGATCATTTTATGCATTGAAGCAAATTCTAACTGAAATGGAGGTTTGTAGTTTTCGAATAGATAGTTTGTTTATCATGTGTCTTTGGAATGTTTGACTATTCGGGATTGTGCTTTAAGTAGTTGCTGATGTGTCACTTCAACCGGACATTATTATTTAAAAGACACAAGCAAAATCTAACTATACATAAAACATGTGACTTCCGTTAATCTGTTCGTCCGTCCGTCTTCCGTTATCCCCTGTAATTTAGATATACTTTGACCAATCTAAACTAAATGTTAATTCACATGGAATTTTTATATAAGGACGCTAATTATGTGTTAAGCCATGCATATATTCAGTGATGTGTTAACGTTAAGTTTCTTTTTTATTCGGAAGACATAGTAACAAACTATAATCATGAGTCCCAGTTCTTCTTCATCATATATATTGATGTAAAAAATAGTTCATGGGCTACATATTACTAAACGATATTTGCAGAAATTTACAGTTGAAATATGTAGCTCTTATTATAAGCCTAAGGGTATTACAGGGAACCAAGTTTAGTAGGATCAGCTAATAAATGTTATTAAGATGAGGTGTTCGGTAACAACGTTTTTCTCCAAGTATTTATGCAAAATACACTGTATAAATTTCGTTGCGTTTAATTCTTTTATACTGGTTCTTTTTAGCTATCAATAAGACTAGAAAATAGGGTTTGTGAAAAAAGTTTGATACGCAAATTCAGATATTTCTGTGTATTTGCTAGGAGTGCTAATGTGATATTTGTGACGCTTAGCGTATCGTTACAGGTTCGTGACGATCGGTTCAATGATCGTGATTTTGTAGCTATTTCTCCGCTCATAAAGAGGCCGCACTACTTTTCAATCCTCATTAAACGAGCGCCATTCTCTACAAAATTCTTTTCGCTTCCGCCCCGGCAATGTTATCTGTTTATCAGGCACCGTTAAAATTTGGGCGTGTTAAATGGCATTTCTGACTATCAGACACGGGTATTCTCATTGCAAGCAATGAATAGGGGGTAATTTAAATCTCTCATTCATTTTCTATTCTATGTTCTTTTTTTTTTTCTATTTTATAACAGACGTAAATTTTGGGAGCAAGTTAGCTAGCTAGCAGTATGATAATTTCAGATAATAAGAACGTACTTGTGCCATCGGCAGCGGCATTGTTGCATTGAAAGTCATAAAATGCATTCTAACACAGTGAAAATTCTATCGCATTCTTAGATATTTCTCTATTATTTTTTCCTTTCGCTTCTTCTGTCTGAAATCTACATTTTCAATTTTGTATATCTCCTACATAACATTTTCTTTCTATCCGTTCGCTTAATATATTCACTTCCTGTCTCTAGCATATAGTGACTATTCCCTGAGTGAGATTGTCACTTTCAAAAGACATTATTTCGTTTATAGGTCATGTGCAAGTAGGAAATGACGAATTTATGAGATCTTTGAATCATTCAGTCAGTAATCCAAACCCTATGTAAGATAGATTTAAATTTCACACACACACACACACACACACACACACACGCACGCACGCCTATATAATTAATAACATTACTCTTAGGATCTTAAAGATTTGCTCTCAAACAAAGTTGGATCAAGAACTCATGTTTATACTATGACTCTCTGTGATAACGCCTATCAAGTAGACGTTTTCGAATCGGTAATTAGGAATAAGTAGTTCGAGTACAATATTTTTCAAAAATTTAAACCAGCTATTGTGCAAAATTGTCCTGTATATCTGCGCCTCTCTGGGTTCTATTTCTGATAAATTTACAAAGCGTATTTCGGTTGGAGTTCTAGATTGTTTCGTTGCGACAGATAATTGTTTTTTTTTTCTGTTACATCTGTATTTTATTTTATGAGGAAGAATGTTCCCCCTCTACTTCGCAATAGTTTCTTAATTTGTATGTTAAAACGTAGCTGTAGATTGAATTACAATGAGAAACAACCCAAGGATTATATGTAAGATTTAAACATTACGTACCTAGAAATATCTGTAATTTTAAATATACTGCTTCAAAGGGCTGAACAATACACATGGTTCTGCTATTGCATAACACATTATAAAAAACCACAATTGTGTCGCTAATTTTAGTGTGGACGCGTTTCTCTTCCAACGTTCGTCACAGTCAAGTCACCACACTCAAATGTTGGAAGCCATCTACGTTCAATCAATAAGACCTCCACTGTGTAAACAGAAGGAATATATATTCGGCCTCTAACACATTCATATTTACAAAAGAAATAACACGATTATAAATGAAATATATATATATATATATATATATATATATATATATGCGGAAAAATATAACCCTATTTCCGCATGACAGAGCAAAAGAAATTATTATTAGTTGTAATACTAATTGTGCAGATTAAATGTTCCAATATGAGCAGAGAGAAAAAATAAGTATAACAGATAATATATTGTTTATTCGTTTGCAATATGAACACAGCTAATGTATTGTCAAAATATTGCAAAATAAAATATTGGTAACTAGCTGAGTGAATTAAAAAAAATGCAGATGTAGGCAGCAGGTCAGACGGGGTCATCACATCGGCGGCTATTATTTGACAAACGGAAACAACGTACCATTGAACGCACTAAACCTTACAGCTTGTCAAACAGGGAAGTAAGCGGTAGCCAAAAATTTGTTTCGGGTTGCCACAAATCATTGACGAGGCCAAAATTTAAACCCTGAAATTCCCAAATTTCCTGTGAAACCTGAAAAAATAATGTAATCAATTGAATAAAAAATAGAAGATGGAAAGAGATGGTGTTACTAGAAATATGTCTGTTTCATTGGTTAAGCCAAGTAAAGGAAATAAAACCTCCTCAAAATGCGAAGGTGGGGGTGATTTCATTGTCTTAGGATTTGATTCACATGAATATCCCACGTCCGTCATTCCTCCACTAAGAGAATTCGGGAGAGGCATAAATATAGAGCCCCGAAGAGCAAAAATCAGTTGAATTGAGATGCAGTCGAAATGTAATGACAAGGGAGAGACGGTTCCCATCCGTGGACCAACGATTTTAGAGACAGAATCGGTGGACTCCGATAGAATCATGGCTGAAGACAGACCGACCGAAAAGTATTAAAAACAAGCTAGGAATAGATGCCAATTGTTGCGCTGAGCTAAGAGAGATAAGAGGAATTGCTGCCGCTGCTACCCACCACAGACAAAGACCTATCTTTGGCAGTTCCCGTAGGGCTTCGGTAAAAAGCTTCAATACGACATTTTGAATCGTCACAAACTTTAAAATTTTTATAAGAGTGAACAGAAATTACCAACCAAAAGCTCGAATTAATGTTAAGAAGACAAACACTATTCTTAGATGAAATTTCCGCTCCGTTGTAGACATAAGGAATTGAAGTATATATATTCTATTTCTTTTTGTCTTTTTTCTTTGTATATAAAGACATTTTCTGCTACTTATTCAGGCGTCATTCCATTTATTTTTAGTACCATTTTCATTAAACTAATTGTGCACGCGCGTCCGGTCTAGTTCAAGTTGTGAAAAAGACAGCTATCAAGATTTCAGCGTGACTTCTTTGCGGTCAAAATTCACAGCGTGAGCAAGGAAGAACATCGTTGTAATAGTCAACTTAAAACCAGCTACTGTGTCGAAACCATCAACGTCAAGCGGCCGCTGCCCGTAATCTCTCTCAGACACACACACACACACACACACACACACACACACACACATATATATATATATAAAAGATTCTCCGTTATGTCCGATTAAATGATTTGCAGACATTTTGTCCGCTTATTTTTTTGATAAAACCCTTTCATACTCACGGATAATCCTCGCGTATTATAATTGGAAGATGAAATAAAATGAGCTGTAAATCTGGGGAATGATTTTATTATTCATATTTCGATGTTTTCAAGTACTTTCAATATCTATTCGATGTCATCTTCAGGTGTGTGAGTTGCGATAACAAAAAATATTTGCAAAACTCTCTTGCTAAAAAGTATTGTAAATTTTTTTCTCGTTTCAAATATAAAGGCTGACAAATTTATTAGCGTTCATTAGAACGTGAACATTTTCCAAAATAGTTTTTTTTATATATTGTAATATTATGATCATGCACTTGCAAAAGCATAAAAAAAACTGTTCTATTTGCAAACTTTTAGAACATTACTATAACTTTAATAGCTGATGCTATTATTTGACGGCTTAATTTTTTTTATAGAATATTGACTCAAGAATCGTTAGTCTGTTTTTGTTGTATTTATGGTAGCGGATAATTGTCTTAAATGTTCTTCATGTTTTTATATTGTGACTGTAGACAGGTATATTATTGTAGATGTCTAGAAATGAACGTTGATAAATAAGCAACCGCAACGTTTGTAATTTATTTAATTTAATTAATCTAAACTACCAAGTACATAAATATTGAGATATCAATGGATATTATCCAGAGTTATATGAAATATAATGGATAAAAATCAACACGCAGTTTAACGGTTATATATCCAGAATTTATTTTGTCAGATGTAAAATTACAGACCTTTTTTTTCAAACCGTAAAAATCAAATGTTACTTTTATCTTAGAATATTTTAAAAAAGCTAGGAATACCGACACACGAAATGCAAAAAAATTTGCATACACCAAATCAGACTAACAGAATAATTCTTATAGGAAAAAATATAAACACAAAGCAGGAGTATAGATATAATCATACGCAAAATAATCAAAACAGACAGACATCTCTAAGAGGCCACATATGCACACAATTATATAAGCACTGATAAAGCACAAATAAAAATAACCAGACTAAAGATAAGACTGGGTAATAATTTTTTTTTTCACAGAAGAGGTGAGATCGTTTGGTCAAGCGTGATGAGAATCTTACATTTAAAAATTCCTTTGTTTTAGCTTTATAATTTTGCACCGTCGATGAGCAGTGATAGTGCAAAATTCAATTTTGTTTCGTGCGTAGAAGGTTTGAAGCGTATGAGAATATTGTTAAAAAATAAAGATAAATAATTAAGTAGATTGGCACCACGACATACGTCAGTTTCTGAGTAACGTTCTTTATTCCATTAAAAATACATTCGGTCAACTACATTGATTACATTGATTTCAAAACGTTTTTGTACATCACCATTTCGTAACATAACCTACAAGTTACTCGATGTTGGTTGATTTAACATGTGGCGTCTCGTACGAGAAGAGTTCGTAAATTCTAAGAACTATGGTGCTTTCTGTCTTACCGTATAAATCGATTCGAATTTTTGATGTTTTTTTTTATTTTGCGTACATCAAAGATGCCCGTCATAATCACGACTGATTCAACTTTGTTTAAAATCTGAACACAGGTTTAGTAGACACACACACAGATATACCCATATATATATATATATATATATATATATATATATATATATATATATATACACGAAAAAAATCGCAAGATCGCCAAGACCTACCGCGGTTTCGCACAACGGCTCGTCAGGGCAAAGGCAGACCAAGGACTAATCAAATAATTAGACACCTATTAAAGACTAACCCATTTGGGGGAGGGGGTTGTTTGAGGAAACAAAAAAAAAATTGGGGGGGGGGTTCACATATATTGATTAGAAAAATAATATATATATGAAAACCATATTCCCTAATAAAAATGCAGCTGTAATTTTTTAATAAGTGATTCCCTTTTAAAAATAATTTTAACGCTGTTCTGTGTCATTTTTCGTCTTTTAAATTAAAACGTTAAAAGCCCGCATTTAACTGGTTGATAAACCCTCGAGAATTCTAATGTTCTGTTGAGTGATTGGGAGCAGGAGGTGTGATGAACGAATATTTTGATCAAGAATTATAACATTAATGAACAACGTTCATTAGTCTACTTTTGGTAATGTGTGATACCTACAGAAATTCGTTGTCAGTAGTAGGAGCCCTAAGATACACCAATAGTTACATTCGTAGAGATAAAGCTTTAAATGCGGAAAAGGTCACTCGGTTAAATTTTTAATGTATTTTTCCAGTTTTTGGATGTTCACTATTTTGCAGAATATGTGTGTGTCCGAAGGTCATCTTTCGTTATTTTTATTCAATAATTAAGAATTCGCTGTCATTAAAAGTACCGACGTGTTATCTATGTGGTAGTTAGAATTATTTCTTGGCCTCCTTATATATATATATATATATATATATATATATATATATATATATATATATATTCAGATATTATAACATAGTTAGGTTATAATTATTAGCTATTATATCTTCATTTGTAATGATATTATAACATTTATGTCATAATTTCGGAATAAATATTATATAGAAGATTTATATAAAAGATAATATTTTTTTAAATAAACACTATACACTAACTAAAAACTCAGAATTAAACAAACTTTACAATAGGAATTCAATCAAATTCAGTTATTGTGATATCATTAATTTTGAAAATATCATTAAAAAAAACTAAACGAAAGTAACCTAAATCAAAATGTGCAAAGTAATATTATTAACAATGAATGTATTTGTAGGACAAAAACAAATGCAATTATTGGTTTTGTAATAAAGAAAACGGTTATTTACAAACCAGAGATATATGGAATAAATTGTCAAATTAAAATATATTTAGGATCTATCAAATCAGTTTTAAAATCAAAGTTGAAAAACATAAATCTATATTAAAACTAGAAAACCCCAAATATTTACCAAAGTTGTTAGCTACGTTTGAAAATTAGAATTGAAATATGCAAAAAAAATATCCTAATAAATCTTGGAGTGTCCTCAAAATAGCCAAACCATAAAAAGGTGGAAATGTATGTAGAATTTGCTAAAAAATTAGGTGATATATAGCTCCTAGAAAGAAAGCAATTACTAAATGAAAGTTCAGAAAATATGCTGAAATATAATCATACCCATAAATATTTATTAAAATCATACAAACATGAATGAAAGTGTTCTATATTCCGTAAAATCTGATTCCTAATTTTGCAAACTTTTCCGTTGTTTGATAATTTCAGTCGTGCATTCATGAAAAAATCCCAGTTCCAGTGATTGAAAGTCTGAAAAATTAGTTATTTTAACTTTCTTGAAGATACCGAAGTTTGAAACTTATGTCGCGAAACTAATACATTTCTAAATGAAAGTTATTCAAAAGTCCTACAGTTTTACTGTAATAAACAAATTTAATATAATTGTTTACTGCTCTTACTTATTTATGACCCAAAAAACGAATTAATTTTATATATATATATATATATATATATATATATATATATATATATAATATTCAGATGAATGACAACGAAGAAAGTAATTAGAATATTCAAAACATTAATTGAAACAGTGTTCAATACAGTAATAGAACAATAAATTCTGATCATTAATTATGTTAGAACATGTCATATAAGGACTCAAAATTCTTATTAACTATTAGTTTAGGCAATGTTTCTTCAATGTTGAAAGATAATTCTAAATTTTTCTAGTAATTTGTAGTTCTCACGTGTTCCTTATAATGATTAATATATTATCAATTTTTTTCATGGTTACTTAAGTTATTTCTATGTATAATTCTTCTTCGTTATCTTCTGATTTTACAGTTAATTGGTATATTACATTGTTCCGCAAACAATTTCCGTTTAAAAACACTAGTTGTTTTTTGTAAATTATCCATAGCTTTTATTTTCAGGAAGATTTTAGATCAATTTACAGTTGTGCTTTTATATTATTTATGCGATGTAATTTGTACAAATATAGCTGTGTTAGAAAGTGCTTGATGATTATATGGTGATGGAATTTCTTGTGTTTAATAAACTTTTTGCAAGGTATAGTAATCTTGTTCTTACTTTATTAGTTTTTCTGTTTAAAATTCTCTGAATCGTACACTTATCGAAAAACACTTGTGCAAAATTTTAAAATTAATTAAGTCAGTTTCCTTTCATATATCCCTAAATTGACAACGAATGATATATTATTCATTTAAATTTCTGAGTAACGTTTTTGCCTGATTGCATTGGTGTTATTTTTACAACTAGCTTTAGACTTTGAAACTTTTGCATATATAATGAAACAATTATATAACGTAAAAAGATCAAGAATCAGTTAAATCATTTTAACAACGGCTGCAGTGAACACTGGTATATATTGCATATACCGAATGTTCGCATTCCTCATTGTGTCTTACTGATCCTATCTGTACTTAAGAAATTTACAAATGAAATTTTCTCATTTTTGGGAATAATTTGAGTTGTTAAAAGTTTTTTTTCCCACATTTATCATATATTATCGATTTAGGTTCATGAATTTATGCATTAGATGAAAAATCAAGAAAACTGATTGCAATGAAAATTGTGAATATGTTGTACCACCAGACAGCTCTGCCCTCTTGAAAATTCTGACCACGCCGTAGTATCCGTCAACATCTCATTCCACTCCGACTCTACCCAAGAAACCCAAACCAGCACAGTATCCTACTGCTACCAAAGAGCAGATTGGGATCCCGTGGAACAAAGTTTTTAGACTTCCCGTCGATGACTGTAAATCCGAGGTCTCCCCATGGTATCGATGCTTTAATTCCTATCAGGGAATTTCTTCTTAAATCCCATTCGTCTCCCGGGTTCCCGCCCGTTTGCTCGGACGCCATGGCCAATCGGAATCATTTCTTCCGGCTCTATCAAAGCTACGAGTCGGACCAAAAGAGGCGCGTTTTCGCATCAGATTTAATAAGTGTTAAAAGATACTTAACGAAGCTAAGATGTTGTTTGCTTCCAGAACGAAGCAACGCATAGCGTCCAAGAAGTTCGGCACCAAAGACTACTAGCGACTCTTTAAAAGCGTGCTGAACAAGAGTAAGACCTCCATACCCTCCCAATCAATGAATTTGAGGTTCTCACCTCCTCCGCAGACAAGGCTGAGTGTTTTGCTCGCAAATTCTCAACCAATTCGAGACTGGATTCGTCTGGAATTTCTACACGCGACTTCCCACCTATAACTGAAGCTGAACTGAATGACGTCCACATTACACCACCGATGGTCCCTAAAATAATCTCAAAATTTGACGCATACTATACGAGCGGACGGGACAGAATCCCAGTCATAGTCTTGAAGAAATGTACCCCTGAACTTTCCGCTGTCCTCTCTAAGCGCGACAACTTCTGCCTATAGGCTACCTGCTTTCCTGCCTGTTGGAAGTTTTCCTCTGTAGTTCCTATATTTAAGAATATTAGAGAACTCTCGGACACCGCAAATTACCGCCCTATCAGCCTTCTTCCGATCTTTGGCAAAGTTTTCGAAGCTATTCTTAACGCCGAGGTGGTTCAGCATCTCACAGCCCACAGGCTCGTCTCGGACAAATAGTATAGTTTCCGCTTCACCAGGTCTACTGCTGATATGCTAACGACCATCACCGTTTATATATACCAGGCACTCGACAAGAATGGCGAAACCAAAAACGTTGCTTTGGATATATCCAAAGCGTTCGATAGAGTCTGGCATGCTGGCTTTCTATGCAAACTCCGGAGCTATGGTATAACTGGACATTTGTTTTACCTAATCCAGTCATTCCTTACTAACCTCACATTGAAAGTGGTATTAAACGGACATGCCTCCGAAAAGTACCATACGAACGCGGGTGTCCCTCAAGGCTTTATCTTATGTCCGAATCATTAATGATCTCTCCGATGCCATAAGATCCCAAGTAGATATGTACGCCGATGACACCACAGTTTACTCTCACCTCGATCAAAAATATGGTGTGGGCGACAAAGCACACCTCGCTACCAAGCCTGAGAAGGACCTCCAATCCATAGTGGCCTGGGGTAAGAAATGGCTCGTAAATTTTAATGCTTCCAAAACGAAGCTGATATCAATTAACCATCATATACAATCGCACCTACCTACCATTATCATGGAATAGGCTTGCATCCCAGAGAGTAATACACTACGCCTCCTTCGCGTCACATTCTCAACGGACCTCAAGTGGAATGACTATATCGAATATATTATTAAATCTGCTGCTATGAACGTCGGTTCTCTGTGCAAGGACCGGACGTTTTTCACGTCTGAATATATCCTGCACATATATAAATCTACCATCGGCCCGTGTACTGAATACTGCTGCCACATCTGCTCGGGTGTCCCTGTTATTCTTCTCCGGGTTCTTGTCAAAATACAACGAAGAATCTGTAATGTGATCGATATCGACTTGGCAGACCGGCTGCAGTCAGTTTCTCACGGGCGTGACATGGCTTCCCTGTATCTCTTCTATACATACTTTCACGGCTTTTGCTCTGATGAACTTTGGTCATAGGTGCCCCCTAGGTATGAATTTGCACGAGATACTAGATTAGCAACTGGACCCACTCTTTTACAGTAAAACCGATAAAATGTAACCCAATTTCTACTCCAACAGCTTCTTTTCTCCCACTTCGCACATGTGAATTTCCCTTCCACATGATTGCTTCCCCGACAGCTACAATCTCCAGTACTTTAAATGTAAGGTTAATAGACACCTCCTAACCCACCAATTTGCATCCATTCTCTCAAACACTCTTTCCATCTAGGCAACCCTCATCCTCGGTAGCATTACCCGTCTATCACCCTCCTTCTGAGATTTACTATATCTAACCACTCTTTCTCATAACCTTCCCTATGTAACCCCCTGCGCAATAGTGGCAGTGGAAAGCCTTGCTTAGGGTGAAATGATTATAAAAAAAAAAGAAAGAAAAAATAGGCATTGTTTCGATACATATTTGGTTGCTGTCAGAGTAAAGAATGCGGGTAAAATTCGCCAAACAACAAAAAAAAATTTGTTTGTTTTGAAATTAGCGCAGACTAGGTCACATAATATGGAAATGATGTAAAAATGAAATGATGTAAAAAGTGAGTCAAAATATGACGTAGTTGCTCATATAAGAGACAGAAATTAGTAGTGGCAATTGGGGAGCATTGGATATCGGAACTCAGACTGAGAAGCACAGAGTGAAAACAGTGCATGAGTGCAACCTCTTGACCCTCGATGCGTGTTTGCTGACACCTTTGACTACTCTTTCCAATCTACGCCTCAGCCACTTGAAGAGCGAATGAAATATAAGACGCCTATATATATATATATATATATATATATATATATATATATATATATATATATAAAGAGAGAGAGAGAGAGAGAATGAGGGGGTTTTACGGGCATACTATTGTGTTAGAATGTCGTCATTTTATCAGCGTGAAATAGGTAAGCTATAAGTCAGAAGTTTTGTGTATCCGTCTTCGAATTTGTAATCGTAGTTCCATCGAAGTGTATGCAACATGTTTGCCATTTATTGCAGTTTAATTGTTGTCATCATTGGCTCCAGGTAGGTAACACATCCTGGTCATTTGGTGCCGTCTGTCGTTAAATTTCAAAATCATCGTTAATCTTGGTATCGAAGATTATACAGCATTGGTCTTCTTATTATAGAATGCACAAAATGTGGGTCCTTATATCGAATTAATAAACCTGGTAGATGAAATATCATACACGTTTTTTATTTTAGTTGCCAGGTTATATAGCATACGTTGCTCTGCTGTACGTCATTTGAATACCACAGTAAGAACCATTTCAATACATGAAACGTTTGGCATTCATTGAACGAAAATTTAGCGTTGCATTCAATTAAATTTTACAAAATATTTTTCATAAAACTTTTTTCTCATAAAATCTGTTATCACTGTTTTTAGTATCCATGACTGTTTTCTTCCTAAAATTTTGCATATATATTTGTGTGAGGTCAATAACAAGGTTATAGCAATATCTTTGTTACAAATACTATCAATTTTAGTTTTTGCCGCTGTTGGATATTATCACATGCATCCCGTGATTTTCCACTAATTGTAGACTAGATTCTCACTTTTTGAAGTTGCTTTTCCTTGTTTTAGCTTTCGTCTACTAACTTTTCTTTTTTATTTCTTTCGAGTTCTTTGTCCAGCGTATCTTATTTCTAAAACTACTCACACCGATAATAAATTCTGGTAGAATCTCTAGTTCCCTTAGTGTAGTGCCACTGATGAGACTGAATAAATTTCGGAAGAACATACATATTTGTGTTACATCATTTTCTATATTTATGTTGTCTTAATTCATTATGCCTATTTTGTTTCAAATTGAGAGCATATTCATTATTAATAACGCAATCACGCATATAGGCATAGAGACATCAATGTGTCTAACGAATTTGCACACCTGAGGCTCGTCGGAAGAATTTCTCTTACACATTTTTATTCATGCTATTAATCAAAAACGCCTGCTACATTTGCTCTACGACTTCTGTTACACACACACACACACACACACACACACATATATATATATATATATATATATATATATATATCCTGAAAAATCAAAGAATTAATACGTTTTTTCAGTCCAGAATTTGAGAATTCGGCTTCCGTCATATTTCCAATCTTGTTATGTAGCGTCTGTTGTTCTTTGATATAAATATTTTCACGGTATTCTTACTAATAATTTTTCTTCTATGTTACACTGTTTTCATAAATTTAAGATAAATATGATTCTGGCTGATAAGCTTTATTAAAATTAAATGCAAATCAATATTCATACTTGTTTCTCTTTTGTATCATTTTCTTCTCTGTTTCTGTCACTCTAAGTAAACCTTAACCCTCTAATGTTTTTTGCGCCTTGTTTGGACAGTTATTATTTTACAATTTCATTATTGACGAAAATTCTAGCGTTTTCATTATTCATTATTGATGAAAACACTACCGTTTTTACTATATGGCATCGTCAAAATTGAATAAAATATTCTTTTCTGTATTCTTATTTTCCACTACACTAGTTTATGATATATGAAGAATTACAATGAAGATAATTTAGAATGATGGCTAGAAGAGTTCATTGTACATAATGAAGACATGTGATGGAAACACTGAATAACCTACGTATTTATTTTGTGTTAAAAGATGGCGACACAGTTTACTGAAGTGGAGAATGATGCTTTGAATGATAAAGGTAGAGGAAGTTATTAAGAGCTGTAATTACCGTGATTTCAGACGGAAAATCATGACTGATTGTGCTTGATATAGAGTGTGACCGATAAAATCGTTAGTTAAACCATTTGATTCACAGGCACTAGTTTGGTAAATCCGGAGTCGGATATTTCTTAAATGACACTTGATTTTTGTCTTTCATTAAGGAAACAAGAACATATAATTGTGAATTAGATAGATATACATTAATTGTTATTATTATTTACTTAGCGAGTGAAGAATCTGACAACTGGACAAAGCAGGAGATTACGCTGGCAAAAATAACATAAGTAGTGGAATATAGATGAGACTCTTGATATTGTAAGTTGATACCAAGACACAGATATTGTACGTGAGCAAATTAAGTAATAGGAACAACAGAATCCAGTTGTGTTATAGCAATAGCATCTGACTGGAACTTTTAATACACCCATAATCTCAGAAAGAAAAAAATCTTATTTAATTCGCTTAGGGTCAAACTAACGTAGAACGTTTTCCTCAGTACGTATTTCAAGCAGTACATGTTCGATTCACCTGAACGGATATGTAATATCAATCATCCTATATAGCAGTGAATGCTGGTAGTCTTCTCAAAGTTGAAGGAGAGGTATGAAGTAACATATGTGAGTTTCTACAGAAAGTTAATAAGAACATGGACAAAACATTTGATCAATGTTAAAGTTTAAGAGAAAATGAAAACAAAAATACAGAACATTGTAAATGAAACAATTGATATTTCAGTTGAATACAATGAAGAAAGAGGGCTTACAAGTTCTGAGAATCGGAAGTCAGTTTGAACGTATACCATACATACAAAGTTCGTGTTTTCAAGATATAACATTTCCATCTATTTCCATGCATCCATATAAGATAGAAAACAGTGTAAGGACATGATCGCCTACACCTTGATGGACTCACTGCATATACAAATAATGAAAACTCATGGACAGTTCTCGATAAAATATATTTTATATATTAATAATTTTATTATTATACTACGGATAATTTCATGAAAATATCAGCCTCTCCTTCATTTCATTTTACTGAAAGCATATAGATAGTAGAATTACATACTGCTTTGCGATTTCGAATAGTAATGATTATAATCTATAATCTATATCTAGCATGTAAAATCAATTACTGCGTAATTCACCCGTTACTATTTGGCTTAAGCCACTGGTACAGTGCATGGGAATAGATCATATTCACGTTAAGATTTAAAGAAGTTAAATTTCTGCTTGAAAAGAAAATATCCCAGTTTTATGTATTAAAACTTTGAGTAAATCTTATATCTTAATAAAGACAGGATATTTTATGGAATTCCTAAGAAAAAGTAACTAAATTAAGAAATGGGAAGTTATTGATAAACGTAATATACGCACAATAGCTTTGTGGATATACAAGTAAAATAATCGGGCCATATACCGTTTTATTAAATACCCTATATCCTTATGCTATCCACTACATTGATAAAAATGGGCAGGAATTTCTCAATCCACATTTTCGTTTTCACAACGTTTGCGAGTTCTTTGTGGAAAATGATTATTTTTTACCCTTCTGCATCTCTCTCACAGGTGAGACTTGTTGAATGTCTCACTTTACTGTTGATACTACCATGGAAAATTCTCGGATGAATGACTTTCTGTTTCGGTCAGCGTTAATCCTCACAGCCAGGATCCGACATACCACTTACGTAGCAGCCCACCGCCCACATTCCTACGGTATGACATCTGTAAGTGGTAAGTTCAAGTTAAACTGCTTCTTCCCGCAAACCACTGCCTGGTGGTACTGACTCTCTAGAGGAGGACTCCCCGATCACTACAATATTAAACAGTTTAAGGTAAGGTTTAATTTATATCTTCTTCTCCTGTCCATATAATTTACCCTTTAACGTAGGTGTCTGCTTTGAGTGGCACCCGTAGTCCTTGTCAGCGTAGCAAGAATTATGGGTTGCGACGCTTTGTTGGATTGCAAGCAAAACTTTAGTGGGTCGTAAGAAGTTAGACAAGAATTACACATTAATTTCGATTAAACGCTATCTCTTGAAATAGACTCGAACTTTCATTGCTAACCTATCGTAAAAAACCATAAGTGTATTGACGTGGTGAATAATCCCGAGTTGTTCAAGCTCTGAATTTGATCATTCGTAATCGCGAAAAAGAAATCAACTCTCATCTATTCATATTAATAATATTTTTTATATTCTTTCCTAGATTTTTGCCTAGTAAATTTGAGTTTGTCGCCATAATATGTGGTTCTGTTGGTGGTTCCCGATTATAAATATTTATAAACCTATGAAATAAAACACACATGTAGAGGATACTACTTGTTTTTGCATCAACGTTTTCAAAACGAAAACCTTTAAAAGACCAACAGCTGAGGCAATATAACAATCAGTAGTGAATCTATAAAGAACATAATGTTACAGTTAATGTGAATGTAAACGAAAACTTGCATACTGTGACCAAAAGTTCAAGCGAACTGGAATAAACAATGCTGATATATCATATGTGGATCATTCGAAAAAATATAAAGAAAAGGTTTAACATACCATTATTTAGATTATAAAGTATTTAAATTAAAAATATAGCCTACAAGTTTCTGGAATGTTAGAGAATTAATGTAATAACATAAAAATATACATTCAACAAAACGTGTATATCCTGTTTCTTGTTGTCTTTCTTTGTTAGAATTTGCTTTCAGTGTATCAATTTTTGTAATTTGCACATCTAAATTTGTTCATGGGTGTTTATCCAAGTGTGATTGACACGGAATAGGACCAAAGGAGGCCACACTGATAATTTTCTATGCTACGAGATAGCATCAACAACAAATATGTATGAATATTGTATAGTATTCAGAGATACGGTAGTTGTAACGTTCCCTCGAGCTTTAATTTATCTCATCTGGTCCGGTAGGGATTTGGCATTCAATCTTCTTTACATGGATAAAAGACATAAACCACTTTTTGCACACTGTTCATGTTTCTTAGTTTGAAAGAAAAAATAGTAGATCGCAATATCAATTACATCATCTGACACCCTTTGTTGCATGCAGAAGCTAGTAGATACTTTTCGCAGCATGCAAACGAAGCACTAACGTGCTATTGTCAATAGATTTAAAACGAACAAAACATGACCTATTACTTTTCTTTTATTCTTCATTCTTATTCCTATTCAGTTCCTTTTTTAATTTTTTCTTATTATCTATTGGTCTACCAGATCGGTATTTTTCTTCGTTCTCTTCAAATGTTTTTTAATTTTTTGTTCATTTTCTAATATATTATTTCGTATTTTCTTATATTTTTATCATATAATTTTTTTTCTTCTTCTCGTCAAGATATATCTTCCAACTTATTTTAAACGTTTTGTTACTTTATTTCTTTCTTTCGCTAATTCTAACCTTTTCCTTGATATTCTTTCTTTCTTTCTCTCTTTCTTTCTTACTCTCTTTCTTTCTTTCTCTCTTTCTTTCTCTCTTTCTTTCTTTCTTTCTGTCTTACATTTTTCGATAAACGTTTCCACGATTTTCTTCCATGTGATTCCTATCTTTCCCATGAATTGTATACCTTCCGTCCTTCCTTCCTTCCTTCCTTCCTTCCTTCCTTCCTTCCTTCATTCATTCATTCATTCATTTATTCATTCATTTTTTTCCTTTCTGGTCATCTTTCATTTCTTATTTCTTTTCCTTCTATTCGGCTTTCTTTGTCCCTACGAATCATTCGTGATCATGGCAGGCCTTGATGATCTTTGTTTGGCGGAAAACTATTAAGTGTTCAGGCATAGTTATTGCAAACTAAAATTCCACAGAATTATAAATAAATCATGAATAATGTTGTGAAAATAGGTTAGAATTTGACGACACTTTATACTGGATATGAGTTTCGTGAAATAATTTGAAAAATAACACACATTATAAAAGGAATTATTAAAAACATACAGAATATGACTGTAAAAAAATCCAAATTGATGGATAGAAATCAGAGAGAAATATGAAAGCATTTTAAAAAAATAACACACTGCATAAGACGGTGATACATAGATAGAAAGTTGAGTAGCAAATTTATCAATAAAACAAAGCAACAAATATAAAATATGTGGTAATATATACATTTAACATTCATTAACTTCTAGAGAAACCATCTCCAGTTTTTCAAAATTCCTTAAAGATTCGCGGTTTCTCATATAATCTTTCCCTGGATAGTATTATCGTTTATTCGTAGAATCATATATACATTTCTTCATATCTTCGCTAGATATCTGAAAAAAATTATTCTTCTATGTGCTATTTTCTGTAAGGAAATGGCACATGATCACATAGCGGGTAACTCTTAGCACGCTTTCCCTTCATACCCCAAACAAACACCGCTCTGCCATGCATCTGCTCAGGCTTTTCAAATAAGTTGTTCACTGCTTTGCTCTATCTCTCTCTCCCTCTACTTGACTTGAGAGTATCAGATTCTCCAGGCTCTCGTTCCTCATCACATGTTTCGGCTGCCTGTTAATGATGCTTTGTATATCATATTAGAGATTCAACTTTCCATTCGAATTCAATAAACTTTGAAAATGTATAAATTTATAATATTCTGATTAGTTTCTTTGATTATTTCTCAGTGTCTCCTTGTTTGCTTTCTTTTAAGATGTAGCTTTTTTGCTTACATTAGCCAGATCTTTTATTTGCAAGAGCATCACTCAGAACATGGGATGAAATATTGCTGAAATCCAAGCATTCGATCTTAAAGATACTATTTAACCATTTTCTAAACTCCATGTAGTATTTATCTGTGTCATTTTAAACTAATAGTACACTCAATATTACGCCCAAGATCTACATAAGTTAGTGCGTTATTGATGAAAGCATCTAAACTTCGAGCATTTCTGCCCGACATGATGTGGTTTCACTTTGATTTTTCTCAAATATTTATATGGCAACAATTATGATGTTTTTTTTTATTCAAGCACAATTACAAGAATCTAATTACTAGAGTGTGAGTTAGGTTCCACCCTTTTACTGTTAACATAGATAAATGCAGTTTTCTATTGAATTCCAATAGTTTCTTTTCTCGCATACTCCACCTATGGACATCACTTTCGATTTACTTCTTTTAAATGCAACATCAGTCGTTATCTTCTTTCTTGTGACTCGGTAAACTTCTGTCCTTTCTTCAATCCTCTGTATTTTCAGTCTCCCCTTTCACTTTCTTTCACTGTAAACATCCGCATAATGGTGACATGACCACCTTCCTCGGGTTGAAATGATAAAAACAAATTATTAGATTATTCTTTGAGACTTATGCAAGTGTTTTTATGAGAGTATGTAAGACAAAAACTGAGATTTTTTTTTGAAGAGGAGAACATTGTCCTGTTTAGAACATCGGGTATTATATAAACAATGTAGCTCTTCTTGGTGTGAGACTTTATCTTTCTTTTCCTTTCCAAGGGAGTACGAAGGGGATGCTTATGTCTAATACACCGGTTCTCGTTCGATCACCAAAGTTAAGCAACGTGAGCCTGGTCAGTATTTAGATGGGTGATCACTTGGGAATACCAGGCTCTGTAAGCGTTCTGTGACGGATGTCCGTTGTTGTGCAATGCATGTCGGCTTGGAAAGATAAATCGGTGAGCCGAGTCCGAATTCCAGTTTAGTATCCTGCATTCACTTAAGTCCTGGTACTCTTTGGAAAGGTATTAATCCGTCACTTCCCTCCAGTTATGCCTTCAATAACAGGATGGGGCCTGGAGTCAACCCATCCAGTGTTGGTGTCACAATAAAAACACCCTTGGTAGCCCTGGCAAAGCATCAAGTATTCAGCTATTTGAAAAGATTATGAATTTCGCTATAAACTGTGCCAGGGTTCCAAATGCACAGGGAATACTGGAGTGGTGTAGTGAGTTATATATCTCGGCCGAGGACGCAAGGCGGCGTCGGCGACGAAGAAGATGAATACGATATAGCCCTCTATACACTCTATAGTCTGGCATAGCTCTAACTGCAGTAACAGGGGTAAATAACGGATATATCACATCTGTCCATTTGATATTGAAATGCATATACACCAGCAAGAAGTTAGCATTTCTTTGTACAAAAAGATTTGTAGACAAGAAAATTAACATGCCCCGCACATAAAAGCTTTTCAAATATTTCAAGCATGTGCATTTACAACTTGGATGCACCAAATGAGATATGACAGAAAAAGTGCATTTCTTTCATGCGGTGTGTCTATTTTTAATTCGTGGGTGTAAGAGAATTTTCATAATCTCTCACAGTGTCTTATCATTGTCCAGGAATTTTTATTTATTGACCTGATCCACTAATGCTATTGAAAAAACAAACAGTTTCCTTGACAAAATACAATTCAAGATCTGCTCTGCGATATTGTAATATTCACACCTTCAATGTATTTCATGCCATAATCTACTTCTGCTGATAATGTATACATCACAGTAGAGACAGACAGCAGGGAATTCGCTATGTACATTCTCGGGAGTTGAATAATTAACCGTCGTCACACCTGCATAGATATTAGCAAAATATCCGAAAATCTATCATTGTAGATCCTAATAAAATCAGAAATAAAGTATCACCAGGCAGACAGGTTAGGTCTTACTGCATTTCGCTTAAGATTGCCTCTAAATGCAACAATTATAGACCTACCCGGTATTATCGACTTGAATGTATAGAAGATTATGCCAAAAATGCTATAGCTGGAGAGGTAATATCGCGTCTACTATGCGAAGGTTCTAAGCTTTGAGTCATCTAATATAATCGATTTATGGGCGCCTTTATAATCCAGTGTTTCGTTGTTTGATCGTCTAATGACAGATAAGAGAACAGCTATATACATAGATTTCCGTACTGTTTTCTGAGTCAAGAACTTGTTTCTATTGAGTAAATAATGAACCTTTGTGATAAAAGACTGTAGGACGTTGTAGTTGTCACAAAAGACGATGCAAAGACGACATTGCAAATTGGGGACGCGACCACATATATTAAACAGGATTTAACTAGAGATGTATATTTTATTCGAGAGATGCCCTTGGTAAGTGTGGAGCTAAGTTTACAATATCACTAAAACGAAGTTACACCAGCAGAAATCTACAATAGCAATGAAAACAATCCAAACAGAAGCAGTACTACCAGACTAACCTAATAATATTTTTATTTTATACAAATAACTAGCAGTATAGCCGGCGTTGCTCGGGTGTAATGAAATTTTTAAAACTAATCTATGGTCCTGGAGCTCAGACTCTTTGGACGTTGACACGAAAGACTAAAAAGCAATAGTTGTTTCCAGTTAAAGCGAAACCGTAGACTAAAAAAAATCTTAATGAATGTAAGTCAAATTTTGATTTCCTGGTATCGATATCAAATTCTCTGCACTATTGTCAGAACTACAACCTTGAAATTCCTGAATATCGTTTCTTATGTCTTTTTCTATCAGTGCATCAAATTTGATTAAAATCGGACTACTGCTTCTATAACTCAAATTTTTCGATTATCGATTTTCGTTATTTATCTGAGGGTATCTCGACACAAAACCTACCTAAGAACACTTGCAGACGCTTATAGTACAACTGTGTAAATTTTGTAGAAAATCGGTTTAGCCGTTTCGGAGTCTATAGGTAATGGACACACACACAGACATACACACACAAAGTTCCATTTATAAATAAGTTTAGATAGTTTCATAAAGTGAATAGCAAGTACTTATGCTGAGAATCGAACTCAGCATTTGCAATGGTTTATGAGAGAAATGTACTAATATTTACTCCATATTGAAGTTTGCATTATAACACGATACCTGCAATGCCGGGAATAATTTAGATATAAAAGCGGAGAATTAAGAAAATACTTTTGTGCAGAGCAATGCAAATATGCAATAATGGCACAATGGTGTCCTATTTGTTCGTTTTTATTCTTAGTTTACCATATCACAGAAAACTGAAAATACGCTGCAGCATCTATTTCCAAAGATAAATATTTGTCGAGTGATTTGAAGTTGCTTTACTTCGGAAATGGAAACTTCCGATTGAATTTCCGGTTATCTGAATGCAGGAAGTGCGCTTGCCTTCGTTAGAAACTGTTTTGTCAAAGTATCTTTATTTTCCATTTTTTCATAATTCAAAATCTTATACGGTATTCAAGTGACGGAACTAAACGTGGTGTAACCATTAGCAGTGGCAAGTTAAATTCAGAAACTTGTCTTTGATGTTCAGTTAAATAGTAGCATTAAAAAAAAACAAATTTAATGATATCAGATTTGCTCCATATTTGGAGTTAGTTTTTAGAAAATCAATACTCTTTTCCCTGATGTTTGTTTATTGAGAATCGTAACGTTACTTTTGAATGAGCAATTTTGGCATACTGTTCAACTAGACATATTCGTAAACTTTCACCCGAATATGTATTCCGTATTTTTACTTATATATATTTATCTATTTTCTCAAATAACTGATGGACATTAGAAATATGGAAGGAAATAGTAAGTATATCGTAGTGTTCCGATATTCAAAGCAATCAGTTACACAGCAGTAGTAAGGAAATGGGCAATACAGCTTAGGATTGCCAACATGTAATTAGCAATTGGCAGATAGTAAGTCGAAGATTTATTTTGAGACTCCTCCCAGATAAATATTGCGCATTGTGCAAATAAACTGCCTTTTAAAATCGATGGCATATTTATTGTAAGTTCAGTTGTTTGACTGAGTGGTATATATTTAGATTTAGTAGAAATTAATAGAGGAATGACAGAACAGTAAGATAAATATTAAATAAAGTGTTCAGTTTGGAACACGCTGATTTTTATTTGGATCAAGTGAGACAAGAGGCAGGACAAAATTGATTAGACGTGATTATAACAAAAACAATAAAATAACATTTGTTCTAATGCAAGTACTATAAATAATGATGAGATATTATTCCAGAAATTCAGAAAAATATTTTAGAAAATGACCTTCATCAAAATTAAGCAGTGCATTTCCTAAAGATTATCGAATTTGTTATGCGCACAATATGGGCTTTAAGGAGAGTTTAGCCAGCAGAATTTTATGCTGAACGGACATCATTTTTTTATGTTCGGATATATGGAGCGCTCATCTATGTTTCCATTCATTCATAACGTTCAAGATACATACATTAAAAAATCATGGCGACGTATCCCAGAAAATTGTTTGGTTAATCCGACATTTATATATGGATATGTATTTTCATATATTGTTCTAATATGTATCAACACCACTGATTAGAAATGTTAAATAAAAAAGAAAAAACGTTCATAAAAATCCTATGAAAAATCGAAAGGAGACAAACGATTCCAAAGATGGAAAAGGTGACTTCAAGATCTAAAGAATTAAATTTCATCGAATACATAGCTGAGTGTGCTCAGCTAATATCTAACAAATATCGTCTCATATATCGGTCAGCACGGACAAAAACATTACAGACGAAAATAAGATTTGAGTCAATAGTACTGCTGTTCAACATTGGCATATCTAGAATACACTGAATGGAATATGAGAACATTGAGCAATTTTAACGAAAACCAATATTTTACCAAGAGTAAGAAATTGTCAGTTGTAATTGCTCTGAAACATAGCGAAGAAAACGGGTTGATTGTATTTGATAATAACAAGACATAATGAATAAAATTGTCCAGAGTGAAACAGCGAGTTGTGTGCCTAACGAGATTGTGTAAATGGTGGACGGGACTTGAAATGGGAAGAATAGCATGTAAATGAACACAGATTAGATCTGTGTAGGATATGAAGTTGAAGAGCTCAACAAAACTGACATCAACTGGCGAGAGGTTAAACAAATGAGCATATATTTTGATTGCTCCTATGATTATTCAAAGGAAGATTAACATATTCAACATTAGTCTAAACCCGAAAGAATAATTACTGAAGATGAAATGTATACTAATTGAAACTATAATATATACACAACTTCATGCACCAACGTATGTTGTTTTACAGTAGTGACTACCTCGTGTGAAACTTGGTGCTGAGTATAAGATCTTCTTACACATTTAACTCAGTTAAGTATATGAGATACACGCTCCACCGAAAGAGACATGTCCGAGTAGAATATTATTCTGCAGTACGTTGTCATTATTATTTGAGGTAAACTGTTTGCAAACCAATATTTATAACCCAGTTTGATTTGCTATTTAAACTATGGCTAGAGGGTAGAGAGACGGGTTCATACTATTCTAAAGGATATTTGCGCGTCAGTAGATGTAGCGAATTCAACTGGAATTCAAACTAGTCTCTTATATTTCTTGTTTTGAGCAGATATCCACTGCACAACAACAAAAATCCTACTTGTATTATAATGTAGTTATAATAAAAATTTTCAAAGGAGCATTCTCCGTGCATTTTTGCTAATGTTAAATTAATATTAAATATTATTCTATATACACCCATCATCATAATCATCATTTTCTAGACTTTATGTAACCCAATAGTTATTGGTTGCAAACCAATATCTTAATAACTGGGAATGACATTTCAGTCTATTCAGTGATTTTATAATTTCATTTTCTACTGTCTGTATCATATTCGTTTGCATAAGGTGCTGCATTATAGAAAAACAATGAACAAATTATTGTATTCTCTGACATCTCCATAATATTTCTATTAGATTGTTATAAAGATTATGGTCGAATCCAGCAACAAAATTTTATTCTTGAAAAATTAACTCTAAAAATGTTGAAATTAGTCAAAGTATCAGTCTTGCACATCTATGCACCTCTGCCATCGATCGACGAGTTTATTTATTCACCGTTGAGAAATTTTATTTGATGTGATGAAACAAATTTTTTTGAAAGCTGATTCCTTTATTTTGCATTAGACATAAATATTTTACCAAATATAAATGTGTTTAAGTGTCTAAAATATGATAATCATTTGGTTGAAAATAAAGAGAATATGGAGGATGTGGTAAATTTTCATAAAACTACAATGCACATGAAAATATCTCATATAATATATATAACTCCAAATTAGCAAATAAATATGTTAACGAAAGCGTTATGTGTTTTGAATGAATATAACTAAAATATCAAGTTACACTCAAATGACACTCTAGAAATATTCTACGGCAATTTAACCATGTTACCATGTAAACTTTACAGGATTACATTTTTATAGTTTCCAGTGAAATATAATTGTTATAATTTCCAATAAAACTATTATATTTTAAGATAGACACCTCGAGTTTTGTGATATGTCTTATTCAAATTTATTTCTTCATATTCCAACGTTATATCAAATACTGTATTAAGCAATAACATATATTATTATTTTTTACTTAGTTAATTCCCCGTTGAACACAAGAAGTAGATTGTTTCTTGGGCAAAATTTAAAGTGAGAAAAAGTGACAGCGAATATCTACCAGTTTGTAAACTATTCATCTTAATGTATTTGTCTAGTTGACGAAAAAATTTGGCTGCACCGAAACAGTTTGGCGCTTTAGTGCTGCCGCGATAAAGACCTTGTGGGTATTTCTTAGAATGAAACATATCTTAAATAAAGAAAAGAAATCGATGTCAAAAATCCAAAACCTGAAATTTACCCACATGCCACTCACCTAAGTTTAGTGCAATTCTGAGTAGTTGTTTGCAAATTTTGACAAGTCTACGCATTTTGTAACATTCGGAGGATTTGTGAATTTTACAAAAATGCCTTGAAAAACAATACATGTATAAAAACACTAATCTAATTTTATATACTAGTTAATATTTTGCATTATCAAATTTCGTTAGAAAATATAAATTAATTTGATCATATATGAGTTTCCATGAGTATAAATTTCCAGAACACCACACTCACCCACCCCAGTCATTATATATATATATATATATATATATATATATATATATATATATGCTCCTTTGTTTATTTATATTATTCGATTGCATTGAATGTAGGGTCATTTAGACACAGTCTGTCGGAAATGCAACACCATGATGCAAATCACACTACCATAAATTTGAAAACGGCATACTGTAGTCGCTTGTGAAGCTCAAATAAGAACATTTCAAAGTGCTTGAGAGTAAATTCGAAGACAATATATAGGCTTTGAAAATCTTTGGATTAGTCTGATGAATATTAAAGAAATTCGACAGAAAACAAACAACCTTAACACTGAGACCTGAATCAAGAGACTAAAGGTAGCGTTGACCAAAAGGGTTGCTATTGGAATACTCTATGTTTAGCAACAGAATTCTGCACAATGCCACACAAACAATAGAAGGTAGTTATGTCTGTGAAGATATTTATAACACAAAATCAATATATATATATATATATATATATATATATATATATATATATATATATATATATATCTGTCTACATAATTTCCCAGAATGCAACCATCTTCATGATAATGTGGAGAAGTGCAGTTGAAGAAAAGCCGTACATGACTCCTTATAATACCAAAGATTAATTGATGGCAAATATTATTGCAGCATTCACCTATTTAAACAAGGATATCACCTAGAAATATTTTAGTAGAATCCAAATTCATCTCAGGAGCAATTTTATTGAATATATATCCTCTTTTTAATCCAATTTAATTTGTGTAATCATGCTAAATATATCAGTTAAATAATGTCAGTTTTATTTTCACTTTTTTTAATTTAGACGACAATTTTTAATTAGATTATATATATATATATATATATCCAAGACGTTGAATAGAATCAGTAAACAACAAGTAGGAAATAAGCGTCTTTAATCTACCGTTTCATGTTTAGCAAGTTTCTTGAAATATTTATTAGAGACGAATGATTTTAAAAATGCAGACTTGGTCAGATACGTGCTACGTGTGATAAATCAATAGATGAATATTAAATGTAGAAGAAAACCTTGTGTCTGTTTCAGCATGCCAACGTATAGTAAAAACATTAGATGTTTAATATGAATGCAAGTGTACGTTAATGAAAAATAATGTATTAAGAGCATACAAACCATAAACGAACTGTGTAGTTAAATGTCAAAGTTATTTTTATGTGTGAATGAGAGTGACGAAATACATTTCCATTCAAAATAGGTTACATGCATTTTATGTATGTATCAAGTGTTGCATCGAATTTTATTTTTAAATAAAATGATTGAATCAGTTATAAGAATCAGTTTTGAGAGAAATCATATGCGAACGTGTGCGTTTGTAAGTCAAGATCGAAATATTACCATATATATATATATATATATATATATATATATATATGATAATATTTTATTGTAAGTTTGTTTACTGCAACACATATATAAAAGAACGCGATAAGAATATATATGAGGATTGTGTAGAATTACCTAAAAAGATTTATGAAAATAATTTAAATCATTATTTATTTGTAGATGCTTCGTGAATCAGTAGGTGTGTATTCCCTGCTGATGCCTCAATGTTAAATGACAATCTATCCATAAATCTCAAATTATGTATATTAATCACTAACCATTATTATTTCTCTTTTAAAAACACTTTTTATAAAACAAACATTTACGTTAGCAATAGGGTCTCTTTCCAGTAATGTTCTCGCTAGCCTTTTTCTAAAATATTACATTTCATTCAAATATATTATACCTAACAAATCTATTTACATAAGGTGTATAAATGACGTTCTAAATTTTTTCGTGATATTAACCTATTAAACGTGTTAACCAAACCCAATAGACTTGTAATAAATTTATTACACGTGACACGTATCTGATAAACTTACACATATATACAGACGAATCTTCCTGTACATACATTCATTTACATTCAAAATGAACAACGACTGCTTTATTACACGTTACACTTATCTAAAAAATTAAATCTAGATACATCATCATTCCAGGTTAGAGACATTTTGCTTTGTTTTTATTCTTGCTTGTTTGTGACATTTTTAGAGGATTCAGTTCGTGACTCGTTAACAAATCATTAAGATTAATAAACAGAAACATGTTAGATTAAAGACACTTTTCCTGCTTGTTCATTACTTATTCTATCATACCCATAAATATATGTATGCAATTTTTGTTTTTTTATAAGCGTTTCACCCCGAGCAAGGGATGTCATTGCCACTACTGTGCAGGAGGCTACGTAGAGTGGAGAAATGCTGATTAAATATAGGAAATGACAGAGGGTGGGTGATAGGCGGGTAAGGATACCGAGAATGAAGGTTGGGTAGATGAGAGTGTTGTGAGAATAGTTGGGAGTTAGTGTGATAGGAGGTGTCTATTGACCCTACATTTAAACACCTGGAGATTGTAACTGTCGGGAAAGCAGACTTGTGGAAGGGAGTTCCACAGGCGGGAAGCGCGAGAAAAGAAGCTGTTGGAGTAGAATTTACGGTTACATCTTATTTGTTTAACTGTAAAAGGGTGGGACCTAGTTGCTAATCTAGTATCTCGTGTAAATTCGTGCTTAGGCGGCACCAGTGATCTAAGCTCATCGGAGCAGAAGCCATGAAAGTACTTGTAGAAGAGGCACAGGGAAGCTACATCACGCTGGTGTGAGAGCGGCTGCAGCCGGTCTGCCAAGTCAGTATCAACCACGTTACAGATCCTCCTTTGTATTTTGTCAAGAAGCCCAAGGAGAGCAGCAGGGGCACCCGGCCAGATATGGCAGCAATATTCAATACACGGGCGGATGGTAGATTTAATATGTGCAGAATAGTTTCAGGTGGGAAAAATTTCCGGGCCCTGCACAGGGAGCCGACTTTCATAGCAGCAGATTTGGCAATGGATTCAATATAGTCATTCCATTTGAGGTCCGCCGAGAGTGTAAGGCCAAGGAGGCGTAGTATTTTACTCTCTGGGAGGCTAGCCTGTCCCATGCTAATGGGAGGTAGATGCGATTGTCTAATGTGATTAGTTGATAACAGCTTTGTTTTGGAGGCATTGAAATTTACCGACCATTTCCTACCCCAGGTCACTACGGATTGGAGGTCTCTTTCAAGTACGGCAGCGAGGTTTACTTTGTCGTCCAGACCTGGTTTCTGATCGATGCGGGAGTAGATTGTTGTGTCGTCAGCATACATGTCAACTTGGGATCTAATGGTGTCGGGGAGATCATTAATGTAGATAAGAAAGAGCGTGGGACCTAGGATAGAACCTTGAGGGACGCCCGCGTTCGTCTGGTAGTTTTGGGAGGCATGCCCATTTAATACCACCTTCAATGTGCGGTTAGAGAGGAAAGACTGGATGAGGTCAAACAGATGTCCAGTTATCCCATAGCTCCGCAGTTTGCACAAGAGGCCAGCATGCCAGACCCTGTCGAATGCTTTGGAGATATCCAAGGCAACGGTTCGGGCTTCACCATTCTTGTCATGTGCCTGGTATATGTATTCGGTAATGGTCGTTAGCATATCAGCAGTAGACCTGGTGAAGCGAAACCCATACTGTTTGTCAGAGAGAAGCCTGTTGGCCATAAGATGCTGAATCACCTCCGCGTTGATAATGGCTTCGAAAACTTTGCCAAAGATTGGAAGGAGACTAATAGGACGGTAATTGGCGGGGTCTGAGGGTTCGCCAGAATTCTTAAATATAGGTACTACGCAGGAGGACTTCCAACAGGCAGGAAAGCAGGAAGCAGATAGGCAGAGGTTATAGAGTTTAGAGAGGACAGAGGAGAGTTCTGGGGCACATTTCTTCAGTACTATGACTGGGATTCCGTCACCGCCGCTCGCTTTGTGTGGGTCAAGTTGCGCAATTATCTTGGCGACCAGCGAGGGTGTAATGTGGACGTTATTTAGTTGAGCCTTAGTTATGGGTGGGAAGTCTGGTGTAGGTATTCCTAACGAGTCCAGTGGAATTGGTTGAGAATCTACGGACAAAGCATTCAGCCTTGTCGGATGGGGAGGTGAGAACTTCAAATTCATTGATTAGTGGGGGTATTGAAGTCTTGTTCCTGCTGAGCACGTTTTTGCAGAGACGCCAGTAATCTTTGGAGCCAAACTTAGAGGATGCTATGCGTTGCCTAATTCTGGTAGCAAACGCCCTCTTGGCTTCGTTCAGTACTTTTTTACACTTGTTCCGTGCTGAGGTGAAAAGGCGCCTGTTTTGGTTCGACGAGCAGCTTCGATAGAGCCGGAAGAAATGGTTCCTGTGGGCAATAGCCGCCGAGCAAGCGGGTGAGAACCAGGGGGACGAATTTGGTTTTAGTTGGAATTTTCTGGCAGGGAGAAAAGCATCGATGCCAGCCTTAACCCAAGAGGAGACTTCGGTGGCACAGTCTTCGACAGGAAGATCAAAGACGTTGTTCCAGGGGACGTCGCAGAGGAAGTCCCTGAACGAGTCCCAGTCGGCTCTTTGGTAGCAGTATGATAATCTGCTGGTCTGGTTTTCTTGGGTAGAGTTAGTGTGGATTGATATGTTTACGGAGACTACGGCGTGGTCAGAGTTTCCGAGGGGGCAGAGTTGCCTGGTAGTGCAGGAGTCTGGGATGGAGGTAAAACAAAGGTCGAGTAAAGAGTCCCTTCCGTTAGGGTTTTTAGAGAAACGCGTGGGGAAGTCCACCACTTGCGTTAGAGCTTGCGCTATTGAAAAGTGCATGGTGCGAATCCCAGCAAGGTCGGTGGCTGAGTTTACAAGCCACTTGGTGTGGTGGGCGTTAAAATCTCCAAACACAAATATATGGGCAGATGGGTGAGAAGAAATGGCCCTGTCGATGTTAGTAGAGATGCAATCAAGTAACGTACAGTCAGAGGAGGAGGGGGAGCGGTAGAGGAAGAAGAGATAGCTAACCGAGCTTAGAAGTGAGAGACGGAAGCACATGAAGGAATGATCAAGGGATTCAAGAGATGTGACCCTGGCTAGGTGGAGTTATTCGCTGACATATACACCAAGCCCATGCATATGGACATTGGAGTCCTTCCTGAAGAGAGGAAGGTAACCAGGAACGAACATCTCTGAAGAGGGGATAGAAGGGTCAAGGTTAGTCTCACATATAGCTAAGATATCGGGTGAGTTAGTTAGAAGGAAAGACTCTACACTATTAAAGTTACTGCGAATATCTCGTATATTTGTGAAGGTAACGCAGATAGGTTTGGGCGATTTACGACTAGCTGGTTTAGGCTTGCCATTTTGTTTGTTTAATTTCATGCTGGTTATAGTTGTGGATAAGGAGAGGTCTAGAGTAGGGTCAGATGGTCGTTAATTGCAGCAGGTGAATGGTGCCGCCTGCAGCATAATGTGGCCTCGGGGTTGCCCATCGGAAATTCATGCAGGGACGCCCGTCCATGCGCGAAACGGCACTACAGGAACCCCGATATTATTCAACTGTTGATCAGAGCAGCCTCTCGAGACGCTACGCAAGATTTCGGGCTCCTAACTACCAGTCGGAAGCAGCAACCAGGAAACTGCCAACCCGGTACCCTCAGAATGAAGAGACATAACCACCATACTCACCAACTGCAAAAATCTTCCAGCCGAACCGACATAAAGACCGAAAAAAGAGAGATGAACCGGGAACCCATTCCTAAACAAGAAACAAGGCGATAACCTCTACTCCTGTCCAAAATAAGGGGGTGGAGTGTGAGACCGGGCGATAGAAGGTACTATCTACTCCAATTAAAAAAAAAGAATAAATGTGTGACTGAAGTTAACTAAGTTTTAACTTAGTATAAATCAAACCTAAATTTGATAATTAAGAACAATTTACACAAAAATTAGGCAGAAAAGATAAGAACCGAAAAATAAAATACAATAAAATAAAAAATACAAATAAAAATAAATAATTCAAAAAATTAGATCACACTGGCTAAATTCACCAAGTTGCAGGCTGGCTGACAGAAAAAAATTAAGAAAATTTCAAAAATTATCTTCATTTTGTTTCTTCTATACAGTTCTGGAAAGTTTAAGTTACCTTAAGTAAGCAGTAACAGACAGTAGTGTGATGGGGGGGGATCACCTCAGAGCCATGTGTCCAGTTAGCAAGGGAGAGAGAGAGAACAATAAAATAAAATAAAAAAAACAAACATGGCCGGTCTTAGAATTCCTACATATAACCAAAACCCTAATATACCAAACCTAAATTTAATAATTAAGAACAATTTACACAAAAATTAGGCAGAAAAGATAAGAACCGAAAAATAAATTACAATAAAATAAAAAATACAAATAAAAATAAATAATTCAAAAAATAAGATCACACTGGCTAAACTCACCAAGTTGTAGGCTGGCTGACAGAAAAAAGTTAAGAAAATTTCAAAAATTATCTTCATTTTGTTTCTTCTATACAGTTCTGGAAATTTTAAGTTACCTTAAGTAAGCAGTAACAGACAGTAGTGTGATGGGGGGGGATCACCTCAGAGCCATGTGTCCAGTTAGCAAGGGAGAGAGAGAGAGAACAATAAAATAAAATAAAAAAAACAAACATGGCCGGTCTTAGAATTCCTACATATAACCAAAACCCTAATATACCAAACCTAAATTTGATAATTAAGAACAATTTACACAAAAATTAGGCAGAAAAGGGAAGAACCGAAAAATAAAATACAATAAAATAAAAAATACAAATAAAAATAAATAATTCAAAAAATAAGATCACACTGGCTAAACTCACCAAGTTGCAGGCTGACTGACAAAGAATTTATATATATTTATATACACACATATATATATATATATCTGTGTGTGTGTGTATATATATTGATATTTGTTAGTGTAAGCATTATTGTTTTGTATTTACGACATAAGCGATTTAGTATTGCTATTTGTCATTATAAATAAATCTTCCTTTACAGTGATATTAAACAGTAATAATTATCATGAAATAAAACCGAGTAAAACATAATTTAAATCATTCTTTTGTTTGTAGTTGATTCGTGAATTAGTAGATGCGAATTTCTTGCTGTTGCCACATCGTTAAATGACAAAAATACATTTCCACAGTCGCAGTTTCAATGAAAGGAAAAAAGAAAGAAAGATAGAAAGAAAGAAAGAAAATCGGAGACAAACCGGGTGTAACGCTCTCAAGAGTTTCACGTCTGCTTTATTGCAAGCGAAATCTTGTAAATATTACTCATTTTAAGTAATACCCTTTTTACACGTATCTGATAAATGAAATCTATGCTACGTCAAAAATCCAGGATATTGTAATTTTTCTTTCATTTATTTTAACATTTTTAGAATTTTAAGTTTGTGTCTTGAAAAACATCTCCGAACAAGCTTAATCCAGTACAATATATTTAATTAAATGATTTTTCCAATTTGATCTTTACCTATTCTATCATACCCATAAATATCTGTATGCAATTATCATAAATTTAATATATTTTTATTTTTATGTGTATATATTGGTGTTTGTTGGTGTATGAATCATTGTATTCGTGTTTAATACATAATTGATTTATTATTGCTAGTCGTCATTAAAACAAAATCTTCCCTTAGAGTGATATTAAACAGTAGTTAATACCTTAAAGTAAAACTAAATAAAACCTCATTAAATCCTTTTTATTTGTAGCTACTTCGTTATTTAGTAGATGCGTTATCCCCGCTAATGACAGATAAATAAAAGACAATTCTCTTCATATCACAAGACGAAAGATATATACGAGCGAAACTGTTTCAGTGAAAGAAAGAACGAATGAATGATAGAAAATTGAAGACAAAGCGGGTGTAACGCTCTCATGAGTTTCTCGTCTGCTTCAGTGAAAGTGAAATCTTGTACATTTCACACATTTTAAGGTATACTCTCTTACAATTATATTATAAAATGAAATCTAGTCAATGTCAGCCCTCCAGAATACCATCTCTTTATTTTTACCACATTCATTACTCAATATTTTAAGACTATCTTATAGATTTGAAGTTAAAAATAAATTATTTAAACAATAAGTTAATAATCATGATTTACCTAAGAATTTCAATACGGGCAACCGTGAAAATTACACTGATATTTGTAGTAAGTGAATGTTGAATATGTAAAAAGAGAAAACATAACGTAATTTAATAATCGTTACAAATTGATATCGATTATCTGCCACAAGTTTTTCATGCCTGCATATAGAACATTTATGTATTACAAAATAAAAAACATAGTAAATTAACAGATCCTGTTATCAAAGATAATATATGTAATAATGAAATGTAGTATTAATTCTGATATGAATGCGAGGAGATTCTATGCACATATTTATCTAATTACAAAGTATATTTAATTGCACATTTACAAGTTTGAAACAAAATTGCAGTAAAATAAGACAGTTATATTACTCTAAGGAATAAACTTCAATAAGTATAAGGCCGTTACAACAACAATAAAAAACATCACTGATTTTGGATATAAATGATACAATGCATAATCGCTGCTTGGTAAAATTATTTAATGTTTCCGTTCGGTAATATTTAAGTAGTTTCCAACAAAGAGTTGTTTTCTTGAATATTGCAACAGTTTAAACCCATGGCAATACATGTGAGAAACCAATAGCAAATCAAATATACCACTTTTTATCACGAAATCAAATGGTTAAATTTTTATTCACGAGTTAACCCTTTAATTATTCAACATGATGGTAACATCATGTATTTTCAACGGGTACTCACGTCGAGATATCTCCAATGTTGCCATTTATAAAAGCATAAAAAATCATCCCATGTAAGTGATTCTACGATTTCCTTTTTAGTTTTAGTAAAACTAAATTAGTTAAAATAACGGACAACATTCAAGAGAGTAATCTTTTATTTTATGGATCATAACAGTTCAGGTTGCGAAAGGTATTGACTCTCTTTAATCTTTACCCCTTCTAGTTATTAGCACATCCTTCAACAACGCGCACAAGATTGCCAGGTAGGTGTTCCGCGGCTTACCATCCTAACCCACCCGGCCTTTATCATAAGCTGTCCGTTACTATGGATGTCATAAAAAGAGATTTCACGTGATTCCTAGATTGGAATGAATTCATACCCGTTAATCAAAACTCTCTTAAACAGGTGAAAAGTGATTTATTCATTTTTGTTCCCTATTATTCACTTGGAATTCACGATTCTCCAACTTATCTTGTTTCCGTCTGTTGTTACGCAACAGTAAATAAGATATAAAAATATTCGAATTGCGCGTTCGTACTTATTTGACTTAAATAATCACACAAGAGTATAAATGTAAATTTTGTTTCTATTTTCCAACGGAAAAATCTTCTCTATAAAATGTAAATAAATTTTCTAATCCGTTCTGAAAACTTACATGTGCAGAAACCGGAAATTGTTGATAATTCACAAAAGCACAGCAGCATTGAGGATTCTATAATGACAGAACAATTAGATTGTGCTAATCCGTTTTGCGTAAAATAAGATAAGGTTATATGAAAATAAGGTTAATTCCATATATAGAGAAGCAAATAAATGCAAATATATTATGGGAAATAATTGAGCTGTTAGGAATTTATAAATTTATAAATTCTGATAACGAAAATATATAAAAAAAATTTATTCCAGTTAATATGCAGTCTGCATATATATCAGTCAGTTAATTGCAATACGTGATTTGCGCTTCGACAATCATTTCTGAGAAGAGACATTACTGACTGGGCAAAAGATTTTCTTGCAGTAGTTTGTCATCCAAAGCTATAGAACACACTAACTTTTCTAATAAACCGATAAAAAGGAAAAAGATCCACATTAATACCTTCCCCAATATTAATTGCTTGTAAATAAATGCTACGAAATCGACTGGAATTCACTCTCGGTTCTCCACATTCTAGGCTCCGAACGGCAACCATTGCAGTGGATATTAACTATATGTTATATATACACACCCAATCTATAACTCGATTACAAAATCACTGAAAAGACATAGTGAAAAGGCGAAAAGATATTATCTATGTTTAAAACTCATCGCTACACTGTCACATTTTCTTTGAAAAATGTTCTGACAAGCAAAATTTGTTATATCAATCAGTTCAGGTATTCAGAGTTAAGAGACATCCTGTCAAATATGCATGGGTTCGAACCATCCTTATTTATTCTCAGTGAATTGGTGAGAAATAATTTCTCTTCAGGTAGATTCTTTGCGTAATTTTCAACGTTTAGGAAGAGACATGAAGATGAGTGGGAAAATGACTGAAGCTGAGATGCAAAGTTAGAAACAATAAAAATGAAGATTCATTTTTTGTTTTTTACTAAGAACCCCGAATTACAGAACAAGAACAACAAACGAAATGTGGTGGCAATTTCCAGTGCATGGAAGAAACTGTAGACTAACTTAAAATTTGTAAGACATGAAAGATTTTCTAGCATGACACATTGAATCGAAGGCCATCACATCAGATCAAGGTATTCATTCAATGTTAAACATTACACATTCATGCCAGCGCAAATCTATGGTCTCAGAAGGCGTAATATGTCAAACTCATGGACTAGGCTTCAATAACACTGATGAAAAGCAAAATGTGGTATCTGAGACAATTAAAAGTGATCAGTTTAGTTCTAGAGGCTTTAAAATTAACAGGCCATTCTTTTGTCCAAGGCAGTGAAAAATCAAACAAACTATTATGAAAAGAGTGCAAATAAATATAATGTCGTTGAAATTGTGCAAAAATTAAAAATAAATATGTTAACTTATTTTAACAGATATATTTTGCACAAACTGCATAAATTTATTTTAAAATACTAAAGTGTAATTTCTACAAAAATAAAACTATTTTTTTCAACTTAATCCTTCCGACGGTTTCGGATTTCCTGAATCTCTCCTGTGCGGACTTCTTTATTAATTTCATGAATGCAGTCATAATCTTTACCTTTAATTCATATTTGGTTTTAGAATGAGTTTTGTTAGTTTCTCGCCCAACTACGCCCAATCTTTAAGTATAAAAGATTAGCTATCTTTGGAAATACTTTTTTTATAAAAACGATTAGAGTGAATTTTCCGAGCTGCGGTAGATTCATAATCAGAATTAGACTCATGCAAAACATTCTGAATCCGCTACACTCATATTAACAGAGAGAAACTCAGAAATGTTCCGCTTTAGAACAAGAATGACAAAGAGAACAAGAAAACCGATTCCAACTTCATGTCGGAGTAAATTGCTTTAAATAATGTTTTTGACACAGACGCTGACCAACTGATTATCTTATACTGTGCAGTCGACAAAATAAAAAGAAACAAAAGTGCATGAGTGAAATATATATATATATATGTATATATATATATATATATATAATGGCGATATTTACATAACTTATAACGTATTATAACTGATATCATCATGAGAGTTGTTAATGAAAATTGGGGAAAAGTGAGGAATAAGTAGTTAATCTAGATATATACTGGAACACGATACATTAGTCATATTTATATCAAAAATCGCGAGATTCTCTACAACAAATTTACATACAGATTTTTTCAAACAATTTATATATATTTAACATTTTTCCTACTAAAAATGCGGTTAGTATTATAACACTAATATAACTATGAAAAATAACAAACAGAAAAATAAATGCAATCAGCTAGTCTTTAAAGCGAAAATATATACTTAAAATATTTTGCAACTTTGAGATATATATATATATATATATATATATATATATATATATAGAGAGAGAGAGAGAGAGAGAGAGAGAGGAAACATGAAGAGGGGTGATATCAATAGACTAATAAAAAATGTGAAGAAAGAAATACAAGCAAAATGAAAAACACTGGCAAAAGGATTGATAATATTTATTATATATTAGACTTTTGTCTTAAATAAAGCAAGAAGAGAATGTTTTTAATGTTTAAATTGTCAGAGATGCCTGTTTTATTTTAACAAGACGAGGAATAAACAAGGATGTGAAACTCATATTCAGTGGAATATTAATATTGATAGTTATCACGTTGTTCTTGAAAATAATATTTTCTGAATAAAGATAAGTTCCTGTTTTATCACTTAATGTGGGATTTTATTGAAAATATATTTCAACTCTGAAATAATTCTGCCTTTTCAGTTGTTGAATGAAGACTCTAAACCAATATCATTTATATATATATATATATATATATATATATATATCGATGGTCTACATTGTTATTCGCTGTAGATTCTTCAGCCATGTTGTTTATAAAATCTTTAAAAAAATTGTAGCCTTTCATGCAATTAGAAAATGATGGTTTATTAAATTCCATTGATTACATGTAATTTCATAGATTTCGAAAATGCGAATATAGCAGATGTTCCAATTATTGTTATTGATTTTGCCAACATATTTTTTCACAGCTAAAATAATTTAAGCTCATATATTTAAGTTCTGTCTATTGAATGGTCAAAATCTTTATATTTGATTATTCTGCAGTTTTGTCCTTTTTCATCGCTCGAATATCGAGTTGAAATTTGAATGCAATTTAAATGAATATTTATTCCTATGAGCCAATATTATCTTCTAATCAAAGAACGTGTTCAAGCTGAAATCGCTGTTTCAATAATTTACAAAATTTACATTCGATATAAACAGATATTTGAGCGTCAATCCCTAATGGACTGGGAGAATATGAAACATAAATATTTTAATAGCTATATATTCTATATGGCTCAAATGTGAATATGTTTTTTTGATCGAAGTGAATTTGGAGTATCGATACAAAATATCGATTCGAAAGTTGAAATTTTATATGTAATGCCTATAGACATTAAAACTGAAAATAAGCGGAGTTCTAAGTAAAAGAAAAAGAGGGGGACATGAATAGAACGTAAGTAATTTTACCTATTAAGAATCAAAAGATGAATTAAATGAGTAATAAAAAGAATACCAAGCCATTAAAGAATTTGAATCTTGGTAGATCGAAAAAGAATAGTTATGAATATATTCGCAAATGAGAAACACTTAAAGAGAAAAGAATTAAACATAAGGTTTCGTAAAATTCAAATAATATCAAACAATAAGTAGCAATCAGTTTCAAAGAATCTAATTGCATTTTCATAAAGTTCTTATATAACACATATATATAATGCATTCAGCATTATATATATATATATATATATATATATATATATATATATACATATGTTCGTGTGTGCTTGTGTGTGCATGAATTTGTGTATTGGGGTTATTTGTGAATTTAAACATACTGATTTGGAAATAATTGATTTTGTTACGAATATAATTATCTTTGAGAAGTTAAATCTCAATGAAACTATTCAATCTGAAAGAATAGATTAAAACCCAATATCCAGTTACAAACATTCATACAGGTGTATGGATGTAAATATGCTTATACACTCCCCCAGAAATATATCTAACACTAAATTATTGTAGATGGCTTTGTGCAAAGAATTACATTAAACTCTAGAGGCCGTTGTAATAAAATAGAAACAGCAAAATTTAAATAGGTTATCAATTCCTTTAAGGAACCGTAAATTGAAGTATGTTTAATAGACATACACAGACACTCTTCCATACAGACAAAAATAAAAGTTTGTTAATATATATTATGTAAACATGAGAGACTTGAAATTGGTTCCGGCAAATGTGAGAATGTAGAAATAAAAACATTTGCTTAAATATACACAAAACAATGCTTGAAAACGAATGTAGTAACATTTAAAAATACTCAGTGAAGATATATAATAAAACAAATAATGAACACATGGAAAGTTATCGCTAAACAAATTACTTAATTGAAAATATATTTTAAAGAAAAATATATAAAAAAACTCATAGACAGAGCTTTTTCATATAAGTAACTAAAGTTGTTTCAGAGAATAATTGCTGGCGAACACACTTGCTATATATATTTAACAATATTTTTACAAGACCAGGCAATAGGAATTACGTACTCTTTTATTATTATTACAGATAATGTAATTATTACATATAGCAAAACTTAACCAGAAAAATATTTTGTTCCAATATGAAGAGATGAAAATAAAAAAGACGATATTTTTTTTTTGGTGGGGGGAGACTCATTTTCCCAAACTTTTGCAAATGAACTAAAAATAAATATGAATAAGAGATTCACAAGTGTAATGATTTCATTAAAATAAAACAGCAAAGCTAGTCGAGCTCACAAATGTCAGACGAAATTGTTGACAGGAATAGAATTGTGTATGAATAATACACAACTGAGAAAGATTTTAGGTTTTCTAAATTCTCGACGACACAACTGAAGAATTCAGGTTTCAAAATTGACTTTGCTAAGAAATAGACATTAGTAATCAATTCCCAGCTACGGAAAGTGATTATGGAATTTTGTATTTTATTAAAACTATAATTCCAAGCTAAAATTTCGCGTACACTAGCTGATATGAACATGATGTCAATAGACACTGTTGAGAAATCTCCACCAGATGCTCTGTGAATCATAAATCAATAACACGGAAAATTCTATTTTTCCTTATTACAGCGAAATGCAAAGCAAAACACAACTGTGGAATATAAAATGGTCAAAAATGTTAGGCGCGACTTGTTGCAAATTATAGACAAAGTGAAAAGAGAGAGATTTTTTATTCATAATTTCGCGAATTGGAAATTCATTCAAGTGCAAAGATTAAGTTGGTTTGTTGACGGAGAGTAAGGACAATTAATTAATTATAAGAATGACTAGATTGGAAATTCCCTTAGAAAAAGCCAACATCAGTAATAATCCCGCGCAACGGACGATAAAACAATCCAGCATTGGCTGAAAAGGAAAGAAAATGAAGAAAAGAAAATAAATGACACATGGTAGTTTCGCCCAGGCGGACGAGAAAAGGTCCCTGACGGCTGAAAGGAAAAGAAGGAGAAAAAGGGAATCGATATCATATAATGACCCTGGCCAAAGGTGAGAAAGAAAGTGGTTTCATTGAATTTATGAGACAGTGGCTAGTCGAGGATAGGATTTGCATAACACACCAGGTACCCGTCGATCCTACCAATAAAAATGAACAAACATGAATACGAGTGTCTTAAGGATCCAAGTCAGTTCTAGTCAGTTCCCGGCACAAATATGTAACGAATGAGATAGGCGCCATGCCGGTTAGGGCCCACCGTAGCGCCTGCCATTTTCTATAGTGATCCTGGCCGAAGATGTAACTAGAGATAATTGCCACGCAATTGCGTACCAATTAAAGAGAAACCTTTCTCCAAACAGCCAACCAGATTTAAAGCCAGGCAAGTGGAAATTTTGCAGACAAAGTTTTGGAACTGCCAACCGAACAGATTTTAAATCTGTTCGGTTGTCCGTTCCAAAAAGTTCAGACAGCGTTCCAACACCGCACGGAAATGAAGTAAATTCGAATTACCGCCGCTTCCAGCCACCCACCATACTCAACAACAGTCCTTTGGCAGTTTCTGTTAAGTTTCGGTGTGATGTAGGACGAAGTCAGTTCGAGTCACTACAACATTAAAACTCCGACCGGAGGTAAAGTCATATTGCCAACCAAAACTTAATAATAGAAAGAAAAACGCTTTGCAAGTACTATTTAGCGAAATTAGTGGAAAATTTCGTTCCGTCGCCAGATTAATAGAAACAGGGTTTGGGAAGACAACGATTGGTAGTCGTTTTTCTTTTGTTTCCTTTTTTCCATAATGAATTTCTACAACTTATTTAGGCGTCATTCATTTTCTTTATGTGCCTTTTGATAGTCCCAAGTGTATGCGCGCATCTAGTTTGGTTTATCTTGACAGTGAGACTTTCAGCCAAAATTCAACGTGACATTCTTGAAATTAATTTCACAACGAGGGGAAGGAAGATCAACCGATGGACAGCTGCTGTGTCAAAGTCATCAGGAATCGACGGAGCAGCACGTCACACACACACACACACACACACACACACACACACACACACACACACACACACTAACTATGCGACATAGGTTTCTACCATGAGTGCAGTCTTCAGGCAATTTTCGATAAATCTTATCATGAACAAAAAATAAATAAATAATATATCTTATTATGAACAAAACTAAGAAATTAAATAATATATATATATATATATATATATTTTCCGAAAATTGGTAGGCGGCTCATTCGGCAACATTTGGATGGGTCAAATGGTACCCCTGACTTCTTAAATACAGGAACCACAGAGGAGGATTTCCAGCAGGCATGAAAACAAAAATCAAAAAGGAAAGTTATAAAGTTTAGAGAAAACAGACGTGAGTTGAGGGGTACATTTCAGGACAATGACCGGGATTCCAGCACCCCAACTCGCCTTGTGAGGTTCAAGTTTCGATTACTTAGATAACAAAGACGAGGTTATATAAACATCTTTCAATTGTGCCTCAGTTCTAAGAAGAAAGACTTGTCCGGGTACTCCATACGAGTCAAATGTGGGCTTTGATGAGAATCCGCAAGCAAATAACTCGGCTTTGTCCACAGAGCCTCGAAGTTATTGATTAAGGGAAGGATGGAGGGATGTTGTTGTTCAGCACAAATTGGCAGAGCCGCCAATAGTGTTTGGAGCCAGTCTTGCGGGCAGATATGCGCTGCCTCATTCTCTCAAATAACAATGACTTGACGTCATTCAGTATCCTGTTACACCCATTAAAGAGCAGAAACTAAAAGGCACCCATTATGGTCAGATGCATCGCTCCGAAATTGCCGGAATTAGTGGTACCACTGGACAATGGCTGTCGAAATGGTATGAATGAACCAGGTTGAGAAATAAAGTTTGAGACGGAACTTCCTGCCAAGTATGAAGGCATCGATTTCAGCTTTCACCTATGACGAGACCTCAGAAGCGCAGTGCTCAACTGGAAGACTGAAAACTTTTCCTTAAATGGCATTGTATAGGAAATCGCGAAACGCGTCTCAGACTGCTCTCTAGTAGCAGTAGAGGATTCTGTTAGGAGGAGGCTCCTTAGGGAAGTGAGAGTGGTGAGATATGTTAATAGAAGCAACAACATGATCGGAAAAAACGAGAGGGCAAATATGCGAGTCTTAGAAGGAATCAGGTACAGAGGTCAAGCAGAGATCTAGGAGAAAAGCGTGTCCTGAATGAAATAGGCGTCGGAAAATCCACCACTAGCGTAAGAGATTAAGAAATAGGAAAGTTTATGTTGTGAATGCAAGTTGAATCGATGTCTTTTAACCGCTTGGCATGATGTGCGTTAAGATCTCCGAATACAAATATGTTGGTGAATGGGTGGGAGGAAGTAGCTTTATCTATATTCTCAGAGATGCTGTCTAGCAGGCAGAAGTCGGGAAAGGAGAGGGAACGGTACAGAAAGAAAAGATAACCAGCCGATCTGATCAGTGACCGACGAAGAAGCATGCATGAGTCTTCAGGGGATATGAGTGATGGCACCCTAGCTAGAGGGAAGTGTTCACTGACGTAAACCCCCAGCCTATGTATTTGGACAGTAGAGTCCTTCCTTGAGAGGGAAATATATATTCCAAAAAGAAAGGGAATTTCTAATAAACTTCATACCAAAAATAAAAATTAAAAGAATTTAAACGAATTACCGAAAATTCGCAAACCGCCTGAAATAAAAGCAGCCCTCCAGACAGATATATCTGTATGTATTTACATCCCTTTTCCAAATTATCTTATTTTAGATCTATAGTAGCAGGATTAGCAAAATAGCATACTAAATAACCTCGTAGACATCTTACTACTACTATTTACTAAACAGATTAAGATGTATTTTACAGACGATATCCACTTCCTTAGCTCCATAGCAAAATAGGAGACCCCTGAACATTCGTTAGCGAGCTATATAGTAACAAACTCCATTAAGTAGCTAAATAAACAATTTCTTTCTGTATTGAAAACACCCAAAATAATTATTCCAGATTCAATAAAATTTTACCTAATACTCATGCACATTTCTTTCAAATTTGATAACGAAAACTGTATTAAAACCCTAGGTATCCGAATGCAAAGAAAATGGCTTCAGAATATTCCACCCTAACTTTGGCTTGTCAAGAGGAAAATTTTTATGAAAAGATAATGAACGAAACATTCCTAAATCTTAGTAGAGATAATTATATGATTGTTTCATCTTTTGAAAATCCTCATAATCTAATATTAATGAATTAAATAATTTACTCCAAAATTTACAAACAACGGCTAAATTCATGCAATGACTTTAATGAACTGCCATACTTAGATATACATAGCAAACATATTAATGACTATATTATCACATATATCTGACAGAAGTTTACAGACATCCAACAATTTTAGGAGCCATCGCTTAGAAAGCTGTCTAAAATCTATCCTATATTCCTTAGCAAAATGCCCTCCTAGAAGAATTATGAAAAAGTCTCAAAAAACGAGGATGGCCCACACCATTAATAAACAAGCGATTTGCACTAGCAAGACCAACCATGAAACCCTCCCACCAAAAATAAAACAACGTTCAAATTCTAGTGCACATCTCCAAATACAAGAACAATCCAGAATTATTTAAAGAAATAAAAATAAAACTAGACTTGCTTAAAATTAATGATAAAATAAAAACTATAGACAGCACAACTAAAAGAAAAATCAAAAGCCAATCAAAAACCGAAATGATATTAACCTAATGTAAAATAAGTAAATGCAAAATGCAAGAGGTGGCAAAATGTAACAAGAAAAGATGTCGTGTTTGTGCTACAATTTTAGAATGAAACTCATATACTTTTGAAACTGTAACATGATCATCCACTTTAAAGTGTAACATAAACCCTAACTCAATGTACTTGGTTGGACAAAATGTTACTAATCTGATATAGCTATCGCTTAAATGGTAAACAAAATAGTTTCCCTGCACAAAGACAAAATTAATCATTGAGTTACAATACATCTACAAATTCAATAAGTGTAATTTTAAAATTATACTGCTTTATCAGACAGACGATTATTCTTAGCTCCATTCACAAGAGAATACAACTCATAGACAAAATTAAGCCACCTCTAAACAAAGTAAGACCCTACACACATATGCACCCAAAACACAAAATACACACAAGTAGGATTCCGTATGAATTGGTAACGCTAATATACATAAACATGCTTGCACAAACATAATGGTCGGACTACACACACGCACTCACACATGTACATGTTTAATTAAGCGCGCACACACTCTTACACACAACGTCCTTATATATACTATATAGGTTTCCACATAATAATTTAAATGTATGCTCACAATCCGGCAAAAATACACACTGGACTCATAACACGCAAGCACAAAATATATCAAATGCAGTAAATAGACAAATAAAATAGTAAAATGCAACAAATAAGCATTCACGCACATACGCATACATTGAAAAAAAACACAAATAAACAAGCACATTTACTTACACACATATAAAGATAAATGAAACAAAACACATATACAATACAAAAGACTAGAGGAAGGAAGGAAGGAAGGAAGGAAGGAAGGGAGGGAGAGAGAGAGAGAGAGAGAGAGAGAGAGAGAGAGAGAGAGAGAGACGCCAGCGGGTGATTGAAAAATAACTAGAGCAATTAAATGACTACATAACTACTAACACATGGTTTCAACAACATCCACTACGTCTACATGGAGAAGCCCAGGAGGCGACACGAAGAACCAAATAGACTACATACCTCTAAAAAAGATATTCAGGAAGGCAGTGGTTCAATGCAAAACATATCCAGGTGCCGACTGCGGAAGTGACCATGTCCTAAACTCCGGAGAATGAAGAAGCCCGGGCACATCACCAAGGCTGCAATACAACACGCTTGCGAATGACCTCACCCTCTAGAAAGAATACAGTAAGAGCGCGAGAAAAATATGAAGAACAAATTGGAAAAGGACACTCAAAATGGAACTCACTAAAGAAAGCGATTGTGACCTCACCGAACAACATTGCCCCAAAGGAAATCAGACGCAGAAGAAAGAACGAGTGGATGACTGAAGAGATTCTCCACATGATGCAAAGGAGGCAGAAAATAACGCCAAGACATAGAGGAGAGTACAGGAAACTACACAGGCAGATAAGGAACAAGTGCAGACTGGCTAAAAGGAATGGCTTAACAACAAATGTGCAGAAGTAGAGAGACTGAGCAGGACCAATAAAGCAGAGATGCATAGAAAGATAAGAGAACTGACAGGACAAATAACCTGCTCCTCAACTGAATGCATAAAATCAAAGGATGGGAAAATCATATAGAGAAAGAAGAAATACTCCAGCGATGGAAAGAATATATAAAGGATCTTTTTTGCAACAGGAGAGAACAAGCGACAAGGAGGAAGATATACTGGAAATATTAAAATCCGAAATGGAAGCTGCAAGAGCCAAAATTAACAGATACAAAACAGCTGGTCCAGACATCATCGTAATAGAGCTGCTGATAGCTCTGGAAGAATATGTCACACAAAAATTTACCGACATATTAAACAAAATTCATGATAGTGGAAAAATACCAGACGACCTATTCAAGTCGATATTTATGGGAACTTGCGAAGAAACCAGGTGCAAAGGAGTGCGACCTATATAGAACTGTCAGCTTAATGAGTCACATTACAAAACTGATTGTCAAAATCCTAATGAATAGAGCGAGAAGCAGAATCAGGCCAGAGATAGGGTAGGAACAGTGCGGGTTCGTCAAAGCACTGGAACAAGGAACGCCATATTTATGATTAGGATGCTCTCCGTAAGGGCAATACAAATTATGAAAGATTTGTACATGTGTTTTATTGACTATGCGAAGGCATTCGACAATATACGACACAAAGAATTGAGGGAGATGCTCTGCATCGTCGACATTTATGGGAAAGATATCAGAGTAATCAAGAATCTCTACTGGCAGAGATAATTTTATTTTTACATGTTTGATATGTAAATCCTGCATATTTTATTTATGCTCACATATAATTTAGCAATTAAATAAAATGAACATTAGAAATTTAATACTTTCGACATCCGGCATAAAGAGTCTAATTGTGCCTACCTAGGCCATAAAATAATCCGTCTGAGCCTAACATTGTTGCCACTCGTTGCTGTAGTCAGAATTTAATGTCCGCAATGAAGTCGATTTTAATTGTTCCATCGGCTCTGTTTATCTCTCCGCAAAAACGTTCTTCGTCGATTTGGCAAAGCGTAATTGACAGGTGTACAATTGTTTGCGCCAGTATCAGGAGACAGGCAATAGACGAACATGATCTAATGATAAGTGAAAAAAACGAATATCTAATGAGATGAACACATCACTGGAAAAATTGATGAAAAAAATTCAGGAAAGACGTAGTTAAGGGAGAATATGGGAGGTGAAGCTTGATAAAATCAATGAGACAGCAGAATGCTGAAGTGAAATGTTTTGCACACCCACGATAATAAGAGTAAAATATTGTGCAAACATAAAATGTATTCAGAGTTGTTAATAAATCTCTGCAAGGGTAATGCTTGTGGTGATAGAAGTTTTGATTTTAGAATTATATCAAGAATACGGTTCGAGACGTCATTTTAGAGGCTCTGCCGTAATTTGTTCATGAAATTAATGTATTTTTTTATTTGCTATCCACTTTCATTACGTTGGCAATTATTGACTTCCACTTGCTTCTGTCCGTTGTCTTTCTTAACACTTTCCCTCTTGGTACCTCTCCAAAACTTGTCTCTACCATCTACTCAATCGCGCTGACATAATCTGTCTCAATTTTCTTTCTACCCACCCCTTGTTTATTAGATTGTCTAAGATTTTCTTCTTCATTACGTGTCCCCCTAAATCTCATTTGTTACTTTTTGATGCTAAGTATATTTTGATTTCATTTGCAACTTCTCCAAAACTTTTCCTTTCTCACTTGTTCGTTCCATGGTATTCCCATCATCCCTCTGTAGAACAACATTTCTATTGCTTCGAGTGTATTACTTCTAAGTGTGAAAGCAGAAAAAATGATCTGATATATATATATATATATATATATATATATATTTTTTATATATATATTTTTTTTTTTTTTTTTTTTTTTTTACCTAGTATTGTCTTTATTTAGTTTAATTTCAAATGACCTAATTTTTTTAAAAAAATAATTTTATTTCAAATCCTATATCTTTTTATTCCCTTTTATCAATAATTATGCCTTTTTAAGTAAAGCCTTTTTTAATACTTCAACGTTTTGGGGAAATTAGATTTTTGAATTTGTCCAGCGTCTGTAATATTTTAAAAAAATTTTTTCTTTAGTTTCTTTCTTTTTCCCTCCCTTCCTTCTTTTATCTCTCTTACCAACTTTTTTCCGTGTTGCTTTAAATGATTCAACACGGCTGTCTGTTAATTTTTAGTTACATTCTCCCCTTTTTTTTGCGAACCCAGACGATGTCAATTTTTTTCTTTTCTTATTTATTTGATTTTATTCTATCCTTTTCTTTTTCTTTTTCCTTTTCTTTTTCTTTCCCTTTATTTTTATTTTTATTTTATTTTATTTTATTTTATTTTTTTTTTTATTTTATTTTATTATTATTTATTTTTTAATTTTTTTTTTTTTAATTTCTTTGCAATCTATTTAAAAAGGAAAAGTAGACTAATTTTTCTCCAGTTTCTGAAAGGTTTTTTTCTGTTGCTGAGGTGATGTGTCGCTCCCCGTGGGGATCGTCATATCGAAATGGCCATTCAACATCTTTGAATTAATCCTTTTTTAATATATATATATATATATATATATATATATATATATATATATATACACCATTTCAACACCCTGTAACTCCGCGACTACCAGCTCTGTCCTTTTCCACTTTGTGCCCGTTGTTAACCAAAAACCCCTCTACACTCTCACCCAGGGCATTTGCCATTTGGAAAAACAATGTCGCTGACGTGATGTAGAGCCTCTATTAGAGATCCTATGTCGAAATGTACATCCGACCTCCTTTGAGTTTTGAAAATTTTCTCTTATATATATATATATATAGATGATAATTTTGTAATGATTCTTCTGAGATTCAGCAACTTTTTAATCATTATTACCCCATGCACGTTAATAAAACTGCTAAGACACAAGGGGTTACATGCTATGGAAAATTAGCAAAATAAACATTATTAATGAGCGGGAAGAGAAACGAGTAATTATATTTTGTCCATAGTATCTTCAGAATAAAAATATAATCTTTGGCTTTATAATTATTCTCTGGGGCTAAAGCAAGCCTAACGTAACAGATTATGAACATATCATTTACATACAGCACTGCCGTATTTCAGTTATTCACTTACAGAATTAAATAAAGTCAAAATTTAATCTCTATCTGTATCATATATAATTATCATTACAATTACGATTTTATTTTTTGGTTATTCAAATACCTACTTAAGCTATCAGATTGATGAATGGAGCCAATCCCATTCAGAAATGTATAATTTATACACAACCACTGCTTTGACAGAGTGGTTCCTGTTGTTCTCCAAAAGAATCACACGTATTCACACCTATTAAAAAGGAACAACATATTAATAAACGAAGCCTAGTACCATGAAAACTGAAAAGATATAACTTGAAAATATGCAACAGCAGCAACAAATACGATGGATATACCATATAATTATATGGGAATATCTCGCATGTGATATTGGATATCACTCCAAACATAAAATTAGAACGTATACTGCAATCATTACTAGATAAGGCGTTAAAGGTTTGATATTCTTTAAAAATAGTCGATTGTTTGTGGAGCTCAGGCCGTCTCTCAGTCCTAGAAAACAGAAGAGCTATCGTAAAGCAAGGCAAGACTTCACTAATGGCTCTCCCAACAAAACTCGGCGTAGGAAAGCCAATTTTTCTCATGATAAACGATTAATAATACGATTTAATTAAGTCAATCACATAAGTACCATACGTGATAAACGCTTCGGTGATCATATATTAAAAAAGACCTAATTTACTGGGTATAATTTTCACCGCAGTAGGTTGCCATTGCATTCCACGGTAAACAGATTGCCAGTCAAAGCTATAGAACTAATTCTGTCCTGTTATTCAACCCAGGGCTGGAAAGAAAAGACAGATTAATACTATTCGCAAGGGTATTCGATCTTAAGGGAATGCAACAAATTCAACTTTATTTCGAACTGGTTTGACTGATTTCTCCTTCCAAGCTGATATCCACAGCACCAAAATGCACATCCAATAATACGCTTACAATTACTGGAAGAGTACTTAGCAATTTTTTACGAATGCGTAAATGTAACAATATTTGCACCAAATTTTTACAAGAAATAAATCAATTTTGAAGACAGACTAAGAGAAAAATGTGAGTAAAACAATAAAGAGCTTAATACATGATAAAATAACTATTAAGATAGATCGATAAATAGCTAGCCAGCTAGATAGATAGATAGATTTAAATTATATATTTCAAAGTTAGCAAAATGATCGATTAAACTGTCTTAACAATGAAAGATAACCACATTATTGTTTGTCATTTTAACGAAACTTGCATAAAAGTGAGATTGCTGCCAACATACTCAATATATATAATAGAAATAAAAAATACTGTGAAAAAATACATTTTTAAACTTGCAAATTTTAGTAGTTTTTCATATATATATATATATATATATATATATATATATATATATATATATTGAGTATTTTGGCAGCAATCTCACTTTCATGAAAGTTTCGTATATATATATATATATATATATATATATATATATATATATGTGTGTGTGTGTGTGTGTGTGTGTGTGTGTGTGTGTTCAGACGCATTATAATTTTCTTGCATGAGAACACATGCATTTACATATAAACATACTCATATATGTGTTATTTTGTGTGTGCTTGCGTGCGTATTTATTCATCTGACAAAATCGTAATGTATATGAATAAATGATCATCCCACCAGTACTTTTACAATGCTTTTGAGGATTATAATAGTGGTTAAATTGTTATTGTTTATGCTATATTGATATTTCTAATAGTGCAGTTCTGACTCAGAGGAAATATATAAGCATTATAATATACTTTTCGAAGATACACATTGTTATCCACATTATTTTAGGCGTGGAGTTTTCTGCTTTGCTTGATATATAATGTTATCGCGTTTACTTTTGACGTGTATTCAAACAAGACATTGGAATCTCAGTAATTATCAGGATAATAAACCAAAGGTTGTATCAAACAAAAGTATATCTTTACGCCTATTAGTGCATGAATTTGATAAGTGTCTAATAAGATTAAATAAATTTTATCTAATGTAATGTATATCAATCTATTCGTTTTATTTTCATAACTGCAAGTCAATTTGAATCTTAAAAATAAATTAAAAAATTCTTTGGCAATATTGTGTGCAATGCATAAGCCAATTTCATAATTTTTTACTAATGTGTGAAGAACGTCTAGTCACAGTAGTTTGGAATTCTGGTGAATATATTTAACAGAATATATATAAGATATGCTGTGAGATGCAAAGCTGATGAATGAAGTCTTATCGTCAACATGTAGAAGTTACTCTGTTGGCAACGTCCTACCTCCATTTTCTTGAATGACAACGTTAATTCCTCTTGACAGAAATCTTCTACAATGTCAGTGGCTTAACTACAATGGGAAATAAGGCTTCGCTCATTCTGAGTTTTAGGGAATTAGATTCAAATAGAATAAGAGGAATTACTTCAGTTTCATTCACTGCAAAGTAAGATGAGTTCAAAATCTCAGTCAGAACTCACGTGATATGCCGAACTAAAGGAATATAATCTGAAGAATTTTAAAGATAATATATATATATATATATATATATATATATATATATTATTAATCGCCTGAATTATTTTATATATCAGCTGAATAATATATATATATATATATATATATATATATATATATATATATATATATATATATATAAGAGAGTCTTTGTTTTATTTCTAACACGGGAAATGTGTACATTTGAAAACAAGAAAACACGCAAACATCTTTTATTATTATGTGGATGTTTTATTTTTTATTCGTATATTTCGCTACATCTTTACCGGGTGTTCTGGCCGTATTCAGGACAAGAATCGCTGGTCAAAAATACGATTGAAAATGCTTTTGTTAATTTATTTAATAAATATCATTTGTGTTCAGTGGTATTCATTCATGGGTGTGCGTTGAAGTGCAGTGGATATCAGCTGGGAACGAAGAATCGGAAAGCCGAGTTCAAAATCCATTAGAACTCGTGGCATTCAAATATGTACAAATATACTTGAGAAAGGTATTAATCCGTCTCTTCTCACCCAGCTATGGATTTCAAGGGTAGGAGAGATTCTGTTCTATATCTTTGGAGTACAAACCAGTCTACCACAGAAAGTAATAGCTACCTAGTGCGAGAAAATTATGCCCAGTCAGTTATGGTTCTGGAAAGAACCATAACTGTCATTCCGAAGAATATATCACGAATGACACTTAACTAAATGAGTAGTCATTAAAATCTGTCTTGGACACAGCGTAAATATACCTCTAGTTCATGTATTACAAAATAATTAAACCTCGACAAATGAAGAAAAGGAAAAGAAATACTTCTTCTATGTGTTCAACGTAGGTGATCATGGTTCTCCACGTCTCCCTATCCGTTGTGGTTCTTAGTATGTTTGCTCCTGTTACACCTCGCAACTCCCGTTCCTTCGTCCACCTGATCAGGCCCTGCAAATAGGTTATCCGCTGCCTTCCTCTGTCTCTTTTTCCTTCTATCTGGCCTGTCAGTATCAGGTTCTCCAAGCTCTCCTTCCTTATTGCATGTCTCAGGAACTTCAGTTGTCTCTTCCTGATGCTCAGTATTAGTTTCCTTTTTGTTTCCATTTTTCCAACATCTTATCGTTGTTTGCATGCTCAGTCCACGATATGCGCATCATCCTCCAGTAGAACCATATTTCCGCTGCTTCAAGTTTTGTCCTCCTTTTCGATGATGTTGTCCAGCATTCAGACATCACATAGTAATCTAGCACTTTTTTCTTTGTTTATAGTGAAATTTTCCTGTGTGTTAGTACTTTACTCAGCTTTTGGAACGCGTCCTTTGCAATGCTGATTCGCCTTCAGATCTCTGTGTCGCACATTCCATCTCTTGTTAGAACACTTCCCAGATATTTACATTTTTGTACTTGCTTGATTCTGGTATCCCCCACCTGTATTTGGAATTTTGGGTTGCACCTTTTGTTGATGACCATTCATTCAGTTTTCTTAAAGTTTATTTGTAGTCATTTTTGTCAATCTTCATTGATAACTTCTGTAGGAGGTCTTGTAATTTCCTTTCCGTGTCAACGATCAGCACTGTTTCACCTGCGTACTTTATTTTGTTCAGGTTGTGCCCTACAATAACAAATCCTGGCGTGTCATCTAGAGTCCTCAAAATATTCTTGTTGTACAAGTTGAACAGATCCGTTAAAAAGATATATCCTTGTCTTATGCCGCTTTCACAGGAAAGCGTAAATCTATCTTGAAAAAAGCTGCAGAAAAATTTTCATTGATATGTAATGCATGACGATTCACAGAATTCATTATGATTAAAAAATATTTTTAGTTACGCTGTAAATGCGTGCCGGTATTATTGGAACGGATCTCACCGACAATCTTCTTTTATGTTTATGCATAGTGTCTCCATCACGTCAAGGTGATTACAATTCTTCACAACTCCTATCTAATTTAAGTCTTAATAACGTTTATATTCTCAACAGAACTCCAGATTTCTATTCTGCCATTCAAGACAATCAAACTCGATATAGGAAGGTTATTCGTCGTTTCTTTATGTCATTCATGCAATATCTACTGTAGTTAGGATGTTTTCTTTTAATATATTATTGTTAGAATTCATTTTGCACATTCATAAATCAACATATCGTCGGCGCATTGAATACTGTTGACATATCTAGTCGGTTGATCTTGCTTTTCAATTTGAGTTTCTCATCAAAATCTAAAAGAAGAATCTGCAATATAATCGGTCTTGATTTGTCAGCCCGCTCTCAATCACATTCCTAACAAGGTAATGTGGCGTCACTCTGTCTTTTCTATAAGTATTTTTATGGCACAGCTCTGACGAGTTTTTTCGACGGGATCCTCAATGAGGTATAGTTAAGCGTGCTTTAGTATTGGCATCTAGATCCCACCGTCAAAATATTTAAATGTAAACGTCAGGTTCTTTTCGCCCAGTTCCCCTTTTTGCTTCCTTAATAGCTACAATCTACAAAAATATAAATGCAACGTCAATTGACCTCTTCTATCGACTATTAAAATAATTAATACATCTCTTATCGTTCCTCGACATCTTTTGTATCTTTTATTTTCTTTCATTTTAATCATTTTAATCTTATTCTAAAAAATCATCACAATGCTCAATTAGTACTGCAAGATAACGTTTACACATTTGGGGATATCTATTGGCAATAAAATACTTGCATTCAGATAAGAAATTAAATTTACCAAAAATACAACGGTGTATATTCACGCAATGCATTAAGAAAATTATGTGATAACTCCTACAAGAATTAATTATTGGCAGCTACAATTTTTGCCACATGATATGCAGATGACCCAGTATTGAAATCAAACGCAGAAAGGAAAGTAAAAGATCTACGACCGAATATTTTGAAGGAAAAATAGAATTAGTAATTAGTAAAAAATAGTAACAGTCTGACTTCAGTTTACGCAACCCGCGGATTAGGTTTTTACTGTAGTCATACCCTTCCTGCTATTTCCTGCTTTTTAGTGACTAAGGACTGAATTTCTGCTACTTTCAGTAATATATGTACAAATATTCAGTGAAACCTAAGAAATTTATAAAATATTTAATTCTGTGAAAATTATTTTTGCAACGTAAACTAGTTTCGACAGAAGGTAAGTGACTTTCTCGGATGGATTGAACGCAAAACTAATGCTACTCAAGGCCGAAATCTCATTATTACTCAAGGATAAGTAAATATGTACTTCGAAAGAAATAAAAAAAAGACTAATATAAAATTAAAAAGGAAAAAAGTTACTTTGAAATTTAAAAACAAATTTTCAATCAATTTTCATATTACCGGCTTAGACGAGAGTAATTATAATAAAATGCACATTACGAATTCGTCAGAATCGTGCATATTATAACTGATGCGTAAAAATATAATGAGGCACATGAATTAGACATTTAGGATTACTGAACAAAATATTATATAAAAATATTATATTATATAAAAAATGTGACTTAAACCTCAGAAAAGAAATACAATTAAATCTGAGAAACAAAAAATATGTTAAATATCAGGTCATCAATATATTGATGTGTTTACTTAATATATAATGGAATATTTTCTCTATATTTTCTCTCTTTCTCTCTCTCTCTCTCTCTCTCTCTCTATCACTCACACGCACAGTATCTCTCTGCCAAACTATAGTGAAGATACACAAGTTTCAGTATATTTTTATAATTGTTTATCAATTAATATTTAATTTATATATCAGAAACGCAAACGCATTTATTTTGTCAGAAAGTAATGGAACCTTATCTACAATTTAATTATATTTGTTATTTATATATTCGTTATATATAGCGGTGGGATATGCGTTGATAAGAGAAAGCCAGGAGCCGAAACCCTTTAGAAGTCTTTGCAAATAGTATTGATTCGTCTCTTCTCCCTCCAGCTATGTGTTAGGAGCAGGTCATATCGAGTTCTATAGACTTGTTTTACAACCGTATTTACGCTGGGGCCTTCTTCAGGTGCTAAGAATTTCAAAACGACCAGCTTATTACAATCACTGGGACATATGACCATCGTTCCTGTCGTAGAGCACTTTTTGTAGTCATAAGCAGTGATGAAGAAGTAAATTACAGGGTTAGAGAGGTATAAATTATGGCTACAAAAAGAGGCCGATGAAGGCTGAAGCCTATACCGGCCGAGACGTTGAAATGGCAAGAAAGATGGGAGCAATAGTGGGCAAGAAAAATATAGTTTCTTTCATGTTTTCTTTATTTTAATTTGATGCTGATCTTTTCCTCGGTTTATAACTGTATACTTTTGAATATACGCAATTTGTTTTATAGATATTTATTTCTGAATTAAAGTTTATTATTTGTCCTTTTTTCTTTTTCCGTTTTTTTTTTTTTTTGGTGGGGGGCTATTAGAATATTCTGAGTGGAATGAACATTTAATTTAATCATTTCTCGAGGGTCTGTAAGGAGATTCTGATTTTACAATTGTCGGTCTCTTTCACTAACATACGCGGTATCCGCATTAACTTTTATAGCATAGAAGCATTCCTCCAAACTAACTCACCTGATATCTTAGCCCGATGTGAAACTAACCTTGATCCGCCTATCCCCTCCTCTGAGTTCTATATTCCTGGTTACCTTCCCCTCTACAGGAAGGACTCCAACGTCCATATACTTGGGCTTGGTGTATATGTCAGTGAACACCTCCCCCTAGCTAGAATAACATCTCTCGAATCCCTGGACCAGTATTTCATATGCTTCCGTCTCTCTCTTCTAAGCTCAATTAGCAATCTCTTCTTCCTCTACCGCTCCCCGTCCTCCTCTGACTGTTTGGTGCATGACAGCATCTATGACAATATCGACAAGGCCATTTCTTCTCACCCATCTGCCCATATTTTCGTGTTTGGCGACTTTAACGCCCACCACACTAAGTGGCTGGAAAACTCTGTAACCGACCCTGCTGGTGTCCACACCTTTAATTTTTCGATCTCCCAATCCCTTAAGCAAGTGGTGGACTTCCCCACAAGTTTTTCCAATAGCCCTAACGGATAGAACTTGCTACTAGAACTCTGCTTCTCTTCCACCCCAAATCCTTGTTCCACCAGACAGCTCTGTGAAACTAACATTGACCCTTTTATCCCCTCATCTGAGATTTATGTTCCTGGTTACCTTCCCCTCTTCAGGAAGGACTCCAATGTCCATATGCATGGGCTTGGTGTATATGTCAACGAACAACTCCCCCAAGCTAGAGTGACATTTCTTGAATCCCTGGACAGTATTTCATGTGCTTCCCTCTCTCACTTCTAAGCTCCGTTAGCTATCTCTTCTTCCTATACCGCACCCCTCCTCCTCCTCTGAATTTTCAGTACTTGACAGCATCTCTGACAATATCGACAAGACCATTTCTTCTCATCCATCTGCCCATATCTTTGTGTTTCAGTGACTTTAACGCCCACCACACTAAGTGGCTGGAAAACTCTGTCACCAACCTTGCTGGTGTCCACACCATTAATTTTTCAATCTCCCACTCTCTTACGCAAGTGGTGGACTTCCCCACGCGTTTCTCCAGTAACTCTAACGGAAGGGACTCGTTACTAGATCTCCGCTTCAGTTTCATCCCAAATTCTTGCACTATCAGACAGCTCTGTCCTCTCGGAAATTCTGACCACGCCTTAGTTTCCGTCAACATCTCATTCCACTCCTCCCTACCCAAGAAACCCAGGCCAGCAAAATATCCTACTTCTACCAAAGAAGAAGACTGGGATTCATTCCGTGACTTCCACTGTGATGTCCCTTGGAACAAGGTTTTAGTCTTCCCGTCGAAGACTGTGCATGAGAGGTCTCCTCCTGGGTTAAGGCCGACATCGATGCATTCATCCCTGCCAGGAAATTTCAGCTTATATCCCATTCGTCTCCCTGGTTCACGCCCGCTTGCTCGGCCGCCATTGCCCACCGGAATCACTTCTTCCGGCTTTATCGTAGCCACGTGTTGGACCAAAACAAGCGCCTTTTCACCTCAGCTCGTAATACGTGTAAAAAGATACTTAACGAAGCTAAGATGATGTTTGCTGCCAGGATGAGGCAGCGCATAGCATCCTCCAAGTTCGGTACCAAAGAAGACTGGCGCCTCTGCAAACGCGTGCTTAGCAAGAGTAAGTCCTCAATACCCCCACTAATAAACAAGGCCGAATGCTTTGCCCATAGATTCTCGACCAATTCGACTCTGGATTCTTCTGGATTGCATACACCCGATTTCCCATCTAGAACTGAGGCCCAATTGAATGACGTCCACATCACGCCTCGCTGATTTCTAGCATAATATCAAAACTGGACCATCACAAAGCGTGAGGTGGGGATGAAATCGCAGTCATAGTTTTGAAGAATTGTTCCCCTGAACTCTCCTCAACCCTTTCTAAGCTCTACAACCTCTGGCTATATTCCTCCTGCTTTCCTGTCTGTTGGAAGTCTTCTTCTGTGGTTCCAATATTCAAGAACACTGGTGCACCATCGGACCCCGCAAATCAGCCTTCTTCCGATCTTCGGCAAAGTGTTCGAAGCCATTATCAATGCCGAGGTCGTTCAGCATCTCACAGCCCCCGGGCTCCTCTCGGACAAACAGTATTGCTTCCGCTTCACCAGGTCCACTGCTGCATGCTAACGACCATCACCGACAAGAATGGTGAAGCCCGCACCGTCGCCTTGGATATCTCAAAACATTCGACAGAGTATGGCATGCCGGCCTTCTGCGAAGCTATGGCATAACTGGACTTTTTTTGGACTTAATCTGGTCATTCCTCTCTAACCGCACACTGAAGGTGGTATTAAACGGACATGCCTCCCAGAAATACCCTACAAACGCGGGTGTACCCCAAGGCTCTATCCTAGGCCCTATGCTCTTTCTAATCTATATCAATGATCTCCCCCATACCATAAGATCACAAGTAGGCATGTGCGCCGACGATACCACAGTTTACTCTCGCCTCGATCAAAAATCCGGTGTAGGTGACAAGGCGACCCTCGCTGCCGAGCTTCAGAAGGACCTGCAATCCGTGGTGGATTGGGGTACGAAATGGCTAGTAAAATTCAATTCTTCCAAAACGAAGCTGCTGTCAATTAACCCTCCACAGGCAACCGCACCTCACTCCCATTAGCATAGAACAGGCTTACCTCCCAGAGAGTAAATTACTTTGCCTGCTTGGCCTGACACTCTCAGCGGACCTCAAGTGGAATGATTACGTCGAATCCATTGCTAAATCCGCAGCTATGAAAGTTGGTTCTCTGTGCAGGGCCCGGAAATTCCTTCCGCCAGAATCAATCCTGCACTTATATAAATCCACCATCTGCCCGTGTATTGAGTACTGCTGCCACATCTGGTCGGGTGCCCCTTCTATTCTCCTCGGGGTTCTTGACATAATACAGAGAAGTATCTGTAATGTGACTGATACCGACTTGGATGAACGCCTGCAGTATCTCTCTCACCGGCGTGACGTGGCTTCCCTGTGCCTCTTCTATGAATACTTTCATGGCTTCTGCTCTGACGAACTTAAATCACTGGTGCCCCCTAGATGTGAATTTGCGCGAGATACTAGATTGGCAACTAGGTTCCACGCTTTTACAGTGAAACCGATGAAATGTAACCGCAATTTCTACTCCAACAGTTTCTTTCATCGCAGTTCCCGCCTGTGGAATTCCCTATCGCATGCTTGCTTCCCCGACGGCTACAACCTTTAAGGTGAATAGACACCTCCTAACACATTCACTCACACCCAACTCTCTCCCTATGTACAACCTAAGTCGTCTA